>JAOYRS010000062.1:430000-1030000 GCA_032432895.1 Dryadula phaetusa
TTATAATGATATATATATATATATATATATATATATATATATATATATATATATATATATATATATATATATATATATATATATATATAAATAAATTACAGACAGTTTCCGTCAGAAGTACTTCTACTTACTTTACCAGTACTTGCCTTGTAGAAAAACGTATTTATAAAACGTTCATATAACAGCAGACCATTTTAGTGTAATCTTAGCTTTAAACAATTAATAAAAGGCGTGACTGGAAATATCATATCGATTTTGCAATCGATATTCAAACAACATATTAAAAATGAACAAAATCGATACATTAAAAGCGTATTAGTAGAAAATATGACCGATGCAATCACTCGTTACAACCTTAGCTACTTAAACTGTGGTATAAAGCCCCAACTGTGGTAAATGTTCGAAATTTCCTGTAAAAGCTAACATAAACTGGCACTGAACGATAAGTCTGAAAGGTAAGTCTAACCTATAATCAATATATAGGGAATTCTGATACTCAATACTCGATAACTTGTCATTTTGTAATATTCAATCCCAAAAATCACGGCCTCATATTATTATAACCAACTTGTACCAAGGCTTTTTTGTTAAATTAAAATTTGAAAACCTTCTCATAAGTATCACCCTACTTATCGAATAATAGAATCATTTATATTTAAAAACAATATACTTCACTGTGAATAAAATTAATTTAAATATTCGCTTATATTTCCTATAATAGAAACACTATTCGATAGAGTGACATTCAATATAATACTATCGAGCTAGAACAAAACCCAGACGCCTGTAAATTTTTAATATTATAAACAAACAAACGACCGTGCCTTTGTTATTTAGAAAAAAAAACAATCAAAACATACCTGCATATATATTTTAAATATGCATATATACTTTAAATAAATTTTATTATTGTGGGCTAAAAATATAAATTAATATAAATCAACTATTTGTCATGTAGCAGTGAAGAGTGGCTAACCAATAAATCAACAGACCTAATAATTTGTTATATAAATTAAGCCATTAAAAGCCATTTTCAATACATTTTCTAACCTCGAATATGAACAAATATTTTATTTATGTTTAAATGTGTAACTGTAAAAGCCCGAACTACGAATTTATTACACGAATTTATTGTTATAGATTTACCAGTAAAACTTAAGAATTGCGAGTTACGAGGTAAATGTCCGAACTGTCTTTATGGGGTTTAGTCATTTCAAACAAAGGTAAATGGTGATTATATTGAATTAGAAAGTTTTCCCATTGAGGTTGGTAAATATTAAGTTTTACTTGGAAAATATTAAAATGTACGTCGTGAGGGCCTTTAGGGGCTTTATATATATACTAAATAAACTCAACAACATTTCAAATCAACAAGATGGACGACGATTCGAAAAACACTGTTTATTCAATTATTACATCAATCACATGTAATAAATAGCACGAGAGATGCCATATTTAATAAATTAATCTAACGAATAAATAATTATTATTATGACGCAGTTGCAACATTATAAAATGTTCACGGTAATTGTGGGTTCGTATCCATCTTAAGGGAGCATATTCTCCTGTGACCATTTCTCCTGCACTTTTTTCTAGCTTCACGCTTTTATCGCTTCCTTCCACGCTTCCGCCACTCAACACGAAATGTCTCGAATTTGGCGGAAAGCGGAGTACGTAGTGTTTTGACACTAGTTACTTCCTGTCTACCCTGCTATCACTTATTAAACAGCAAATAATTTATAAAAAAAATATAAAATATGCGAAATTACGTATTAACGAGCAAGTGGATGAATGGTGATTTGAAAAGACAAACAAAAGATTCACATCAAAACCGAATACAATGGAATTGATTTATTCTAACATCTGTCAAATATAAAGCTGTTTACAGTCTCACTGTTAAACTGGTAAACACAGATACAATATTTCACGTGGGAGGTAAAGATAAAAATACGGAAATACGGTTTACAACCCCGCTAGGGATGAAACGCGAAAACCTCTTGATTGTAACACTAACTACTGGATTACATTTAAAAAAAAATTGTTGTCTAAGATATATATTCTCATACTAGTTAGATCCGGTTACATCCAGTTTTGTTGTTATATCTATATCATCTTAGTTCTTATATCTATATCAGAGTAAGGAGAATGATGTTTTTTTTTAATCTCCTAAACCAAGTTCTAGTTACGTTCAGTTACTTACAATCAATTAGTACGGTAAGATTAAAAAATTTATACCTAATTAAAACAAAGGAGTATTTTATCAATACTATATACGATCTCAAAAAATGAGCATCCAAAAGAAAAAACAAAAATATAACTAGTAAAATTTTGCTAACGCCGCTTAAATATGTAATGTGTTATGTACTAACTATTTATTAGAAAATATTCACTGAGACAGAAATAAATCTGAGTCCTAATGAATATCGTTAATTATATTACTGGCCTCCTTGCTGCATTTTTTTGTTAAATAATGTAAACATTTATTACCTTCAACAAGCAATACAAAAAGGAAAAAACACAAATTTAAAATAATGATATTGCATTAAATTTAAAATAATGATATTGCAGTTTGTTCCATAAAATAAAATATCTTGAATAAAAAATGGGATATTTGTATGCATTTATGAGACTTTACAGCGACTACGTAAATATCTAGTAAATAAAAAAAAAGTTTAAGCAATATTCATTAAAGAATCAAACATTCTCATATTATTCTAATCAAATATGCAGCCTTACGTTCTAAATACCATAATAATTGTTATATATATATATATATATATATATATATATATATATATATGTATATGTATATATATATGTATATATATATATATATATATATATATATATATATATATATTATACATAAAATTTTGTCTCTCGAGATATGTAGCGGCACCTCTGTCTAATAAAAAATCTATAGAATCAACACAAAGTCAGAAACAGATATAAAGTTCTACAATAAAATATATATAATATGTATAATTAAGACATTACTCGGCGGCTTTTATATATATAAAAAAATATAATGGCGTCGCGTTGAAATAATAACGTGAACAGTTCTTTAGAATTTATTAACATAAATTTATACTAAATACATATATACTATACTCGATACATATACAAAAATATTTCCTTTTGCCATTTCTGTCTGTGTGTGTATGGCTGAACCGATTCTAACAAGGTTTTCACTGGCAGACTGTTGATGAAGTAGAGAGTGACTTGGGCATACTTTTATTATAGAATTGTAAAATAAAGATCAAAAGACGTTAAATTCCACGTAAACAAAGCCGCGGCCACAGCTCGTCTTATTTATTTCACTCAGTTTAATTGTTATTTACTATTTTTAAAGTGTTATTCCACACTTAGGATTAGAAAACATTTAAAAAAAAAAGTATAAAAATTTTGAACGCAGCGGGATTCGAACCCGCGCCTCTTGGATACCGTCCAAGCGCTCTGACCGCTAAGCCATGCATTCTAGACGCAGCTGGTAGTAGAACGCTTGTTTAAAGATGTTATAAAGATATACCTATTTCAAAAAATCATTTCAAATGTATTACTGTGTTCCATTTTATTATTATTTTGTATTGTAAATGTTGCATGAGTATTACTTTTAAAAATACATTTTGTAAAGAAACGATCTTTTCGATTCGATAAAATGCTCTAGCCAACTAAATTATACGATGTTCAATAACAACGACGCAGCTCGACAGCTACGTCATTATAACTTTCATTATTTTTTAAATTATTTCATGTTTATTTATATTATATTTTTTTGTATAACACGTTTTACTTAACTTTGTTAATTTTCATTTTCAGCCACCATAACCTATATGAATAATTTGAGTTAATATATACATATATTTTTTTTATTTTAATCATAACACACATCCGCATTGTTATGTTTGTAAGCAGCCAAATTTTACCTTGCAAACCAAACACGTGAAAAACTGAATCAATCTTTTCCTAGAGATAAAATATGATAAAGAGAAAAAGTATGCATTTTCAACTTATCAACTTATTCATGTCTGATATGAACAGAAGGCTAGGCCAAAATATGATTCAGACTTTAAAAAAAATTATCTATGCCTTGTCCTCAGTTTAAAAAAAAGAAAACATTTATATAAATTCTTCTCAATTAAAAAAGTTATATCATTTTTTAAAATGACAATGTCACATAACGGTGACAATGACGTCACGACCGTGACGTAATTCCAACTTATATCTGTTTACCTATATAACTAACTATACTTAAATGATAAATTATTAAAATTATAATTTACTAGTGTATTTAAGTAAAGAAATCTTTATTATTTCCCAAGATGAAGGGAAAATAATAAATTGAATGCTGTCAAATTGCAAAGGAAAACAGTTAAAAATCCTAATAAGACGGGTTGTGTTAACTGCAAATGAAAGGGATAGCACATTGCTCTTATGAGAATGTGCGAAAGAGATAGAATGTATCTCAATTGTAAACAACCAATGTATAAATTCTCTATTGACTTATACCAGAAGTAATAACAAATTAGTTGTGTGGGTGTGTTTGTTGTGGGGCGAAAGAGACGACACATTGTTCTATTGACGGCGTGTGAAAGAGATAGCATGTTTGTCTCATTAATATTCAATTACAACTAAACAATAAAATATCATATATCTTATATAAGAATTGATGTAGCACATGTATGTGTAGAGTTTGTAGTTTATATATGTTGAAAAGAGATAGCATGTGTTTTACATTTACAACTTACCTATAAATTCTCTAAAAACGTGTTTAAGAATTTATTATAAACGAATTAGGTTTTATTTAGCATTGTGGGGCGAGAGAGACAACATGTACTCTTTCAGTGGTGTGTGAACGAGACAGCATGTGTCTCTTTTAAAAACAACTGACCTACATATATTTAATTTACCTGTTTAAGAGTCTTTTAGCTACGAATCAGGTGCGTGTTTCTGTATCGCACGTGGGTGTGTTTGTTGCGGGGGGTGCTGGGGGTGTTGGGGGTGCGGGGGGTGTTGAGGGTGAGGGGGACGTCTGCGGGGCGCCAGGGCCGCCAGGAGGGCTCTTGCTGAGTTAGGACACAACTCTGTACCGTCTCGAGCGCCGGCCACCCGACTGTTTCCCGCGAGGCCATTTGTAACATGTCTGCAGAGAAATGTATTTATTTAAAGATATTTTTTTTACAATTTGTAAACGCTGTAATATGAATTTTAGCTTCACGTTGTATTCCACATAGGAGGGTAGTCAGGTACAACCTAGTGTCAAGACACTATGTTGACTGCTTTCTGCCCGAAATCGAGACATTGTGTGTTGAGTCTATAACTTAACGCCGCACTTTATCTCACCAGAGCGAAGAAATAAAGATAAATTTTAATTTTAATCATTTTTATAGGAATTTAAATAGTAATTTTTGATATGATATACTTAACACCATTGACTATATCTATGTATCGTTAAAAAAATAAGTAATTAAGTATTGTAAATTTGGGTTAATTTTATTTTAAACTTGAAAGACAAATAAAGAAATAATGTTTTTTGCTACTTATACCGTTACCCAAGCATTGATATCTGTTACATAATACTTATAACTTTAAAATCAAAAACAATTTATTATGTTTAAGGTAAGATTATTCCACAATTATTGTAAACATTAAAAGTACAGTGAACACATTATTTAAAAAAACATACAAAAATTCAGACTCAGCGGGATTCGAACCCGCGCTTTCAAACGCTATGACCGCTAATATATAAAGCCTAGTAACAGCCTAGTAAAAGGTCTGTACAATAAACACTTTTAGTTATTAGAAAAATTGTATAAAATTTTTTTAGCTTCATCCCTTTATCCCGCATAGCAGGATATATAGACAGAAAGTACCAAGTGCCAAGACACTCCGTACTTCGCTTTTCACCGAATTCGAGACATTGCGTATTGAGTGGTGTAAATCAACGCAGCACTTTGTCTTACGAGGGCGAGGAAGTGAAAATAATTTTAAATATAATCACTCTCCTGAGTGGGGATCGAACCCACAATTGACCCACTGCACCATGACCGGCCTCTAATATTATAATAGTCCTCCAATGTAACAATAATTGCAGTAAAAATGAATTATAATAATGAATGAATGAATGAATGACCTGAGCACGTGGTAGGGCACGTGTTGCGCGGACAGCCACTCGAGCCCGGCGTCGCCGAGCGCGGCCGCGCCGATGAACTTGGACGCGCTGGCGCACGAGAACACCACCACCACGCGGCTGCCCTCCTGGTAGCGCGACACACACACACACACACACACATATAGCGCGGTAGTCACAGACAACTGCTTTCCGCACGAAATTTAGATATTATGTGTTGAGTGGTCAACGCCGTGCTTTGTCTTACCAGAGCGGTGAAACGAAAATCATTTTAATTTCTGTTGAATTCTATTATATTTTTCCTTTGTAATAAATCATCTTAGAAATCGATTAAGATAGTAATTTCAATCAACGATTTTACAAATTTTAATAAAATTCAAATTAATTGTCAGTGAGGGAGTCACCATCACAAACCATAATAGTACCAAATATTTTAAATTTTAAATGTACTTCATATATTCCTCGTGTACAATAAACATCTAACACTACCTGTTTACACTTGTGCAGTTTCTTGAGCGTGTTGGGCGCGAAGGGGTAGCTGCAGGTGGCGGCGGCCGCCTCCACGGCGTGCACGTCGTCCGCCTTCACCACGAAGTACCTCACGCTGTCCTCGGCGTGCTTCTCTATATTCGCCAACAACGTCTTCCCGTTGGGCGACATCGGGCTTTTGGGGCCGCTGAACGACTGCGGCGAGAAACCCTGAGGCGCCTCCCCCCTCCAGCCCGGCCTCTGGCCGTTCCTATAGTAGTTTCCTTGGTAGAAGTTATTATGCTCGTTTTGATTGTACTGAGGATGATATTTATTTTCGTGACGGGGCTGTTCCTCGTCAGCTCTCATTCGCCAGTTGGGCGAGTCCAAGGTTAGAGGCTTCGGCCTCTGCCCTATGCCGGCCGGTTGGTTTAAGCCCACGTTCTTCTCCTCCGCTCCGAGAAGTTGTATGACCGTGTTGAGCACTTGTTCGTCGACGGGCGTCACCGGTTTCGCCGGGTTCGACATTCGCCGTATGACGAGGGCGCACAGCTTTTGTCGTAGGTAGTAAACGCTGATCGCGTCGGACGCGTCTGCTGTAAACGCCGTCCAGTCGTCGAGCGCCAGTATCGCTGTGTCGGGTGAAGAATTGTTCTCATCGGCTTCGCTGTCCGAGTCACTCGACAGTCCCGGAGGATTGGCCCTTTGCGTCAGGGCCGAGCTCGGAAGCCGCAACGGACCGCCAAATAGCGCCACAGTCAAGGGCGTAACCAGTGTATTGCAACGGATGAAACAAAACCGTCCAACGCGAGAAATTTCCTCAAAAACGACCCAATCCGTTGGCAAACTTTGTACAGACTTTTGCGAGCCAGTCACCCCCCCTCCGCGGTGTAGCGTGGAGCTAGGGTGGAAGGCGACTTTAACCTCTTTGGATGTACGCAATGTAGAAGATTCCCTATCAACTCTTGCGACGGCCGGGTACAGTCCGCTCACTAGCACTGCCTTCACTATATGCCACTTTTCAGAATTCATATTAACATCTTTTATATCACCGGAGCCTCTCGCTTTCACGAGGCACAAAGCTCGTAACTGGGCTAAAAGCTGCGACCTGTAACCCACTATCATTTCCATTGTTGCTCCACAGATCAAGTTCTTGGCGCAGAAGGCCTTCTCGGTCCCATTGGCCCGAGCGGTCTGCCAGGCTTGAAAAGCGCGTAGCAGGGCCATGTGATCTGAGTAGCTGTCCGCCGCAAACTCCTTTCTCGCCAACCCGCCCTTCTTCCTATTTTCCGGATTCAATGATATCTGGAAGGGCTCCTTGTTTGCGAGACTGCACACTATCGTCAGAATCGGGTCCAAGCACTTCATGACACACGCGTACAACAACATCTTGCCCAACTTCGGCTCAACCGTTAGATCCAACAAGTGTTGTCCTATTTCAGTCAAGTCCTCCATCGGAGTCAGCGCCCCGATCGTCTTCAATAACGACACCGCATTCCTGACCGCCAAAAACGATGGCGGCTCTAGCGCTTTGGATAGAAAATCAGCTATCGGGGTATTGCCCGGGGTTAACAATTTCGTGTGGAGACACAGCTCTTGGAGAGGAACTCTTAGGATTTCTGGCACTGAGTTAATTGGTAGTGTCTTGAACCTCCGTTTGGAGCACATGTGGAAGCAGTGTCCGGGTTTGGTGCGGCCGGCGCGCCCCGCCCGCTGCTGACAACAGGCTCGCGAAGTCCACACACACTGTAGCGAGCAAACACCGGCGTTCGACTCATAATACTTCTCCTTCACTTTGCACGAGTCCACCACGTACACCACGTCGTCTATAGTGATCGAAGTCTCCGCTATGTTAGTGGAAATTATGATCTTCCTCGCATTGGGTAACGGGTTGAAAACTTTCTTTTGATCCAGTGTTTGCATGTTACTGTGAAGTGTAAAAATTTGATATTTCATTGCGTTCATTTCGGTGCAACCTTGTATTAAATCTCTCAGAGTGACTATATCGTCGTAACCCGGTAAGAATATAAGGATGCTGCCTTTTGCCATATTCAAATGTATATGTTTGACTAGAGCCAGCATCAGCTCGTGGTCTATAAGTTCTTCAGAGAAGGCATGATTGTAGACATCTAGAAGGAAGTTGTCTTGATCGTTGTCATCCTCTTGACTACTCTGTGGTTCTTCTTCTGAGTGGTTAAAAGTGGCGAGTAGTTGAGCACATTCTGTGTGACCTTTTTCAACGGCGTAGTCGTAGGCTGTTTTACCAGTCTTGTCTTTGTGGGATGGATCCGCGCCTGAAATAATAAAATATTGATTTAGTTATAAAACAAAATAAATGCGAAGCAAATACGAATTGAGATACACAGATCTTAATTTCATTCATCTTAGTTATTGGTTATATCTCATTATTCACTATAATTTACTTAGAGCGAGTAAAGAATAAGCGAGCGAGTAAAGAATAATAATCGAGATTTGGTACATTTCATGTGTAATGAGAAAACAATCATCTTTTTAAATAAAGTAGTAGGTTAACAGATGGTTAACAAAAGATTTTGGGACAAGGCCAGATTAAGAAAGTCTTAGGACCCTCGTAAGTGTTAAAGCATTTTGTTTGGCCCTTTTTCTTAGCTACAAATTTAAAAATTGTTTTGTTAAACACGGTAAATAAAATATAAAACACCATCAAGTTTCATTTACAATCGCTTTTTACTGTCACTACATCGCGGACAAAGTCGCAGGAAAGAGCTAGTAAAAATAAATGACATTGACATTGACAGTGACAGTGACAGTGGCAGTGACGTACCGATGCGCAACAGCTGCAGCGCCACGTCGCGCAGGCCGTGCGCGGCGGCGGCGGCCAGCGCGGCGCGGCCGCAGCGCGAGTGCGCGGCGCCCGCCGGCACGCCCTCCGACATGAACATGTACAGCACCTGGCTGAACGAGTCCTGCGCGCACACACACGGGGAAACATACAATTTCGTGTTATTAAACATTTTATTACACAATTAGATTCGTCTAAAACTTTTTTAAAGCGCTTATAAAAATATAAAAGGATTCCTAACCGCGCCGCTTTGATTATCGTCCAATTAGCCAAACTTTCAATATACAATTACATCCAAATTCCTATACGCTTGTTACAACATTTTCTTAAGTTTTTAATAAGCGCAATTCGAGTATCACTGCTTTTAAATTATTATAAATTTTTAGTTTTTTAAATATATTTTTAAAATATATTTTTCATATAAAAAAACGATATAAACATCAATAATAAAATGTTGTCAACTTTAGGGTGTATATAATCTATATTATTTATAACCTTATAGATAAATTTGTCATGTTAATTAACGAAACTCGAGTTAATTAAATATTAACATAAAATTTTAAACATACATAAATGTATAAAATCAGAACACAATTTTATAACAGAAGAAATAATCAAATACCCTTTTTTTTTCTTAATAATTTTATAGTCCGATAATATGTAATTAATAAAAATAAATTACCAAAGTGCCTTCATTAAAGCATTCGTCCAGAAACTCGTCCATATCAGCCTGGAGAGTGGGATCCAGCTGGACTTCTTTATCTTCCTTCACACTCTCCTCTGGGTTACTTTGCTTTTGCCCTAGAAAATTAAATAAAAAACGCAAATAATTCCAAAAACAATAAAAAGACATAAATCATAGTATTGGCAAGTTCACATGCCATGAAAATATCGTAGTGGTCGAACCCGGACACACGGGCAATTTTCAAAGCAAATTAATCTGTACGTAGTGATTGAAAAGTATTTTGCAAAATGTTCTAATATACATTGTACATATAAGTGAAGCTTAAAAAAATCTTAAAGAAAATATTTTTTAAAACCATGTAAATATTAGAACACGGCGGGATTCGAACCCACGCCTTTTTAAAAAAAAATTCCTTTCAATATCAATTATTTATATTTTTTTTTAAAAATTATATAATCTTAAGTGTGAAATAAAACAAGAAACACAAAGATAGTACAAAAAAAATAATTTAATACAATAAAACAGTATGTTTATTGACATAAGTATATATAATTGTGTTTATACAAAAAATAAAAATAAATAAATAAATAAATAAATAATGTAAAATACATGTAGCAACATGTACACACATGTTAAATGAAATGACCTAACACAAAAGTGCATGTCAAATACTTCACATGGTAGTATCTATAAATTATATTATTCACTTTATTAATTTTATACATCTCTATTGCATTATAATAGAATCATAGACAAAAACACTATAAAAATATACTTTTCTTGTATTTTTTATAGTATTTTCCTATTTTAAAAGTGTTAGCATCTGATGTTGCAATGTTTAAATTTTTATACATTTTTTTAAAAAAAATCATATCCTAAGTGTGGAATAACACTTTGAAAATAGTAAAATATTAAAATCAGTATCTATCTCTCTTAATAATCTTTGAATAGCAGAAATTTGTAAAAATCTCTATACAGAGATGTTAATAACGTATATAAATTGTAACAAAACGCACGCAGCCGATAGAACGCATAGCGCACACGGTTAGTTTCCTCAGAGGCTTTTCTCAGAGTCGCAGGTTCGAATCCCGTTGCGTTCAACTTTTTATATTTTTTGTAAAAATGACTTTATTTAGTAATTTTTATTATAGGCAAGGAAATAATAAAGCAGACAGAAGCAAGCACAACAAGTTACCTTCTAAATGCGACCAATAACTTTGCCCAGTCTTCAGTTTGTTTTTCAACTCCCGCTCAACCTGAGCCATTTTCTTAGTATTGTATTTTGTTATTTTCAGAACATCCTCCAAATAATATCTCTGGACCTCGTGGAGACGCCCTGGGATCGTTATGACTGGACAATTGTTGAAATATCTAGCAAAAAAAAGGTATAACATTATTTTATATTAAAATATTTGTAGAAGAGGTAAAAAATAATATGGATATAGATAATTAGAGCGAATGGGAAAAAATGGATAAACTGAGTGAAGTAGTTAATTAATAAATTGAATGAAATGTACGTATGAAATAGATGTTCTACTGGAAGAGTAAGAAAATTTTGGTAATAAGCAAACAGAATGAACGAATGAAAGAACCACTGAATGAAGCCACATGAAAATAAACCGATAAATTACCTAGAAAATATCTGTGTATCCATTGTAGCTGACATGAGCACCAGCTTAAGGTCTTTCAGCCTGGCGAGAGCATCGCGCAAAGCGATCAATAGGAAATCACTGAACTTGTCGCGCTCGTGTACTTCATCCACTAACACGTGGGTTACACCTGGCGATGTGTGTAGAGAATAATTAGTAAAATAATTAAGACCATTGCAGCACAGAAGAACAGCGTGCGACTGGTTGTGGGTTCAAATTCTCGATCGGGGAACATTTACATTCAAAATTTGTTTTCATTCTCAGCACTGGTAAAACAAAGGTCGGTATTGGGTATACCATATTCAACATTAACTTCCCGATTTCGGACCGAAAACCGTCAGCGAAGTGTCTTGAAACTAAGCGTTCTTTTGCACTCGCTAGGCAAAATAAAGAGTGACAATAGTCTTCTTTTTGTTTTTTTTTAGTCAAACAAGAAGGGAGAGTTTGAATTTACTTATATATATACTGGGGGTTTACATTTTGTTCATCAAAACAAAGGTGTTTCGCAATATTTGTTGAATTAAAGTAGAGTTGTAATAAATCCCTAATAAAATATTATCAAGAATATATGTATTATAATATAAAAAAAAAAAAATGTTTTTTTCTATATAATGAAATCCTTTATTATAATAATTACACTAGAAACCGAACTAAAGGCACTTACACACTACAATCTTACATCTGAAACCACATTATACAACAATCACACCAAACATGTTAAAAGCCATACAGATAAGTAAAATAAAATAAAAAACATCAGCTTACCTGTCAGAGCTGCATCACCTCCCATCAAAGTCCTCAGCAATACGCCATTAGTACAATACGTGAGTACAGTGCGAGGACTCACGCGGGACTCCAGTCGAATCTGATACCCTATAGATTGACCTATTTTTTCCATGCGTTCATGTGCTACCTAGATATTGTAAAAAATATATATGAAATTAACAAAAACAGTAAGGTATTAAGCAGTGGAGTCAATGATGCTCTTGCTGTCTTACCCAATAATAAACGGGTAAATGTATTGCAATTTACATTATTGTAGTAATAAATTCTAATAGCACGGTGTTGAGTTCCGCCACTTAACACGTCATGTATTGAATTTAGACTTAAACCAAAAAAAAACACTATCTCATGCCACAATAGCCTTTACAACTTTTAAGCATATTTCATTGTATTTTGTATGATTTTCTCTTGTTGTTACAAATTCTATAATTTTACATACACTAACACATACATTTTTTTACTTGCTTGATTTTAAAACACCAGGTTCCTATATTTCAATTAAATACTCACCCTCTCAGCAACGGAGACTGCGGAAATCCTCCTCGGCTGTGTGCAGTAAATCCTAGCAGCCTGTTTGTTCTCTTGACAATAGTCTAACAGCAGTTGAGGCAGTTGAGTGGTCTTGCCACACCCTGTAGCACCGGCTACTATTATTACCTGAAATATTAAATCAATATATATTTTTTTAATATTTATGTCTTAAAAATGAAACTCCTTAATAAGCTCTACTCAATTTATTTTAGAAGTTTAGATTAGAATTTAAAACAGTACTTGGAACACAAGTATATGATTCGAGAGACTTTATAACGCACATTTACACTTCTACGGCCTAAGTTCTCTCTCTTCTCAAGTAAAACTAAATAAATTCTTATAAGATTTTTGATTATCGCGATTTTAACAAATTTTAAATGATACTATTTTAAATTCATTCATTGCTTATATTTTGGTTTTTGACAATATATAATTGAAAATACGACGACTGTCAGAAATAGATTATCTGTTTGCACGGACTACTGTAAAGTGTTCGAAACATCGTGTTGTTAAAAATGTATTTAGGAATACCAAATATACGCGATTAATCCGTTAAAAATAGTTTCATTTAAAATAAATATATTATTAATACTGCATTTGAAATATGTTTTTGGAAGGATAGTTGTATAGATTGAGATATTTTAGCATATTTTTCGTAACTAATTTTAACTTTCATATATTTATGTGTTAAACAAATACTATTTTTTCTATTTCAGAGAAACAAAAATAATTCAAAGAAATTATCTCAGCTCTAAACTCTCTATCTAACTTACATGACAAAATTTCAACTTTTAAAATATAAGCTTTGTCAGTGCATTGTCAGTCAGTCAGTAAGCAAAAGAAGACTGACATATATTGATTGATATCCAATCTCTTATTAATATTGAAGCAAAACAGTAATTATTTTAAACATAAAAATTAATTGTTATATTTAAAAACTTACTTGGTTGTGTATTACAGCATCTATAAGGTCTTGTCTTTGCTCATACACTGGTAGCTTCTCCCTGAACTTTACTAAATCAGGGTTGTAAGTTGTATTTGGTATCTGAAAGGAGAAAAAATAAATATAATAAACAGAATACTAACATAAACTATTCAAACTAGGATTTAGACTAAATTATTTCATGTATGTGGAACAGTATCTGTTAAGTCAATTTTTTTACATTTTCCATCATTACTTGAGAGATTAAATATATTTTCATCTTTTCACTTTGGTAAGGCAATGTCTTTTAAGTGTGATCTCTTTAGACAGAAACAAATAAATGGGTCTTCTTAAACTCTCCTCTTTCTGCTGAACCCTGCTATTGGAAAAAAAATGTGAACTCTATTTAAAACTGTACTGTAGATACAAGTATCCACAAAATTCGTTTTTTTTTTAGGTTTAGTATTCTATCTTACATAGCAGGGTAGACAGGCCGTGGCCAAGACACTCCACACTCTCCATTCTGCCCAATTCAAAACATTGCGTGTCGAGTGGAGCAGTGCGCGTTTACAGTCAGATGCTGTCACACTGCACCACAACCGGCCTCATTTTTAATAACAGCATAAATTAAAAATTTATACAAGTTCTATTCTGATATAAGCTTTAAAAAGATTTTTTTTGTGTTCTAAAATATATTAACTTGAATACAGAAAATAATAAAATTACCTGTGCCACACCATTATTCAATTGCCCAAGAGATTTATGACTCAGTTGAGGAGATCTCTCCTTTTCTGGACAACAGCTTAAGTCATCTTTCTCCTTGCTAGTCATTGGGAATGCATTGAAGAGTTCCGTAATAGTGCAACGCATGTTGGAATCCAATATGAGTTTAGCATCATTTTGAATGATGGTTGATCCAGTTCTTTTATATATTGTTATGTAGCGATTTACACCTAAAATATATATAATGGAATTAAAGACTTGTCTAATCTTAAAGGTCTATTAATGCATAATGAGACCATATAAATGCTAAATATAAAATTAAGTGTTAATTTTATTATTAAGTTATTTCTACACTGGTAAGTGAAGTAAAAAGTAAAAATCCTGAAGCTGCTATTTTTTAAATATTAAATAAAGCTAATAAAAATGTTGTGCAATATAAATTTTCTAATGACATTGATGATCTTTTGAATAATGTTCATGAAACTCACCGAAAAAAAATACTTAATTTATAAATTATATTTCTCTTAATTTGAATTATTCAAATAACATTTTACGATAAATTATTATATATAAGATTAAAAATTGCTCTTTATTGTGTTATCCATAATTTATATTTTGTTTATTAAACATAAACATATCAAAAAGTGAGCTTAATCATAAAAAAGACGGTAAAAGTAAAATATAACGTATAATTAACAAAATTTAAAAATTTAAATTGTTAGAATAGGGCACAAATGAATAAATATAACAGTGAAGAATATTTTAGCTACCTTTCCCGCGCGATTTGGATTTCAAGCCCAATTTTGCTACAGTTTCGTGGATGAATCCTCGTTCTTGAGCGGACAGGAATGTTGGAAACTTCAATTCGGTTTCATTTTCATCACTTATGAATTTATCCAGCTGGATTTTTAGGGCTATGCTTACAGATTCCGCTATGGGAAAGTGCTTATTGCCTAAGTTACGTCTTCCTTTCTTTGCACTCATATTTTATTATGCTAGTAAATAAGATATAATTTCAAAATCAAACATTAAATGAATATATAAATATTCTATTTTGTTTACTCCACATAAATGGAGAATAAATAATAAGTGACATACACTAGCTATTTGATAATTTCAGGTTTTCGCACAGATGACATAATTTATATTCTGACTTTAGTAGAGCACTCTGTGCAAATATTAAAATTTGTTAATAAATAAATTCCGTAAGATTTTTAATCGATTTACATACATAATTCTTATAACTAAACGCTAATATGTAGTTTGTACAAATTATTTTAAGTTCTTAATTCTTAAGTTATCTATCTCAATACAACAGTACTTCGAATGACTTCGGAATGGCTTAGATGTTGGGTGTAATAATAGGAATAAGAAACATTTATTTTATAATTTAACAAATTACTTGATAGAGACAATCACCTATTAAATTAAGTTCAAGAATTAAAGTAAATTTAATTGTTGAATTAAATTTATTTCAATTCTTGAACTTTTAAATTTTTTTAAACAGATATAAATAGAAGACGAATGTTTAAATTCACGAATTAAGTTGATTTGTGTTATTTCATTATTACTAATCTGTGACGTCAATAACAGTAATAATTATATACTGTTTTGTGACAACTGTCAATGTCTGTATTCATTACTGCACGTGGATTTTTATATTTTGCGTTTTAGCTTCGAATAATTTGATAAATATTTTAATACAAGTAGGAATATCTCAATAAAAATATAAGTGTATATTATAGTCCAACCTTTTTACGAGTGCTATATATTTATATTAATTTTTAAATGTAACATTCGTATAGATCTAGAAATATCACAAAATGTCCAAGAAAATAAAACACTTGGTTGTGGACACAACTGCTTTTATCCGAGCTGCAAATTTACAGGACATCGGAGAAAATATTTTTACAGTTCAAGAAGTTGTCGATGAAATTACCAATGATAGGCAACGTAGAAAATTGGTCGTATTACCTTATGACCTAAAAATAAAAGATGTATTTACAGAAAATGTCAAATTTGTCACAGAATTCTCAAAGAAAACTGGTGATTATACTAGTCTTTCAGCCACTGATATAAAGGTTATGGCTTTGACATATCAGTTAGAAAAGGAGCTAGTTGGTACTGACCATTTGAAAACTGATCCTACTATGAGAAAAACGGTAAATGTTACTGGATTGGCTGGATATAACGCAAATGAAAGTAATAAAGACAAAGAAGACCAGTCTGTTAATCTTACAAATAATGAAGTAGTCAACTCTAAGGAAATTAAAAATGTTCAAATAGGCATAAAAAATGAGGAAAGAGATGAAGACTCACAGTTACAGGAACAAATAGCTGAAGAAATAAAAAATATTGATTTACAAGAAAATAGAGACATTGATGAATGTATTGTTAAAGTAACTGATCAAGAAGAAAGTGAAGAAGATAGCCAAAGTGAAGATGAATCTGATAGTGATGGTGGTGAATGGATCACACCAGGAAATGTATCAGAAAAGAAAAAACAAATGGAAGATGGAGAGTTTGAAGATAAAAATGTTGAAATTGCTTGCATAACATCTGATTTCGCTATGCAAAATGTTTTAAAACAGATTGGTTTAAATGTTACCTCAATACACGGCAGGGTTATAAAACAACTCCGCACATTCATTTTTAGGTGTACTACTTGCTTTAAAACAACAAGTGTCATGACTAAATTATTTTGCCCTAAATGTGGGCATGCTACACTTAAAAAAGTATCAGTTAGCGTAGATGATGATGGAAATCAACATATACATATAAATGGCAGAAAACCTTTGACAGCTAGGGGTAAACGTTTTAGCCTGCCAACCCCCAAAGGTGGGCAACACTTTCAATACCCCATTTTAACTGAAGATCAACATATTCACAAAAGGTTTGCTACAAAAATGGCAAGAAACAAAACAAATGCTCTAGATCCTGATTATATTGCAGGATTCTCACCGTTTGTTATGAAAGATGTTAATTCCAAATCTGCTGTCTTGGGAGTAAGAGCTAACACACAAGATGTTAAATACTGGATGAAAAATTATTCGAAGGGAAAGAAAAAATAAAATATTTCTAAATGTTGTATATTTTGAAGTAAAAGCTTATTAAATAAGTTAATATTGTTTTTATTTTCTTTCAATATTCCATTCAAATTGTATAAAATATCCTATAATTGTATTGTGCAAAATTTTACATTACATGTAAACTCGGTTTTATAACTTATTCCATTTCTAACATTAGTATGAATTTATTATTCATGTATTTGTGATATTATTAATTATAACAAGTACTTTGTGACTTATAAAATATTTTTTATTCAAGCTATAATTAAGCTTTTAATTTTTCTTCAAAAAATGCAAACACTGATTCAATACATTTACAAGAAGTCATTTCATGTTTAGGATGACCTGAAATCAAAGTAGAGTGGAATTAAAATATAATCTTTTTATTTTAAATAATAATATTATACAATAAATAGTTCATACCTGCTGACACTCTAATAATGTCAAAGTCTGGAGTTTTCATAGGAGTATCTAATGGAGATGAACTTGAAATCCAATTTCTTGATACCTTAAAGCAACAAGATTTTTCAATTCAATTAAAAATCCTGCTTTTAATAATAATTTTTGTTAAGGAATATTTATAAAAAATATTTTATACTCACATTTTTTAAATGTTTCGACACTTTAACCCCAGAATATCCATGTACTGAATCAGTTAAAGCAACTGCTTTCACTTTTTTCTCAAAAAGCTTTTTCTGTTTATCTGCTAACATTACAGTAAGTACACCTCCATAACTGTGTGCCACAATGAGAATATTATTTGCTTTGACATTTGCAATATATTTTTCCCATACATATTTTGCATGATCCTCCGCATTACCACTATTAGGTATTTCTTTGTCCCCACGGTAGTTGTCATTTGAATTCAAAACAACAATACCATATCCTCTTGCTTGAGCTAGCTTTATATAAGGTATTTGAGTACCATTGTCAAGACAATCATTTATTATTAATCTGTAATATAAATATTCATTAATTCAGCTTGTTTATGAATTTCAAAAAATATATAGATTTTGTAATAGCTTACGATCTAGCCCATTGCCCTGCTCTCACGGCTCCAGATCCATGTATTAAAATTAAAACTATGTCTTTTTTTTCATAATCTTCTGATACAAATATAAAAGTGCCATTTTCTTCAGTGCTCCCTTTAGGAACAGGTAATCTTATTAAATTCACCTCAGTTTCAAGAAGATGATAAATGTGGTCTGTAATGGCTGATCCAAGCACTTCATAATGTGCTTGACATTCTTGATGATCACTACTTATGTTATATTGAAAAGGTTCATCGGCTGGTTGTCCGTTTTCATCTATTTTTCTTAACTGGCCATCTATAAAAGAGAATTTTATAATAATTATATTAAGTTTTGTTTATTTATATTGCAAAGATATGGTTAATATTTCAGATTTACCAGAATTAAAAGCATATCCTAAATCTGCAATAGTTTTGGCTGAAGACATGGCTACAACTGTAGATGAACTACGTAACGATATATTACGACCTACTGCAAGTGATTTATAGGCTAAACGTAATCTGTTCATGTATATTTTGTTAAATATTGGGTTTTTAACATAAAATAAACAAAATCAGCGTAGAAGAACTCGTTGTTTACATCTTTGTAATTGACGTAATGTAATATGAATTAGACATTTGTCAATTTCGTTCTGAAATTTAATACTAGAAAATAAAAATTAATTATATACAAATTAAAAAAGGGCCTATCACTGTAAGCAGAATATATAAGAAAATGATATATAAAATAAAACAAAATTATACTCGGAATTGTCACAACACACTCGCATTAGAAATTATTTAAGGGCCGATCATGGCGGTATCGGACTATAAACTTGACCAGATGTCAGGTCGATTTCCGCTCAGGGGGAATGATTACATTTAAATTGTTCCCACTTACTCACTCTGGTAAGATAAATCGCGACGTTAAGCTCCGCTACGCAACACGCAATATTTCGAATTCGGCGGAAAGCAGACACAGCCTTTTAATACTGTGTACTTCTTTCTGCTTCCTAATATTCTACCCTGCTATGTGACATGAAGTCATAAAAAATATATTTTAAAATAAGAAACATTTTTCTAGGAATGTAATTTATTGGAATATACAATAAAGACCATAGTTTTGCAACTCTCTACTTAAGTAGATTAAATATTTAATACTAAATAAGTTTATAGTCACAATATAACATAAATTCACACAGCAAACAATTTTAATGCAGTATTTTATTCATTATACCAGTCTAAAAATAGTAGCGTAAATGACATGACCAACAAGAAGAACAAAATGTATACTCTTAGTCCAGCATTCCTTTGGATAGCTTGTTTAATTTGTTCATTAGCATCCTTCATTGTTTCTGTTGTGCCAACAACTGTATTAGCTATTCTGTCTATATCCTGTTCTTGTTGTAAAACCTGAAAAAAAATTATGTTCACATTTTGCCAAAAATACTGAAAGAGCCTTAGAATATTTATAATTCTTACCTTATCAGTAAATACTTATTGTAACTCCGCAATATGTAAAACTTTGGTTTCTATTTGCCTTACTTCTTCTGTCATAGTATTTAATTCATTGAGCAATTGTATATTTTCCGACTCAAACATTTGTAATTCTTCTGCACTGAGTTCACCTTCATCAGACATTACAGCTATTTCAGCTTCAGTTAAGTCCATCTTTGTTTTTACTGCATCTATTTCTTACGACTCAGTTCCCTTTTCTTCCTTATCTGCTTCTTTATTAACCTGCTTTTCTTCAACAAATGGATTTGGTATTGTCGATTTAGTGTATGGTAATTCAAGTCGTGATAATTTACGAATATCCAGTGCTTGCTTTACTCGCAAAGCTTTTAGTTCACTATGTATTTTACAAACAGCTTTTAAATAAGCCTCTAATAGTTCTACTACAGCATCCATGTATTCCTTTGTCTGAGGAGAAACTAAATGCTTGTGTTTGTCTGTTTTAAATTCTTTTAGATGGTTGGAACATGTATTGATTATCCTTTGGGCCCCAGTCTCTAAGTTATCCCTTTCTATTTCAGACATTCCATTACCGGTTACATTATTAAAGAAACTTAAATATCTCTCTCTATTCTCTAAAAGAAAGTCGCGAAGTTTTGTTATTTGTGATACTATGTCTTTTGCTCCTGCCATAAATCCTGTTTTAGGCTTACTTCGAAGTATTCTTTGTTTATCATCGCTAACTGGACTCTGTATACCAAATGCTTTATTTCTAGTTTTGACTGTTTTTATGCAGGCTTTGAACAATGGTGTTATATCCATTTTCTATCATAAAATATCAAATAAAATTTGAGAAGTAAATAAGCAGTTACAACGTTAAGGTATTGTCAACTTACGTTTTGACAACACATACAGCTGACGGTTAGTGATGACTTGACACTTGACTTGATATGAGTAACATAGAGTAATAATAACATTGAGTAACCGGCACCCTAAAATGTTATAAAATTCTTTATTTTTGAAAGAAACATACAGTGTTTTGGATATAAAACATTTTTTTTAGCTTCACGCTTTAGTCCTGGCGGGGTAGTCAGAGAGCACGGAGCGCTAAAAACTACGGTCCCTGCATACCTCTTTCGCCTCGTCCACAGTCATTATCCTCTTCATACATGTCCTTCAGGGGGTCCTCATGCTTTTTACGTGACCTTCCTACAGTATCTTCGGTATTGTGTTTATAACATTTTTTTATATATTGTGAAATCCAAAAACCTATTACACTTACAGGCTTGTTGGTGGCTCCCCTATTTTATGTACAAATAAAAGCTCTAAGGTGATATTACGATTATATCTAGATCAAAACTTTATTTATATTAAATAACATGTTTCTTAGGAAAAAATAGTTAATTTAGAATGCATTAAATAAAATCCAAAATAATTGTTATAATTGTGGTATTTATTGTCTATGGTAGAGAGTCGTTGCCTCTTCTTTTTGTAATTTGCCGTCAAACGATTTGACGTTTATTTAGATGACATTTTTTCCTTGTATTGACAAACAAAGATATTGCGTATATCTTATTTTTAGAAGGAAAAACAAAAATATTTATTTTAGATCTGGAATTTTTCGAAATTTTATATTTTAACGTCATTATTTTATTATATAAAGGATAAATTCAAGTTAAATTGGACTACAAGAAATATGGCTGCGGCAGATAATGTTCGTCATAACAAACATTCTATTCCTATTGACATACTTGATGATTTATGCAGGTATATATAAAAAATATTTCAAGAAATTTTAACTTTTTTAGAAACTTGTTTAAAAATGATAATATATCTCTACAAAAAATATTCTTATAAGAATGGTTTGCTTGCTATTTCTAATAGTTATATACATATAGTATAGTTAAGGTTATATATATATATATATATATATAAAGATTAACATTAAAACAAAACTTAATTATTTAATTTATATAAGTCTAGAACAATCCTACTAAACTTATAAGAATGTATATTTGATATAGACACTGTTTACAGCCGATTCATTATCAATTTACCACCAGAAGATAGGGGTAATCTAGTCCGAATCTGTTTTCAAATTGAGCTGGCCCATTGGTTTTATCTAGATTATTATTGTACTGATGAAAGTGCAAGGCTTAATCCTTGTGGTATAAGGGAGTTTGCAGCACATATATTTCAGGTAAGCTAAAAAAAAATAACACTTACACATTTTATGTCTATTCTTTATTGTAATTTCAATTAAGAGAATGAAGTGTTAGGACACTGTTCTCTCTCCTTGTTAATTTTGCATTTTTTGAAATAATTTAATTTATATGATAAAGGAAACTAAACTGACTCCATAGTTAGTTAATGAAATACCCTCAAAATTAATAAGAATAATAATTAATAATAAAAATTAATAAGAACTTTTGCAAATTTTACACATATTAAATGAAACTATTTTGAACAGAATAATTGTGTATATTTTTATATTTGAAAATATATTTTTTACTACCTGTGATCATGGACTATTGTAAATATACTATTTAGTGTATAAGTTGTAATAATAATTATTAATTTATTTACAGCATGTCCCTCAACTACGAGAACATATAAAGAATCTAGATGAAGTGCTTGATAACTGGAGGGAGTACAAACAGACTGTACCGACTTATGGAGCGATACTTTTGGATACAGATTTGACTCACGTGTTGCTTGTACAGTCCTACTGGACTAAGGCTTCATGGGGCTTCCCTAAGGGGAAAGTGAATGAAGATGAGGAGCCTTGGAAGTGTGCTGCTAGGGAGGTGTGTTGTTTTGTTTCTTCATTCTTAGAATATATAAAAAAGTTTGATACATTTTTGTGAAACATATGAAAATCAAAGAGTTAGAAAGTCTAAAATATAAAGATATATTTTTTAAATAAATAAATATTACACATATATGGATGTGTGTTTGACTTTTTTATTGTAATATAAAATATTGATAAGGCAAAGCATCAATAGGGCTTTTAATATGTTGTTTGAGAATTGTATATATTTTCTTTAAATAATTATAAACATGTTGAATATATTACTAACACTTCATTTGTAAATTAGAAACACAGTCATGTTAAAATTAATACTTTTTGAATATATATTATCTTTAAAATAAGTGCATGCGTTTTTGCTTTTTTTTAATTATACTAATATTGTAATTCAAATCTACTTATACAGGTGCTAGAAGAGACAGGTTTTGATATAAGCAATTTAATAAACAAACAAGAATTTATTGAAGCTATGATACACGATCAAATTGTCCGTCTATATATAATAGGGTATATATCGCGTGATACCAAATTTCAACCGAGAACTAGAAATGAAATAAAGGCGTGCGAATGGTTCCCCATAGCCGACTTACCAGCTAACAGGAAAGATATGACGCCTAAAGTCAAAATGGGTGTTAGTCCTAACGCCTTTTTCATGGTGTTGCCATTTGTGAAACGCATGAGGAGATGGGTGGCTGAGCGCAACCAAAAAGTTTTTAGACGTACAAGGCACAAGTCGATGGGCGATATTGAATCTAGTAAAACAAAGAAAACAATATCACAAGGTCTACAAAACGAGATACAAGAGTATCAGCAAACTTCAAGCAGTCACAAATATACTAATAATAATAATAATAATAATAATAAAAACGGTAACCATTCGAATTCGAAAACTAATGCGAATGGCAACACTAGTAAAAGGGCGGGAAAAATGGCGAAACGTCAGCTGTTTACGCCGCAAAATACACATACGAATAATTTCTCGCCGGTGCAAAAAGAAGCGAGCCCAAATGAATGTGAAGATAACTTTGTTAACTTCGTGGCGCCATCTTGGGCTAATTTCAAATTTGACAGACGCGCCATTATGGAGTGCCTGACCTGAAATTAAGTATTGCAAGAAGGCTGATCTCAATTTCTAAAGCGATGTTGTATTTTACACTGTCTTTAGATATTCGCTCTTGAAAATTAAATTTTCTTGATGTTCATTGTGGTTTTATTTATGTGTTTTGTACATTTTAAATGTTGTATTTTAATTATATATTATTAAATCGGATATAGATACTCTCTAAATAAACTAAATGTGACATTTTTATGTTAATTTTGTTTGGGCGTTATTCATTTATTTATTTATCTGTATGGTAAAAATATATTAAAATGTACAACTGACATTTCTATAAATTTCATGGGTAATTTTTTTTATATCCATTATAAAAATATAAGATTTGATAAGATTCTAGTACTTGAAAGAGATGAAGAAAGAACGAAATTTAAGATTAGGGTAGATAGAAAGATATTGGAACAAGTGAATGAGGTGATATATCTGGGAAGTATGTTTAGTAGAGATGGAAGATACGAAATGGATGTGGAAAGGCGTGTTGCTGCCGGTAACAGGGTTAGCGGTGCTCTTGCTGCATTGATGCGGCGGCAAAACGTCAGCGTATCTGCACGTGTTGCCGTTCACAATGCAGTACTGATACCGACGTTGTTATACGGCAGCGAAACGTGGGTATGTCAAAAGAAGAATGGAAGGCAGATGAATGCAGTAGAGATGAGATCTCTTCGTCAGATATGCGGTGTCAGTTTAGCTAACCGTATATGCAGCGAGGAGATACGCAGAATGGCAAGTGTAAGCGTGAATGTCATAGTAAAAATGAAAAGGAACTTGCTCAGGTGGTTTGGGCACGTTGAGAGAATGAGTGATGAAAGAATGGTATGAAAGATTTAAGAAGCCAAGGTGAGTGGTACGAGAGGTCGGGGGAGACCTCGGAGAGAATGAAGAGGATAATAATTGTGGACGAGGCAAAAGATGTATGCAGGTACCGTAGTGTATAGCACTCCGTTGTTTCTGACTACCCCGGAGAGAATAATATGAGTGCCTCTTATATTTGAAAATACATCCTATGCTTTGTAATCAGAGCGCTAGGACAATTTTGAACAGGAGCATGTTCGAGACTTCTTTTAATTTAGAATTATTGTATTTATTTGCATAGATATTATTAAATATTAAAAATATATAATATGACGCAATTATGGATTGTGTCCCTGAGTCCTGGCTGTCGCAACTGTTATAAGACCTGGATAGAAAAGATAATGTTTTCATTGTTTGGCAGACTTGTAAAAAAGTTCATAGATTAAAATTCACGCTTTATACGGTATAGCAGGATAATTTTTTAAGTGTATCTAATTGCGTAGAAACTTATCGACGAGTGACTGACTTCAAACAGTGTCCTACGCGAGATTCGTATAAAAATAATATTATGAGTAAATAATATTATAAACTTAATCACCGAAGCTATATCTATAAATTTTATTTCATTTAACAAGCTCAAAGTGCTTGTAACGAGGGTCGAGGGTCACTTGTATTGCAATCTGACAATTACCATTTACAGTTGTTTTAATATGTGTCAGATATAAAATATATTACATTAATGTAGGTAGGTAATCATGTGATATCGTTGTTGTTAAAATTTTTATTAATTGTAATCTATATATATAATAAATATATGAAGCGCTAATGATTTTCAATTAGTGACTGACAGACAATGCAAACCAAAACTATTCGAGCTAAAAATTGAAATTGGCCACCATTTCTTAGCAATTTACTAAGAGAATTTCCTCAAAATACTACGTAATGAATCATTCATATCATAAATGAATTTTACAATAGATGAGGTAGCCCTAGCTAAATTACTGAAAACATTAAAAAATCACATTTCATTCCACATAGCAGGGTAGTTGGACAAAGTAAACCTAATGTTTAGACACTCCGTTGATTGCTTTTCATTACTTACCTAGTGACCAACCTCGCTTTGTCTTACCAGAGCAGAAAAAGAAACATATTTTTTTAAAATGTACTCGTTCCCCTCGAGTGAGATCGAACCCACTATCAATGCAATCAGTCAAGTGCACCATGTCCCATTTCGACAATATGCCGTCGAAAAAAAAATTTACTATTTGGATGTTCGAAAAAAATATATATCAGGAATTAGGAGTTTTTAATAAAAACATATATATATTACAATACTTTATTATAACTGAATTACTATACATTTATACAGAACTGAACAAAATATCACATCCAATTATAAGCCTAGCGAGCAACACCTATTGTCTGTTTAACTTATAAAAAAGTATTAATATTGTAAAACGTCTTATTTATTAGGTTAATTTAAAAGATTCATCAAAATGTGTTCATTATAATTGTATATTCTAATATCAACATTCTCTATATCTTTGATTTTAAAATAACTAAATAACAACATAAATTGAGTAATTCAATGAAACGAAAATTACAATGTCATTTGATATACAAACAGATTCTTTCTTTCATATTTAAATCTAAGTTACTTTCTTTTGAAAACGTTTAATAATTTACTTATAATTATTATATATATTGTTAAGACGAATAATATTTTTTAGAATACTGATTTCAAATCATTCATTATCACAATTCCCTTTACGTGTCACAGATTAAATATTTATATACATTTTGTTTAAGTCATTGGCTGCTAACAGAGTATACATAATAAAGGAATAGATTATAAAATAAAAAAAGCACAAAATTGAAAACAAAGTCTAGAAAAGTAAAAATACATAAATATGAATAAAGGATTATTCATAAAAAATTATTAACTTATGTCATTTCTACAAATTCTATTGTCTATAAAACAATCCATTATAATATATATATATTTACAAAACAAAATATTTAAACATTTTAAGTATAAATGTAAAACCTTTAGAAGTATAGTGACTCAACTCAAAAATTAAGTCTGATATAGTTCTATATTAAAACACAATATTTGAATATAGAATTTGTCAAATTCGATTAATTTCGAGTCATTGTAATTCTAAAGCTACGATTTATATACATAAAATCTAACAAAATCAGATATAATATTAAATATACATTAAAAAAATTGAATAGATAAAGCCTGAAAAAGATTAAAAATATTGTTTCAATACTAAATGTCCATTAAAGCAGAAGTATTACAAAACTTAAAAATATATAATCTTTAAATTAATTTAAATGATAAACAGCTTTAATACAAATGATCTACTCCAAACAGTGAAAATTTATTTAACAATACCTGTCCAGTATTAAAAAACCAAAACATTGATAAATGAAACATATTTAGAAATTAAAATAAAATTATATAAATGCTTTCTATAATGTGTTCGAATAGCAATTTAAATATTACAATCTTTGTATTTCATACATTATCTGCGCCTGCGCTCGAAAATATAAGATTTTAGAATATAGGCAAATCGATTATATCTTATATTTTTATTATTAATTTTAAACCCTCTTTATGCATCATTACATTATTATTATAATATATATTTATTGGAAGTATTTTTACTACAAATAAGATCTATAGGAATGAGTTAATTCATATTAATAAAAAGAAGACGGAGAAAATATATCACTGTCAAATAAAAACAAAACTTGTAAAAAAAATATAATAATTACTCAGAGCCCGATGAATGTTTGTTTCACTTAAATTGATATATTTTTAATGTTATATTAATTTAGAGTCAACAATAGAATAGGAACTTTTGGGGTGAAAATAATAATTTTGTATGTACATATGAAAGATGACTTAACTCGATGTTACTGACTAACCAATAAATTAAATTTACCATTTCGTCAAAAATTGTTAGCCGTAAAGAGCAAATTTCATTAAAAAATTGACCATAAAGAACCAGTTCATAATAAATTTTACCAAAAAATTACCATAAAGAGCTAATTTATAACCGATTTTACCGAAAATTGGCTATTTCAAGTCAATTTTGGAGTTACGTCACTTTCATTCTAACATGAATCTAATGATTTAATCTTCATTAGTGAATCTTGTTCTATTATTGCGATATTTGTACCGTCTCACAAGGACAAAAGTGATGCCGGACAAAGCGAGGAGGATGGGGACACCGAGGCCTATGGATATTATCATGATTACGAAAAACGAGAAGTTTTCTGTCGGTGGCGTTCCGTAGCCTATTGTGAATGACCTGGAAATTATATAAATATAATATAATTATATATATGCATATATATATATATATATATATATATATATATATATATATATATATATATATATATATATATATATATATATATATATATATATATATATATATATATATATATATATATATATATATATATTTTTTAATTTTATAAATCTCGCATATAGTGATGTAAGTAGAGAGAATCTAATGTTTTTTTTTCTATTAACATCGTATTTAGAGATACTGTGTGTTAATACAATGCGACGTAACTAAACACTGCGATTTTTATAAATTGACTTACCCATAAAAATTAGAAGTAATATAATCATATTTAAATAGAAAGTATTAGTTAACATATATGAAACCAAGAGCATTATTATAAAACAGATAAATAGCAAACACAATATTTAACGCTTTATAAAGTGTAGTGCATTAGTAAACATTTAAAAAAATCGTGTAAAAATTAAACACATCGGGATTCAAACCCGCGCCCTGTTAAAAACCAAGTCAAGTCAAGTTTAATTACCAGCACCTCCTACAACTCCCAAAACAAGAGTGAAATTAAATAAAAGTCAACTTACCAAGCCGTATAATTATGTTGCTTATAAAACCCATCGCCGGCTTCACCGAAAGAGACGAACATGTCCTGAACGAGGAGCTCGGAAGAGTCGTAATCGTCATAAAACAATCTCAATGTACTGTGTTTGCCGAGAGATGTTCTGGAAGAAAAAATGAATTCCTAATTATTCAATTATATATGTTAATGTATGATAAATGCAAAGATTTATTAGTAAAACTTAAAAACACACCAATTTAAATGCTAAAAGTTCGAATGGCTATTTAATAAATTTCAAACTTAAATTTTATTTATTAATTTCTTGTTAGAGGCCAGTCGCGGCGCAGTGGGAACAGCGTCTGACTGTAAACGCGATCGGTTGTGTGTTCGATACCCATTTGGGGGTGTGATTATATTTCAATTATTTTCACTTCGTCGCTCTGGTAAAGACAAAGAGCGGCGTTGAGTTCCACCACCTCAGCAATGTCTCGAATTCGGTGGAAAGCAAAGTACGGAGTGTCTTGACACTTTGTACTTTCTGTCTACCCTGCTATGCGGGATAAAAAGCGTGAAGCTAAATTCTTGTAAAGTAAGAAGCAGTTCTAACTTTTATCATAAAAATCGCAAGTTTTATTATGAAAATTTTTAAATATCTTATACAAAACATACACTTATATATATACACGGACATATAGCGATACAATCTAAGACCTATTCTTTCTAAATGATCATATATTTTTATAAATGGTGTCCGTGGTCAAAAGTAGACAGGTATCTTCCTGTGACCACCGGCTAGTATATAAAGTGTATAAACGTCTAGTAGCCAAAAATGTAATTTATAAACCCAAAATACATAAATTAATTTATTTAATATATTTTCATTACAATTCCATAAATGTATATTCAAATCACTTTTCAAGCTATCAGGGCAAAGGGACAACGTCTGACTGTAAACGTGATTGGTTGTGGGTTCGATACCCTCTCGGGGAAAGAAATAAATATATTTAAACCAAATTTTTTTGAGGCCCGTCGTGGCGCAGTGTGGTAGCGTGTGACTGTAAACGCGACCAGGTATGGGTTAGATCCCCACTCGGGGGAGTAATTATATATAAATTATTTTTACTTCCTCGCTCTGTCTCTCTCGTAAATGTCACTGAAATAGTAAATTTTCAAAAGGAGTGTCTTTTTTTGAATAAGTATTATAGTAATTAAAAACATAAATATTATAATAGTTAAAATATTTTAAATCACATTTTTAAGCAATTAAATGCAAATATGTCGTAATATTTCATTTAAAATCAATATGAGGCCGGTCGTGGCGCAGTGGGACAGCGTCTGAATGTAAACGCGATCGATTGTGAGTTCTATTCCCACTCGGGGGAGTGATTATATATAAATTATTTTCACTTCCTCGCTCTGGTAAAGACAAAGAGCGTCGTTGAGTTCCACCACCTCAACACGCAATGTCTCGAATTCGGTGGAAAGTGAAGTACGGAGTGGCTTCCAGACAAGATGATATTTCGCATTTAGAACCTATGTCCCTTGGGGAATATAAGCGTGGACATAAGGAGAATTCCCCGTTAATTTCTACTGGTTAATTTTTTCTTTTTATATAATAATTTTGAAGTTTTAAGTGCTTTTTAATATCCAAATGGAAAATGTTACCAACGCTATAACTTATAACTATATGTTTCATTTTTTTTGTAGCTTCACGCTTTTAGCCCGCATAGCAGGATAGACAGAAAGTACCTAGTGTTAAGACACTACGTAGTACGCTTTCAACTGAATTCGAGATATTGCGTGTTGAGTGGTGGATTTCAACGCCGCACTTTGTCTTTTACCAACGCGAGGAAGTAAAAATAATTTAAATATAATCACTCTCCTCGAGTGGGGATCGAACTCACAACCGATCGCGTTTCATATAAACATTGAAAAATTCAAAAAATATCATTTTTCATCTTACAGTGTCAAATTTGTATACGCACGTTTACTTCATTTGTTCTTTTTGACAACTTACCTATTAAAACCTGACACCCGTGCCACAGTGGAGCTGGCAACACTGCGTTCAGGCTGAGTATATCCGACAGGTCGGAACTGGAGGTAGCCGCCTTCGTCGTCATTATACAGGGATGGTGTTTTGATCTCTATTATCTGCGGAGAAAGGGATAGGTTAGCTTCAAATTTGTCAATTAGGTAGAAAATAAGTTTTTTTATAAATATTTTTTATTGCACTTAATTAAATACATAAAATTAAAAAAAAGACAATTACAGTAATTAAATCCGCAAAGTTCGACTTATTTCTAGAAGACATTTTTTCCAAATAACTTGTAAAGTGAGTGATTATATAATAGGTTGAAAAACCAGTGCAATTGATAATTTAACAAAAAACAAAATCAATACACATTTGAAATATATAGACAATAAATATATGTATTAAGTTAACGGTATCGTAGCAAGCGCTCTCTGTTTTAGGTTCGATATCTACTGAAGGAAATTTGTTACAAGCGTTTTCTCAGACCGCTTAAGAAAATTATATTTTTTTTATTACAAAGAAAACATTAAAGTATTAAATTATATTTAGTGTGTATGAGTAATTTGTAAACTATTCAAATATAGTCTATTATTTGCCGTTTGTGGATCTATAGATTATTGACCTGTATCTTTCCTTTTGCTATTCAGCTATCATTTGCATATACAATGCACGCTTATTAAAGATAAATACATAATATTTAATAGAATTCATATTCATTTTACCTGTACTTATAAGTGATCTCAAAGAAAAAAAAACAAAACAAAAGCGTACACACAAATATTTACCCTAAACGAGAATCGAACACGCTACCACTAACATAGATATCCAAACTCACCTCGAAAACTCCAGGCGTGTGTTCATCATCTAAGCTTTTTCTCATAGTATAGTGCATTGTTTCTGTGACATCGTCTGTACTAACCAGTAACAAATGGACGGCGTATCGAGACGCATTGTATTCCTTAGAAGTTGTCAAATTAACTAAGCTTATATCGAAGAGGGTAGAGTTGGCCGTGTGTATGAGATGCGGCAGGTCTACTGCGTAGTCTTTGAACGGTATCAGGTCCAGCTGAAAAGAATAAAAAAATGGTCATGATGAAAAATGGTCATGATCCTGTGGAACAGTATGACTGTAAACGAGACTGGTCGTTGCCTCGATCCTGACCTGAAGCTCGGAGACACGATTATATTTGATAATTTTCATTTTTCCACTCTGTTAAGACAGTGCGCGGTGATGAGTTCCGCCACTCAAAATATCTCGACGTTCTCGCCATTAGATTCTCACTGACTATCCTGTTTGGCGTAAGAAAGCGTAAAGTTGTTTTTATTTAATATAACATTTTTGGGTAAAAAAAATATTATTTAAACGTTTATTTTAATAGTCAAGCCTTGAGTTCTAGAACAAGTGAATAGTTAAACAAGTACTTTTTTCTCTATCAACCGTCTAATACATAAAACGATATATTTTTACTATTTTTAGGTGTTAATCCGTGAGGATTGGAAAACATTTTTACAAAACGTATAAAAAAAATTAACGCAGCGATATTCGATCCCGCGTCTCTTGGATACCGTTCTAGCGCTATGCCATACGTTCTACACAGCTGCGTCGAAATTATTATATATTTGTTACATCAATTTTTATGTTTCTACGTGAACAGCTTACAAGTAGTCGGAGTTTGAATCCTGAAGTCTAGTGTCGAATAACACTTTAAAAATAGTGCACATTCAAATTTTCCTACGTTTTATTTTTAAATTTGTTCTTTTTTATTTGCAATTCTATCACCAGTCTTACTATAAATCTGGTAAAGACAGTAACAATATTTTACATAGGTAATTTTGGAATATATAAGTAGGACGAGAAAAGAAACAAAGCGTAAACCTCACTATCTAAACCACAAGTTAAATGCAGACCAAAATAAATAAATCAATCATTATATTTATTGGGTGTCATAAAAACACCGATAAGTTGCGCCAATTAGTGTCCAATACAATACAATTACTTCAATACGATAATGAGATATTTAAAGTTAAATAATAATATAAATATTTTAGAGGCCGGTCGTAGCGCAGTGGGACAGCGTCTGACTGTAACGCGATCGGTTGTGGGTTCGATCCCCACTCGGGGGAGTGATTATATTTAAATTATATTCACTTCTTCGCTCTGGTAAGACAAAGTGCGGCGTTGAGTTCCACCACTCAACACGCAATGTCTCGAATTCGGTGGAAAGCGAAGTACGGAATGTCTTAACACTAAGTACTTTCTGCCTACTCTGCTACGCGGGTTAAAAGTGTGAAGCTAAAAAAAAAATTTTAAAGGCATATTAAATTAACCTAGCCTCTGAATGTCCGACGGAGATGGTTGTGGTAAATATTGTCATTGTAGTAAAGGTGTCAAAGATTAGGTTAAACATGGAAATGCTATAGATAGACGCCAATATATGCAAAGCGTACATGCGAATAATAACCTATTTCGCAATCCACCATCTCTAAGCAACCGTTGGTAAAGAGCGAAATAATTTTACTTTGAATTTTGAAATAATTCTTAAAATTAAAAAAAAAAACAGGATTTGTTAAACTTCATTATTGCAACTAAAACGTTGGTACATCAAACACAACGTATCATTATTCCTTGACGCATTTAATTTAGAAGTGGCTCACCTTGGCTTCGATTGCAAAATGCAATTAGTTGCATTCTTAAAATAGAATAGAATAATTAATATTGCGGTTTTGAGTAACAATAATTAATTATCATATTCACATAATTTAAAAAAAAAATAATTCATCATATTAGGTATGATTTGCAATCTAGCAAAGCAGGGTACGTAGACAGAAAGTGCCTAGTGTCAAGACACTCTGTACTACGCTCTCCGAATTTGAGATATTACGTGTCGAGGTATCACTCCTCCGGGTGGGAATCGAACCGATCGTGTTTACAGTCAGACGTTGTCCCACTGCGACACGACTAACCTCTTAGTCTCTCCTGATAATATTTAATATGCCTTTAGGAGGCTTACACTCTAAGCCGACGTAATATCGCTTTATATGATACAGATGGTGCATTTATCTACATTATGTAAAAAGCTTTTATGGATATAAGGTATTAGACAAACGAGCGTTACATACGGGATTATTGGAGAGAGGCTATAAAGTACTGTATTCTACCGTCTATTTTCCTTTTAGATACATTATGAACGCGAACGTTTTTACGGTTTAATACGCATTAAACTAAATAATGAGAAAATTACGATATAAAACTATAAGAATTATATGGCATTTATGACGTCACGTCACGTGTTTAATTTGCGTTCGGGAAACGCATTAAATTCCCTGCTCTGGTTAGACAAAGTGCGGCGTTTACTTCCGCCGCACAATATACTACGCTATGTTGCAGATTCCGGTGTCCAAAGTACAACAAATTACCTTAAGGCTACGTTCTATGTATCTACATTGCTATCCAAGTAGAAGCGTGATGCTAATTTTAAACTAATACTACGAAAAGTCTTATTTTGAGAAAATAACAGTACGAACAATGACTTTAGCAATCAGGTACCTCCTAACTGAACGATATGGTTGTGTGTTTTATGAAAACTAATTATTGAGCCTATAAGGAGTTATATGGTGATTATTATTGAAGATTTCCTTAGGTATACATTGAATTTCATGATTTTTTGATCCGTCCCACGTCCTGTCACAGCTGGTTAGTCGTCACACACAGATGTCAAACTTTGTCGACCTCCTCCCTTCCTCTTAACGTGTGACGTAACTCAACTCACATTGGCTACATTTTTCTTACATATTCCTAATAATATTCCATTTGAAATTAATACAAAATGTTGTTGACATATGTATATATCCGTCATGGTTCTGTTACGTAATCAACACTTTCGCCGGTGCGTCGTGACGTCCCACAGAGACATATTATAACGCGTTCAGTTTACTTAAGCCTTGTTATGTCATGTAGTGATGTAACCAATAGCGATGTTGTTTTGACCTCTTTTAATATAATAAAATTACACTATGGTATTTTTTTTAGCTTCACGCCTTTATCCCGCATTGAAAGGTAGACAGGAGGTCTAGTCACTTCTCCGCTTTCCACCCAAGTCAATAGAATGTTAAATTATGAACTGGTCTAATTAATGCTTAATTATAATCGATTAGCGAAATATTGTTGAGTGAGTTAACCAGATGAATGTGAAGGAAATAGTTTCGTCACCAAACAAGAAATGTCTTTAAATAGATGGAAAATGATTACTTTATTAATCAAAATAAAAAATGGTATTATATATATATATATATATATATATATATATATATATATATATATATATATATATATATATATAATAAAAAATCGGGTGTGGGCTCGATCTCCACTCGGGGGGGTGATTAGTTAGATTAGTTAGTTCCATCACTCAACACGTAATATCTCAGATTCAGTGGAAACAGAAGTACGGAGTGTCTTGACACTAGGTACTTTCTGTGTACCCTGCTATGTAGGGTAAAAGCGTGAACTTAATAAAAAAAAAGAATTATAATAAAATATTGCTGATATCCGAAACATCACTCATTTCATAAACAACGTAACAAAAAACCTATGCTTATTTCATCAATAAAAAAAATCATATATTTCTTTTCTTTTTATGATTATGTACATTAATTACATACCTTAATATTAACAATTCCATGTTTCTTATGTCCATAGTCATCTACTGTTCCATATACATGCACCATAGCCTCCTTATCATTTAACCTACTTTCATTTAGATGCCAGACCATACTGTTAAGTCTCACTTCTCGTTGGGGAAACTTTGGTTCTATATGGCCGCTGTCATCTAAATCGTCATATTCATAAAGCTGGAACAAAATAATTTCTTACAAAACTATCCTTAGGTGTGGATTCAAATTTTTATTTAAAAAATAAATACATTATAAAATAAAACATTGTTTTAATTTATAATAATTAAGGACAAAAATTAGATGTCAATTAAACTGAGTTCGAAATAAATATGTACATAATTTAATACAAATGGCAAAAACATATGAGTACAAAACGTAAAAAGCCTTTAGTGATTGTATTCATATATATATAAAGAAATAATTTATTACGTTTAAAACCAACGTAGCGCAGTGTGAACATCCGACTGTAAACGCGATTGGTAGTGGATTCGATTTAAACTCAGGGTAATGATTATTATTACTGCTTCTCTTTTCTGGGATTTCAAATGGCGCCGATAAGTAGGCGACTCAACGTGTAATGTCTCGATTTTTTGACGGAAAGCAATCAACAGTGTCTTAGCACTATATTGTTTCTATCCTGCTATGCGGGATAAAGAACGCAGCTGCTTTTTTTTAAGTTTTAAAACATATTAAAATTTGAGTGCAATGATATCCGAATCCGCACCTCTTAGAGACCATCTAAGACCAACTCACACCTCACACCAACTACATTTATACAATTTTTTTAACTACTTAAAAATTATAAAAAAATATATATCATATGTTATTCCAATAATAATATTCAGTTTTAAACGGAAAAAAAAAACATTTTATTTGTCAAGAATAACCAATAAATCATAAACTAATTCACAAAAAAATAAACTGACTTCATAATAAATATATAAATATGTACCTATATTTTCTTACAAGTAATTAACCTATATCTCTGAGAAAGTACTAGAACAATGTTAATGAAACTGGTATTATTTCTTAAGTTGAAGTATACTTAACATAATTTAAAAAAAATATCTTAATATGTCTTTGTTTTAGGGAATTTTGTGAACAAACATACAAACATACACTGATCAAATTAGGCACATGATTTGAAGCCTAAATGGATCATCATCATACTCAAATATGATTAATTCCAACAATTTTACATACACATATATTATTCCGATAGCCTCTTTTTTTTTGGAGTTAGTTAAAAATTATGTTTCATTTTAAAAATTTAATCTATCATACAATAATCTCTATGGTTTATCCGTTTGTCTGACTATAACTTGCCTTATTTTAAAATTACATTTTACTATGAACTAGGTTAAGCATTGAAACCTTATTAAAGAAATTTAATTAAAGCATTATACACACTATACCGCCTTGTTACTCATTCTATGAAATAGCTGATTTGCAATTCAAATAGATATCAATTTACATTTAGGTACACAAAGTAAAAAGTTTAAAGTAGCTTTGCTTGCAACTTTGCCCTTGTGGAATTTAATAACACTGAATCTTTATTACATATTATTTATTATAAAACTAAAGTAAACTAAGTTACTAGTTATTACTTCACCTATTTGCCACTAAAGATTTCATCAAAATTAGTTCAGCCGTGCCAGAGATTAACCAAAGCAAACAGACAGAAACACAAAAAAAAGTAAAAAATATATTTTAGTATATGTATAGTGTACACATAAACATAGATCAAGTTAAAAAAGAAGTTATTTTAATATTGCAAACAGACACTTCAATTTTATTTAATTGTATATATATATATATATATATATATATATATATATATATATATATATATATATATATATATATATATATATATATATATATATATATATATATATATATATATATATATATATATATATATATATATATATATATATATATATATATATATATATATATATATATATATATATATATATATATATATATATATATATAATGACATAGTGTTTAAATATGTTAGACATTATTAGAGTTTTAATTAAAATATGCAATGTTTTTCTGGATCTGGGATCCATTTTAAAGAAATGAATTATAGAAAAACATATAAAAAAAAATTTGGGTGGATTCAAACTTGCACTTTTGGGATTAATAAACCACTTTCATTTTAAATAAGCACTGTCATTAATGCAAATGGAGACATGATATTTGTGATAATAAAGTGAACGAACAATACAATATCTGTGGCAGGTCTGATTGTATATGCAATGAATGTAGTAATAATTTTTAAAACAAATGATATGTGCAAAAATATATCAACGTGGAGTGAAAAATGTTTAAAAATATATTGTTTCTGTATACCCAACTTATATGTAGCTGATGAGTTAATTATATACTCATATATATTATTAATTTCAAGTCAATATTTTGGAAATAATGAACTGTTCTAACCATTTTTGTTATGTAATCAAGAATCTGTTTTAATGTGGGATGAATAATGTAGGCCAGTCGTTTATGAATCATAGATCACATTTACATACCTAAATTGTTTTAATTTACTTCCTTTATTCATTGTTATTTAATAATATGTATGAATAAGAATAATTTTATTAACTTATTACTTAAATAATGACATACCACATTTATACACTACATATTTTTATCAATACCCTGAAACACATAGCATGTATAAATCAACTTACTTTGTCAATTGCAGTAGCAAAACTATACATGGGTTTCTCTGATACTGATATAGTCTTTGGTAACATCCTGTCCCAAGTCACATTTAGTGTGGAATTTAAGCTTCCCACAGCAAATATGACAGTGGGTGTGTGCCTGGTAAAGTCCCATATTTGGTGAATTACATCCGAGATACCATCACATTTAACATAAACTAAAGTTGTCTCTTTTGTACAGCTCTGGCATCCAGGATTGAGTTTGGCAGTAATCTAAAATATTAAATTATATTTATTAGTCTTTAATATTAAAATTTGCTTGGTATTTTTCTTATAATATAATAAAAATAAGTATTGTTTATCATAAATTGTTGCTAATAAATATTATTACACATTACTTATTTAAAAAGAACAAAGAGAAAAAATTGGGGGGGTGGTTTGACAATAAAAATAATGCACGAACAAAAGGATTACTCACTTTTCTATCTTGTCCATTTGCGAAGGAGAGAGCGACAGCAATCAATAAAGTCTGGAGACGCATTTTTAACGAGGAAATAAACTAATTAGGTACAAACATTCACTCCGATTAAAAAGGGTCGAGTTCACGAGACAATAAACATGTTACCATAATACGATAACTAACTCAGCACGTGCGTATGCTTGAGTGAATATAAATGGAAACGATAACGCCTATCGTGAATTACCTATAATAATGTATTTATTTTGCCCCTTGGATGTTGTGAAGTACCATCCCACAATAAAACGTAACACGAAGTGACATTTTGTTTTGACAGTTGAGTCATGTACATAGTACAGCCGATTTAAAAAGCATCTAGGAAGTCAAATTTGTACGTGCAAATTGACATTTCCGTGTCTTTTATATTAGTCGCATTATTTTCTATTTCGTTCTGTAATTTACTTTAATAGAATATAATGATAGGGAAAATGTGTAATAATGTGTGTTATAAGTTAATCATACATCACTTTTATACAATTGTTGTTTAAATAGACGTTATAAATAAATAATAAAATAATTAATTTTAGACTTGTATAGCGTTAGTATTCTTGTAACAATAAACGCGCAGTGCGCTGTGGATAAGCCTTCACCCACTGGCCAGTCGAGAAAAACGACTGACTCGAAAATGAAAATGCTCGAAACAGGCTAATTTTGAGACTTGCCTTGCTTTACCACGAATGAACCTACGTGTAAGCATATGGCTACTCACCGCCAGTTCCTTCCGCCCTCCCTCAATATCTTCGTCATCGCTAAACTACGAAATTTGCTAAGTATGCTCAAAATTGATCAATTAGAGCGATTGGTGTTAAATGATATGATACGCTTTCCAGCCTTAAACGTAAGAATTTTTTTTTTCTTTACATTATATATTAAGTGGTGAGACTTTGCATTCGACTTACAAATTATTAACAGTTTTCTCAACTCTGCAATTGAAGGGCCCAACGGCACCATATCGTCAGTGGTACCTCAGGATATTAAGGCATTATCCATCTACGTGACACTTGACATGGACACCATTGAGCTCATCACTCAAGTTGTTAATGTTAATATTAATTTTGGTTTATGTAAGCCCATGCCACTAATACTGGTGGCGCAAAATACAGCGAGGGTCAGTATTTTATAAAAGCTGAAAGTTGGTCTGTGTATGATGTCCCCATCAGAGGTATGAACGATTATAGCAACTATGGTATTTGGGTAGCAGTTACTTCCGCAGATAACAGGTATAGGTTTGAAGTAGAAGAAAGTATAAAGCTCAATCTTTTAACATTTACTTTATAATAACATTAAAAATCATGTCATCCTTAGCCAAACCTTTAGGACTGTTTCAACCCACTACCAGATACCTCGATACTTTAAAAATATATAATTATACTTTCGTAACAGTATAAAAGAAATCTATATATGCCAATTGTGAGCATATAAAGATTGTTAGATTTTTTAGATAATTTCTACATCTTGCAAATAACATTGAAAGTCTGCTTGCTACAGATGCTTTAGGTGTGAATGTGAGATTATACCATTCATGTGAGTACGTGTGAGGCAGAGCCACTGGCATATTGTGATTATTTACTACCAATAAAAAAATTACATTTACAATACATTTATAATAAAAAAACACTTTTGCTATACGCAAAAAACATAACATAAATATTGTTGTAATATTTATTAAAAATGTTCAATGATTTTTCTCTATATAAATGAATTGTCTTTGTTTTTTTAAAAAAGGGATCGTTGTTAGCGGGCTTTAGTTATCTATGGTCAATTAAAATTTAACACAAGTAAAATGACAGTACATTTCGAAACATATCTCTCTTTATTTCGTACAATTCACAAAAAATGTCTAGGTATTAATTATATATGTATTACGCATTTGCCGTTTCTGGTTCAGCATTTATTTTCTTCCGTGTTTCTATGACACTTGATTGTGAGTGGTTTCGTTTTTTTGTAGTTTTGTTCTGATTTCGAATGGCCTTGGAAATTTTCTCTTCCCCAATGCTAAAATAATAAAAAAAACAACACCATATAATAATTCCTGAAATAGATATTTAATTAACCTTAATTAAATATTTATATTCAATTAAAATTGTAATAAATTTATTCTATTTAATATATAAAATACAAAAGAAAAGAAAAGATAAAAGTAATAAAAAATAAAAAAGCTTTTATTTTAAGGTCATATACAAATCAAACAATTTAAAAAATATATAAAAATATATATAGCATAATAAAATCTTTGACTTTCGCGATTTTTATACATTTTAAATGAAACTATTTTAACCGGATTAATCACGTATATTTTGGTCACCTGACGTTTCGAACACTTTACAGTAGTCCGTGGTCACAGGTAGGTAGGTAGGTTCAAAAATGTATTTTCGAATACCAAAATATACGCGATTAATCCGGTTAAAATAGTTTCATTTAAAATATATATATAGCAAATGATATATAGCTTAAGGTCACATATGCAAATGACGCAAACTTAAAAACTAAAAAGAACTAAACGACAAAAATAAACATAATATAATTTTACTTTAAAGCAGCCCTGCAACCTGGTCCCCAATGGGGTGTCGGGTTGAACTGGTATCTAAGATGACCTTTCTTCCGGCTGTCTGGATTAGCTGACGGATTGTCAGTAAAATTTATCTCATGTATGATCTCCCGTGATAAGATAGCTTTGCTGATTATATCAGCTTCTATTCTGAAAATAGATTAAATATGAAACCTTTTTGCTTCAAATTTTATCTGTCATAGCAGAGTTGTCATTCTAGTTTTTAATTTTGTCTTATTGATATATCTTACTTGGCAGGTTTCGCGGGGTGCATTTTCTCCCAACTCCGTATGATATCCCACACTAAGCGAGCCGGTGCTGATGTTTTGATTGACATTTTAGCTGCATGAGAATATGACACGTCATAGCCGGCGTTCAAAATTGCTGATCTAAACAAAAATACACACCTATTATTAAGGTGCCTTTTACTTATATATGATAAAATTGCCAGGCATTTCATTTTACTTATCTTTATAAATTAATAATATTAATAAACATAACAGATGTGTTTGTATTTTTTTAGCTTATCGCTTTTATCCCGCATAGCAGGGTAGAAAGTACCTAGTGTCAAGACACTCCGTACTTCCCTTTCCACCGAAATCCAGACATTGAGTGTTGAGTGGTGGATCTCATCGCAAAATGTCAATAATTTAAATATAATCATTCCTCCGAGTGATAATCAAACCCACAATCAATCGCGTTTACAGTTCCAAGGCGCAATTTCACTGCGCTACGACTTGCCATGTTGAAAGGTAAAAATTACTTACCTTAGCAAAAATTAAACGTTTAAAGGTAAAAAATAAATTACCTCATAACCAACATGGGCATAGTTTGCATGTGAACTCTCCCGGACATTTTATCCAGAGAGTAATACAACGGAGCGTCCTGTACCTCTTCGTAGATAACAGATAACACGCCTTTCATCCTTTTCGATGTACTAAACAAATAACCATTGAGATTTATATACGTCAATAATTCATTAACGAAGTCCATGTCGTGTATTGGTGCTGACCATATTGGACCTCCCAACTGGAAATTAAATTAAACTAATATTATAAATGTGAGGGCGTACGTATGTATGTTTGTCACTCCTTCATGTAAAATCTACTAAACAGATTTGTATGAAGTTTCATACAAATAGGAATAAAGTTTATGTAAGAATAAGAAAGATAGTTAAGGATTTTTAATTATGACGCACAATTTGGTCAAAACATAATGATGATTATCATGTACTATTTTTTATCAATTATATAATTATTTTTTATCAACACACCAAGCTCATGAAGCTGCGAGCGGAATCTATTTTTTTAATTAGTATTAGGAATAATTTTTGAAAAAAAAACGTATAAATCTTTGAAGGCAGCGGGATTCGAACCCGATTTTTGCAAATGTCTACTATTTAAAGATTATTAAGAACTTCGAACTTCGATGTTATTAAGAAAGCGATATTCTCGTTCTCTCAATCTGTGTTCAAATTTTTATACGTTTATTCATAAATATATAAATAGTATTAGGGTTGTTAAGACGTAAAATACGCGTTGCCTTAGCAACGTACGTCATTTTATAAAAATTAATCATGCAGTCTTTTTCTATAAATGATATTAAAGGTTATACTCTCAACATAATTTTAATTTAAAGGTATCTAAAGTTCTTGATAAACAGAAAAATGGGATTTCGAATTAAAAGCGAAACTACGAATCAAATAATGATATTTTTAAATAATTCACATACAACCGCTCAGATAAGATCAAACACAGCGTTAAGTTCCGTCAAGAGGTCATGACTGAACTCCAAATTAGTTCAAGTCAACTTACATGAAATTTTTGATCACAATTTTCACAGCGCTGTCCAACCGGAGGTCCCAAGGGTAAAAATGTTTTAACCCGATCGGGATTGCTCTCTATTGGATTGGGTTTATATCCACCCAACGGTTGTAGAGTAAAACTGTCACAGCCCACACAACTGTGTACCATTGATAATTTACTGCAATTGAAATTATAATAGATTTTCACTAAATATTATACATTTATTTTAGCTTCACGCTTTTATCCCGCATAGAAGGGTAGACAGAAAGTACCTAATGTCAAGATACTTCGTACTTCGCTTTCCACCGAATTGAGTGGTGGAACTCAACGTCGCACAATAATATTATACATACATAGGTTAAAATATTATCTTGCCCATATGTTATTTATTCGTTGTCAATTGCGGACCACGGACTACTATAGTGTTCGAAACGTCGGGATTTCAGTTATGTATTTTCGAATACCAAAATATACGCGATTAATCCTTTTAAAATATTATCATTTAAAAATATTACAATTTTGTGATGTGGTTTTTTACGAATGATTAATAAATTGTGAACTAATTAACTTGTAGATTGTTTTTTATCTTCACGCTTTTATTTCTCATGACAGGGTAGACAGTGTACCTGTGTAGTACCTAGTGTCAAGATTCCCTGTACTGCGCTTTTTGCCGAACTTGTAAGTTTACTTTGTTATTATACCTCATCAACAAAAAAATAATTTAAATATCTTTCTCCCAACTATTAATCGAACCCGCAACCGATCGCGTTTACTGTCAGACGCTATTCCGCTACGCACCCTATAGTGTCCAAGACACAGTGATTTTTATATTTCATAAGATATAAATAAAAGCAGTTATATAAATGATGGTTTGACCATAATTAAGATTATAAAATAGTGAATTTAACAACATTGATTGAGGCCGGTCATGGCGCAATGGGACAGCATCTGACTGTAAAGGCGATCGGTTATGGGTTTCGATCCTCACACGGGGGAGTCTCTCTGGTAAAAGACAAAGTGCGGCGTTGAGTTCCAGCACTCAACACGCTATGTCTCAAGCTCGGTGGAAAGCGAAGTACGGAGTGTCTTTACACGAGGTACTTCCTGTCTACCCTGCTATGCGGGATAAAAGCGTGAAGCTAAAAAAAGCGTGAAGCTAACAACATTGATTATAAATTTTGGTAATTTTCCAGAGGCCGGTCGTGGCACAGTGGAAAAAACACGATGACTCCTCGCTCTATAGAGACGATATCTAAATATGCGAGTAATTTCAAGAGAATGTGTGATCGTGTTTGTGTGTTTGTTTTGGTTTGGTTTATTAAACTATATTTACCTTATCGTCTTCTTACAATGTACAGCTCCAGAATAAATTTTAACAAATACTCTTGTATAAAAATCGGCAGACAAACTTATTAACGGTACAATGTACCTATTGTATCTGTTGGCATGTGACTCTATACACTGTAATAGTATTCTTAATGCCTAGAAAACGGTAACAATATATTAAAAAAAAATGAGAGAAACATTTTAAATAAAACTATATTAAACTGATTAATCGCGTATATTTTGATATATTTTTACATAGATAGACTACTACTATGATTATTGTAAGGGTTTGTAACGATGTGTTTCAAAATTATTATTTTTGAATACCAAAATATACGCGATTAATCCGCAAATATAAACGCGATAGATGGCTGCGATTGTCAATAGGATTATATTTAAAATTTATTTTCTATCCTCCGCTCTGGCAATACAAAGCGCGGCGTTGAGTTCGCTACTCAAAACGCGATGTCTCGAATTCGGGTGGAAAGCAGTCAATGGAGTGTCATGAAAATAGGTTATCTTTGACTACCCTCCATTGCGGGTTAAAGCGTGAAGATCCTTTCCTTGTAAGACAATGGTAAGACAACCTGCCTTTTTTTAAAAGTAAATTGGAACATGGAATGGTTGAAATTCAAATTCTGTTGCAAGATTATCTTACAACATACGATAATAGGAAATAATTAAAAGAAAATTAGTAAATGTTCTTGTAGAGAATCTTTAAGTTTCATACATATACATACATACTTACATAATATTTGTAACAAAATATACCTAATATATCTATCACTCAGATTTAGTAAAATAAAAAAATACTAAATATTAATTCAACTTCCAAATATTTTAATATAATCAAATAACATTTACCAATTCATGACAACATTTTGTTTTTAAACTTATCGCCCCATACTTGCTATAGCAGGCCTCTGGAGAGTTTCCGGCTAAAACTGCCATATCAGTTGCCGTTACAAGCAATAGGCCTCCATCTTGCACACTTTGTACGGCGGCATCAAGAAATATGGTGGGAGAGCCATAAGGATCAAGATCTATGGCTGCAAACCTATGAGATGGGTGTCTGTGTTTGTACATAAGGATGCTGAAAGAAATTAAAATATTTAATAATACATTTTTTAAACTTAAGTGTGGAAAAACTTAAAAAAATTGTACAATATTTAAAAAAAAAACATTGTCTTGCCAAAAGATTATTACGTAGTAATAGAAGTTAGTAAAAAATCTCTCTACAGTGATGCTAACAAGAAATATAATTTGTTAAAAGTATATAAGAATTTCAATGGCTGTATAAATAGTGGTCAGAACATTTGGACAGATTCCAGAAGGTCCAATCTTGAAACCCATACAAATGATTGAAATTTATATATATTTGATAAAAATTAAAATAAAATGTTTCAATTAAAAAAAAATACATGTTTATATTATTAAAGTTCTTAAAATAATTTTATTTTAAACTATTATATGTATATACCATTATTAATTCTTTTAACAAAAATGGTCCAGAGAATGTAACACTTATGAGATCACCTTACACAAAAGTGTCCAACACATGATATATTTTTGTAATATTAATTTTATATTTAATTTTGTGATTGTTAAAAAAATATTATAAATTAAACAGATGATAAGTAGATAATGTTTAATATAAAAAAAAGTAATTACTAAAAATAATGACTAGTATTACTTACGAAGCATCCTCTAGAGAGGTTTCAACTATAGACTCCACACCATTGTGCACAACATTTGACTTTATAGTCTCTACAGCTTGTTCTGACAAATCATTTGCAATTATTTTAGTAACATTTCGAACTTCTTTCGCATAGCGAATGCTTCTTAGTCCTGTAGCTGATAAAGCTTCCAGGATAGTAACAGGAATCTGCACCTTAAAATTATATAAAAACAATTTAAGTCAAATACTCTGTGTGACAGCATCCATTATATAAATAATAGATAGATTTGTAAAACGTAATGTAATAAAAAAAGACAATCAGATACCTACTCCATTAATTTCTTCATTTCCTACTGCATCTTCAACAATTTTATTCTTTTCTGACAATTTTTTTACGTTCTTAAGGGCTTTTGCGAGTTTTTCAGCTTTATATTGTTCGGTAAACACGTTTAATACAGAAATACTCAAATCTCTGTTAAATTCTTGCACAGGATTATAAAAAACTTTGTCTGATTTTAAATGTATTTCTGCCTGTCCTTCTATAATACATTTTGTTTTAACTTCATTAGATGAGTTCATTCTCAAAATATTCTAAAAGTATAATAAGTTACATCTATTAATTATTATATCTGTAACAAAAAATAATAATATTGCAGTAAAATTAGACAGCAACAATATAAGTCAAAAAGTTTATTATAACCAAAGTGTGATTTTTTCTTAATAAATTTAAGCACTTCTTCTTCAACATTTAGTTACTTAAAACGCAAAAAACATCAAGTATAAGGTTACTTTGCATTCCACATTGCATTCAATAACACACTTATAACTTAACTATTAGTTGTTGCCTGTCATTGTCAACTGTCTATTTTGATGCTGGGATGTACATCAGTAGGTACTTGGCATTTAAGTCACCTAAGATAATATTATAAACGTATAAGCGATTGTATGTATTGCCTTTTCTTAAGTAACTTTATAGGTAAATAACAATAAGGTCTGGCAGACTAGACTAATATAATTTAAACTTTGTATAAAGAGAAAAATGCACAAGTAGTTTATATTTAAGATTCAAGATAGAATTTTCACAATGAGTCTGTAATCTGTATTCTTATCATTATGTCAAAATGGCATATTTGCTTTTTGACAAGCGATTTGAACTTTGAAGAATCTGGAAAAATAACCTTTTTATAATATAATTATTATAATATATATGAAAAGTATTATATATTTCACATATTATAAGCTGCAAAGTGAAAAATGCACACAGCGAGTGCGGTAGTAAGAAATACCGTCCTCTTCAATCCAGTTCTTAGGCCATCGTCACAAATAAGTAGAAATGTAACAAAAATTGCATCATATTTACATCGTCGACCGGTGAAACAAAAGTTAATAAGTAAATTTAATGTTTGCGGATTAAAAGATGGAAGAATTTGTAGTTATAACAGCGACTTTCTAGTTTCAAAGCAGGTCAGTAACGATACCACAAAGTTTTGTTTAAATGCTAAGTTATTCTATTTCTTACTGATTATGTAGTTTCATTGTATAATGAACCGTATACATGAAACTTTTACATTTTAATTCATAACCAAACAACTTGTAGATATTAAGCAGTCGTCAATATTCAACTGGTAATAAAAATGACCCTGAAGAAGAAGAACCAGCAGTGGAGGTCAAAGATGAGACACCTATATTCTCAAGTCAATTACCAGCCACTGTTGCAGTGCCAGAAGTATGGCCACAAGTACCTGTAATCGCAATTAACAGGAATCCAGTTTTTCCAAGGTTTATTAAGTTAATAGAGGTATGTTAGATTAAAAATTATTTAAATTTTTACTTACATGTAATTTTTAAGTATTTAATTTCATGACTTTAACCTGCATGGCAGGGTAGATGGCAAGTACCTAGTGTCACAACCCTCCATATTCTGCTTTTTGCCAAATTTGAGACATTTTATATTGACTGGCAGTAATCAACTTCACGCTTTATTATACCCATTACATTCCATTGTGTGAGAATCAAACCCACAACCACTGTTTATAGTCAGACATTTTACCACTGGATCAAAACTGGACTCACATTTATCTAAAAAATAAACATTTGTTTAAAATAAACATGTGTTCTTTTAAAAAAACTATATATTAATATTTTTCTAATTTTCTTATTACAGATCTCAAATCCAGCATTGATAGATTTAATAAGAAGGAAGGTAAAGCTAAATCAACCTTACGTTGGTATATTTCTTCGTAAAAAGGAAGAGGAGAAATCTGACATTGTGTCTAATTTGGATGACTTGCATGACGTTGGAGTGTTTGCTCAAATACATGAAATGCAGGACATGGATTACAAGTTACGACTCGTCGTTATGGCACACAGGAGAATTAAAATAACCGGGCAGTTTATTGAGGATGAAATTGAAACTGGACCTGCGGGTAAGATTTCATTTTAAATAATCTACTAAAAGATCTTGGCATGTGTAAAGGAAATCAGTAGCAACTCTGTTACAACAAATATTTACTAAATAGGCTGGTATGAGCACTATAAAATCATTAGCCAATATAAATTCTCGATCCCACTAAAAGCTATTACTTTAAATGGTCAGTGTGATAGATCTTTAACATTCACAGTTTTGAATACATGTAGTACTAAAATTCATATCTAATGTATTTCTTTAATTTTAACATTTAGTTTAAAATTTAACACAAGTATATCACATAACCTAATTGTAAAATTTAAATTTATTTTACTAAATACTAAAGGTACTTTAAAGTCATTATATATGAGCAGAAAGCAGAGAAAAAAGTGTTTTAACACTAGATTTTCTATGAATAACTTGCAAGTGGTATTACTTGTATAATTAAAAAAAAACTAAATTTACCAACCTCAGTGTCCTAGGTAAGTTTTGTATGTAGTTACAGATAAAAATACATAAATATATTCTTTAAAATTTTGCTAGCTAATCTATAACACTTCAAAATTAGACAAATTACTTCACTAATCAAACCACATAAACAATTAAAACTTGCAGCTTCAATTCTGAAATGGATGAATTTCAGAAATGAAGCTCAAGTTTCCGGTATTTAACGTGGAATTTAACGTTACCCGCGAAGAATCCGACGCGGAACGGAGAAGGCGGAAACACAGGAACTCGAGGCGACCAAAGAATGAAGTGGAGAACGATAGTGGGGACAAGGGGAGCAAGAAGACAATTCCAGATCAGGTCATGATGGTGAAAGTGGAAAATCTGATGCATAACAAGTTCCAGCAAAATGAAGAAGTGAAGGCTCTAACCCAAGAAGTTATTAAGACTATACGGGATATTATTAATATGAATCCACTGTACAGGTAAACATTAAAACGATATTCATACATATATTAAAAACGTAACTGATCGATGTCTGTACATAAAAGATGTTTGAGAGAAAATATTATTGAGGGTATTTATCAATATAATAGAACCCAAAACAATTAGTTTTAATTTATTTTTCTGTTTATCGGAAATCTTTAAACCGATTTAAATGCAGTTTTCTCTATTGTATCTTGGCAATTATATTAAAACCAGTTAAGTTAGATTAAGAATGTTATATCAACGGAAATTCTTTGGTCCACAAAATTGTAAAAGGTCTTAGTGAGGCAAACGAACTTCACTCGGGCATTAACTTGTATTTAAAATATTCTTATTATTCTTCATCAGTAATATTTACACTTTATTTTTTAACTTCACGCTTTTATCCCGCGTAGCAGGGTAGGCAGAAAGTACCTTGTCAAGACACTTCGTACTTCGCTTTCCACCGAATTGGAGATATCGCGTGTTGAGTGGTAGAACTCAACGCTGTATTTTGTTTTACCAGAGCGAGCAAGGGAAATATAAATATAATCACTCCCCCAGGTGGGAATCAAACCCACAACCGATCGTGCTTACAGTTTCCCCACTCGGGGGAGTGATTATATATAAAAGGCAAAGTGCGGCGTTGAGTTCCACCACTCAACACGCGATATCTCCAATTCGGTGGAAAGCGAAGTACGGAGTGTTTTGACACTAGGTACTTTCTGTCTACCCTGTTATGCGGGATAAAAGCGTGAAGCTTAAAGAAAGTATTGTGAGTAAATTTTAAATCTATTAAAATTTATAGACTTACGCTGTTCGTTTTGAGCCGTTGAGTAGTTTATGCGTGACAGAGTACCATCCTTACAAATTTTCATTTTTACAATGTTAATGGGATTCTTTCTACATACTATAAACAGTTGTTGATCGTAACACCCTTTGCGTCCGTTATAACTCGAAAAATGCCGATATTTGTTGTTACTTATAGAATATCCAGGGATCTTGGTGCTACCTTGCATTCTATATATTGTTGGGTGGCACTGAAAAAAGATATTTTACTATTTTTAAAGTGTTATCCACAAAACTTAGCAGTTAAAAATCTGAACGCAGCGGGATTTGAACCTGCGCCTTTTGGAAACCGTCCAAGTGCTCTGACCGTTAAGCTATACGTTTTAATACGAATTTGATTATTCTAGTAGAAGGCATGGCTTAACGGTCAGAGCACTTGGACTGTTTCCAAGAGGCGCGGGTTCGAATACTGCTGCGTTCAAATTTTTATATATTTTTTTAAAAATGCTTACTAAAAAAGATTTTATAATTTCAATTATCATTCTTTTAGGGAATCTCTCCACCACATGTTGGCTCAAGGACAACGCGTGGTAGACAACCCGGTGTACTTGAGTGATCTGGGAGCAGCTCTTACTGGCGCCGAGCCATTAGAGCTACAAGCTGTCTTGGAGGAAATGGATGTAAGTTGCTTTTGTTTTATTTAATTATTATTATTCTTAAGTTTATACTTACGTTTCGTTCTGGTGAGACAAAATGCGGCGTTGAGTTCCGCAACTTAACACGCAATGTCTGAAATTCTGAGGCAGAGTGGATACCGTGGTGTTTTGACATTAGGTTTTCTTTTAATACCCTGATATGCGGGATAGAGCGTGAAACTAGACATTATTGTCTACGCAAAGACATATATGTGATTGGTTGATGTATCTTTTGTTTGAATGTATAATATATTTTTTATTTTTTCTTTAAATAAATTAATTTTAAAACTAATAAAAGATTTTTGTTATAAATGAGGCGATCGTGGCGCAGTGCAGCAGTGTCTGTCTGTAAGCACGATTGGTTGTGGATTCGATTCCCATTTGGAGAAATGATTACAATTGAAATTTCTTTTCATTTTTCCGCTCTGGTAAGATAAAGTGCACTGTTGAGTTCCATCAATGGAGAGTCTCGACACTTTGGTTGTCTCCGACTACCATGCTATACGGGATAAAGCTTGAAGTAGTATATAAAAAAAAGTTTGTATTAATTTTTTTTTGTTTACATTGTGTAGATACCTAAACGTCTGATGATGTCACTCTCGCTGCTCAAGAAAGAGTATGAACTGTCCAAGTTACAACAGAAAATCGGTAAGGAAGTAGAAGAGAAAGTAAAACAGCAACACAGGAAATACATATTACACGAACAGTTGAAGGTATGGAGTTCAATTCTTGTTCAAACTCTTAAATATTATGAATTGTTATAATTATACTCTAATAATTTAGTTTATATTTACGTTTATGTGCCGAAATTATTAATAAATAAAATATATATTAATAACTTCATCAAGGGATACGTTAGACTCGACTATAAACCTATAAAAAAAAATTCGAGTCGACAATATATGTTCGCAAAATTAGAATTGTTGAGTCAAGTTTAGTCCCAAGGCTTAAAGTTAAGGCCGATTCATACTATCAGTACCGTGGTAACTATTCCTTGTTCGTGATAATTATATTTAACGTATTTGTTAGTGTAAGTAATCATATACTGCTCTCAGTGTTATAAATAATATAAAAAAAATTAAGTATTTATTTATATATTGAATAGTATATAATAGTGTAATTCTCTCAGTCTACACAACGAGCAGGTCGCTGGTTGTAAATGGGTAAAACTAAGTTTTAATGGAGGTCATGAAATATTGGTTTATTTTTAAAATATATATAAACTATGGATATGGATAAATTATTATATAACGTTGTCTATGTATTCTTTTTTAATATATTTTTTTCAATTTTTGATATATTTTTCTACAGGTAATAAAAAAAGAGCTAGGTCTAGAAAAAGATGATAAAGATGCCATAGGCGACAAGTTCAGAGAGCGTCTGGCTGACAAACAAGTGCCGCAAGCGATACAAACCGTCATCGATGAGGAATTGAATAAGTTGAATTTTTTGGAAAGTCACAGCTCAGAGTTCAAGTGAGATTTAAATATTTTTTTTTAAGCTTCCCGCATAGCAGAGTAGACACAAAGTATCTAGTGACAAGACACTCCGTGCTCCGCTTTCCGCGGAATCGAGACATTTCGTGTTGTGTGGTGAAACTCAATGCCGCGCTTTGTGTTAGCACAGCGAGAAAAATGTATTTTTTATAATTATTTTTTTAGCTTAATATGAGGGATATTAGGGTAGTTGCAGAAGTAGCGAATTCAAGATATTGTGTGTTTTGGTAGTTTTGTAATTATTGAAGGTCATCGTGGTGCAGTGCGACAGAATCTGACTTTAAAAACGGTCGGTTGTCAGTTTGATTCCATTCGGAAATAAGAGCTATAATTAAATTATTTCATTTATTTGCTCGATGAGAGGCGTCGAGTTTCGCTATTCAACTAGCAATGTCTCGAAAGTGGGGAGTACAGTGTATTGACACTAGGTTCTCCCTGCCTATCTTTTGGTGCGGGAAAAAGTATCAAAAAATTGTAGTAACTAAAGCTTTTTGACTTATAATATTTGCAAGTTAAAACAGAAGTGTGAATTAATGTATAAATCGACAGAACATGGGTTCGAATCTTGCTCATATATATATATATATATATATATATATATATATATATATATATATATATATATATATATATATATATATATATATATATATATATATATATATATATATATATATATATATATATATATATATATATATATATATATATATATATATATATATATATATATATATATATATATATATATATATATATATATATATATATATATATATTAATTTAAATTTTATTATCACTGTGTATAGGATGCTTTTTCACAAATTGGAGTTTATACATTTTTTTTAATTAAAGTTTCACTTTTTTTTTATATTATTAGTGTCACACGTTGCTACCTCGACTGGCTAACGTCCCTCCCATGGGGAGTGACCTCAGAGGAGAATCTTAAACTAGAAGACGCTCAGGTAATCCTAGATGAGGACCATTACGGCATGGAGGATATCAAGAAGAGGATATTGGAATTCATAGCTGTCTCCCAACTGAAGGGCAGCACCCAGGGCAAGATATTATGCTTCCACGGCCCGCCTGGTGTTGGGAAAACTAGTATTGGTATTTTTTTTTCTTAATATTTTTTGTGATTAAATAATTAATTGTTACTAAATACTTTTTGCTGATTTATCTGAGATATCTTGGTGTCAAGATAGTCTACTATGAACGTATTACGTAGAAAAATGCGAACCCGCGTCTCTTGTTTACCGCTCAAGCGCTCTGACCGACAAGCCATATCTAAAACTCTTATACGCTTGTTAAAACTTATTTTAGCATCTTTATAGAGAGATTTTTATAAATTAATATTTTTTAATTATAATCATTCCATTGGATCGAACTGACAATCAATCGCGTTTGCAATCTGACGTTGATCCACTGCGTCACGTTGTAATGGAAATTATATTCCCATTATTATTTTTTTAGCTTTTATCCCGCATAGCAGGATAGACAAGTATCTAGTGTCGAGACACTCCGTACTCCGCTATCCCACTATCTAGGGTCTAATTATGTGCTAACTGGCACAGAGGGAGTTTAAAGTATCATATAGGTTCCTCGGGTAGTGTAGGGGAGGCACCAAGAGAGGATTTTTGTATATGTTGTGATTTTTCTATGTACGGTGTACTAGGAAAGTATAAACTTCAAATAGAAGAGATCAATTTCCAGACTTTAGCTGGTGACTCGTAGCAAGTGTATAAGAATTTCCACGTAGCCATATGTATGTATGTCAGAGCTCTCGGACGTGGTGAGAGTTCATTTTTCTGATATAGTGTCTCTCAGTGTCAGCTAGTGTCTCACAGTGTTAGCTAGTGTGTGTACGGTTGCGCCCGCTTGCAGCGAGGTCGATCGCGCGCGCCCTCAACCGGCAGTACTTCCGGTTCTCGGTGGGCGGCATGACGGACATGGCCGAGATCAAGGGCCACCGCCGCACCTACGTGGGCGCCATGCCCGGCAAGCTCGTGCAGTGCCTCAAGAAGACCGCCACCGAGAACCCGCTCGTGCTCATCGACGAGGTGGACAAGATCGGCAAGTGAGTGAAGTCGGGCGGCAGACGCGGTCGCTTGTGGGGTCGGGGGAATGATTATATTTAAATTCATTTCGTTTCCTCGCTCTTGGAAGACAAAATGCGGCGTTGTGTTCCGCTACTCAACACACATTATTCCAAATTTGACGAAAAGCGGAGTACAGAGTGCCTTGACGCTAAGTACTTCCTGTTTACATTGGCTATACGGAATAAAAGCGTGAAGCTTAATAAAACAAAAAATGACTTTTTGGAATTATACCAAAATAATAAAGTCTGAAAGCTCATATTAAAAAACGAGATGTTATGTTTTAATTGATTTTTATATCAAAATTTAATAGAAGTTAATGTTTATTTTTCAATAATGCTTCTATTTTTTGAAGATTAACTTCCAAAGAATATTTGTTCCTTAACAAATTTTTAGTTGTTTCGTAATAGAAAATATTTAACCTCGTTAAGTTGTATATTATACTCTAGTTTGTTGCTTAACCCCGCATTCATGGGATTGTGGATTACCAATCTCGAAATCCTGATATCAGAGAAAAGAGGCCGGATCGATACCTCTGTGAGAAGTGACTTGTTTAAATATCTTTTTTTTTGGAACATACCGATTCTTAAACAGTTATTTTATATTAACCTTAATCGGTAACCACCAGACAATAAAAATTTTCAAATTTTACAGTTATTCTCATAGTGTAGATTAACCTAACCGAAATCGAGACATTATGTATCAGTGGCGGTGCACAACGCCGCAACTTTTCTTTCCAAAGTGGTATGATGAAAATAATTTCAATATAATTTATAATTCAATTTAATTTACTAGAAATCAAACCCAAAACCAACATCAAATATTATTTACCTATTCCTCAGAGGGGTCCACGGTGATCCATCATCAGCTCTACTCGAGTTACTCGACCCGGAACAGAACTCCAACTTCCTGGACCACTACCTGGACGTGCCGGTGGACTTATCCCGGGTGCTGTTCATATGTACTGCGAATGTGGTGGATATGATCCCGGAACCGTTGAGGGACAGGATGGAATTGATTGATATGTCAGGTGAGGACATTTTTTTATTTTGTTTTTTTTAGTCTGAAATATATAGTAACGTGGGGGAAAAATAATTATATATATTTAATTAATTATACATAAATTAATAATGTTTAAAAAATTCATGTAGATGTAATTGAACATGTAAATAACTCACAAAAAAGTCCTAAGTGATTTTGACAAAAAGAGCAACTTCTATCAATTATTGCAAAATATTAATTAAATATAAATTTATCAAAATATTTTTTCAAATTAAAACAAATGAATTAACTTTGTAAAGCGAAAAAGCTATATGAGACGTTTTGATTTTCATTTCTCCCTTATTACGTTTATCGCTTAAGACACGCAAGTGTTTCTACAAAGTTGTATTAGAGGGGTTTTAATGTGCATATTCAAATAACGCTCAATCACTTTATATCTGTTTTTATTTTATATATTTGTTAGAAAAAATGATATATTTGTAATTTTGAAAGTATTTTTGGATTATAATCTAACGTGTACGTTTAAATTTAATTATTAATCCACAGGCTACGTAGCAGAGGAAAAGTTAGCCATCGCCCAACAGTACTTAGTGCCGACCGCCCGGAAGAACTGTGGGCTGAATGAGGAGCAACTGGACCTGACTGCTGACTCCCTGCACTCCCTTATCAAGTCGTACTGCAGGGAAAGTGGTGTTAGGAATCTACAGAAACATATAGAAAAGGTAAAATAGGCTTTTTTTTTCTTTAGCTGCACGCTCTACCCCGCATAGCAGGGTAGTTAGAGACAACCTCGTGTGTCATGACAACCCATTGGCTGCTTTTCAACCGAAATCGATTATTTTAAAATATACCACATGTTAAGTAGCTTCAGGTATCTTCCACTTGTATTTGGATAGGACCTTAACTTCTGCTAGTTTTAAAAATAGGTGGCGTAACACAACGCCGTGCCTTACGATGTTAGTCATCGGATAATTACAAATAAAAACCGTTCTAATTTTAGATAGCACGCAAGGTGGCATACAAAATAGTGAAAAAGGAAGCCGATAAAATGACGGTTACGGATTCGAATCTGTCAGACCTAGTCGGGAAACCGACGTTCAAACACGACCGTATGTATGACGTGACTCCCCCCGGCGTGGTTATGGGGCTGGCTTGGACAGCTATGGGTGAGTTTTGCTTGTAAATTATAAATATATCATTTATTTTAGCTTCACGCTTTTATCCCGCATAGCAGGGCAGACAGAAAGTACCTAGTGTCAACACACTCCGTACTTCGCTTTCCACCGAATTCGATTGCGTGTTGAGTGGTGGAGTCTAACGCCGCGCTTCGTTTTACCTGAGCAGGGAAATGAGCATAATTTAAATATAATCACTCCCCCGAGTGTTTACACGCCTTCATTTTGGTTGTTGTGCTACGTTATTTTTATTCAATTAAGTCAAATCTCAGGAGACCTTAGTTCATCCCTGACACAAATATCTTATAGCTAATGTGTCTTACTTAAAAACTGTAAACTCTTTATAGCTCTCCTAAATCCGGTCCTGTAGTAAAATGCATTCTAAACAAATGTATACAAAATTCTAAGGTACCTCCCAGTCAAATTTTGTCTTTGTAGTTTTTACGTTTAATGTCTTTTTATAATGCGTGATATTTAAATGTTTATCATTATATTAAAAGTAGTAAGGATAACCTTTACACTATTTTTAAATCATGCGAACGCAGAGGAAGAGAGAGCAGTATGGAATTTGGTACAATTACAAATTATATAAAGAAGAAAACGTGAATAGAAGTCGATAGTTTTGTGTAGCAATCCATCAGAAATACATTAACGTATTAAAAATTATATAACACACGCATATTATTACAATTATATAAGAAATTTAATTATATTTTTGTAGGCGGCAGCACACTGTATATAGAAACAGCATTACGGAACACAATAAAGGAGGACAAGATCACTCCTGGCTCGTTAGAGCTCACCGGGCATTTGGGTGACGTCATGAAGGAGTCGGCAAGAATTGCTCTTACTGTCGCAAGGAATTTTCTCGCTGAGAACTATAAAGATAATCAGTTTTTGAATAGCAGGTGAGTGGTGTTGTTTGTTTTGTTTTTGGTAAAATACCCATTAAAATCTAGTTAGGATGTGGATATTTTATATTAAGCTTCAATTTATCCTCATAAAAGGGTAATCACAGACAACCTAGTGTCAAGACACTCCGTTGATAGTGTCCGTCGGAAGTCGAGACATTTTTTGTTGAGTGGCGAATAAAATAAAATATAAATAGAAAATTAATTTGCAATATGATTGTATAAAATGCTATTCTTTCACGTGTTGTCACCCTGCTATGCGGAATAATGTCCCCGGCCAGAAAGAACCTTTGAGACATTGCTGATTACTTAAAGGAATAAATTAATGTCTGAATTCTCTTGAAAACTTCCCAACTGTATTGTCTATATTTTTTAATACAATTTCTTCTTCTTCTAGTCACTTACACCTCCACGTGCCAGAGGGAGCAACTCCCAAAGATGGTCCCTCAGCCGGTATAACAGTAGTGACTGCGTTACTCTCTTTAGCTTTAAAGACCCCTGTACGCTCACAACTAGCTATGACCGGAGAGGTCTCGTTAACTGGTCGAGTGTTACCCGTTGGTGGGATTAAAGAGAAGATTATTGCTGTAAGTTTTTTTTTAGTTAAGTGTATTTTAGTCTGATGAGGTTTTTGGATGGGTGTCAATTTTTTTATTTTGATTTCATAGTTGCTTTATAATATGATTATGATTAGATCTTTGGGCACCCTGTTTGTTAACATTGATTTGAAGTAATTTAAATTGTAAAAAATATAATATACTAATTTTTTACATTTAATTTCAGTTGTTCATTTTCCACTCATTGTAAAAGCATTATCATAGGTAACTGAGTTTAACACTGCAATATGTTTAGCTAAGCTTTAAAATACTCCGTCACATAAATTGTTTACTTGACTTTATCTTTAAAGGAATCTTAATTATAAATCTATATAAATTTCATTTAAAAAATTATGCATAAAGCAAGACGCATTCTTTTAATATATAAAACAAAACGCACACCCATCCAATTTTCAACCAGAGAACAATTCAATATATTGAATTTTTTTTTTTGTGTTTTAATTTTAGGCCAAAAGAGTAGGAGTGACATGTGTAATCCTCCCAGAAGAAAACAGGAGAGATTTCGATGACCTCCCTTCCTTTATTAAAGAGGGAATTGAAGTCTACTTCGTCAATGAATACCAGGATGTGTTCAAAATAGCCTTCGATCAACAAGAGGTTTAAATTGCTTTAAATTATTATTGGTCTAATGTAAACCTGCTGACGCCATATTTATTGAGTTGTTGAGAAAAACAAGTATATTGCTATTCTAGTTATTTTTATTGGAGAGTTAAACATTATGTCTCTTAAGAATTAATAGACTTAGTATTTTCCAATTTTTCTTTTATATTTTGGTATATAATTACGTTTGTGTTCTATTTTTTTTTAAATATCAAACCATAATTAAGGTTTTTTTTTTCAAATTTATTACTATAAACTAATATGAAGAATCAGAGATAACAGAGAATATAACTATAACCTCCCATATTTTTCTGCTCTTAGGATTATAATATATGTTTAAACTTTCTTATGAACCCAAATTTCGGGTTTTAAAAGTTATTGAAATTGGTCATTCCTAAGAAAATAATGAGTCTAAACTAAAACGTGTCGAACGAATGAATGAGAAATGAATGTACGAATGACTGAATGAGTGAATGAGTAAATGAATGTTGTGTTGAACCTCTTCCGTTTTTTATTTAGTATCTAATGAGAAAGCATTATTTTATTTCATTACATTAGCTCTGTATGGAGTTAACCGTAAACTTTTAAACACATGGATTTGACAGTTCCGCAAATTGACATAAAAATTTTTGACAATTTTAAATCATAACTGACTTTTGTTGTTTTTTTTTAAATATTTTCAAACGATTTAAAAGTATTAACAACAATAAATGAACTCAGCAGGTTTACACATTAAGATAAGTATATATATTTTTTATTAGTTGTTTTTTGTATGTTTGTATGTAGAATTGTTTTTTTTAATGTTAATGTATGTGTAATTAAGTATAGTTAGAACCTTATATGAGACTTAAGTGGTGTAAAAAGGTTTGTTTTTTATTTAGTACTTTGTTTATTTGAGTGGAAAGGAAGTTGTAGTTTTTATTTGTATGGAGAATACAAATTTTTCGTTTCCCTTATTATATATTGTCAAAAAAATTGCATTAGGTTTAAAGTAAATTGGCATATTTATATATATATGAAAGTTTTAAAACATCTTTTTATTTGTATTGTTGCACAAAATAACGCAAATAAGAAAGTAATCATATTAAAAAATCAAATATTTTTTATATTTTCCTTGTAAATAAGACATTTAAATATACATTATAAATAACATAATTAAATCTGCACAAAAGAATACCTCTTCCAATATATGTTCAGTTTCTCCTTTCTTCCTTTTTATAATATATATTTAGCAAAAACTTTACTTGAAGTGATTATAATATTATAATGTACTTATGTGTATGTGGAATGTAATGGAATGGTTGATAATATATATTTTTTAAAGAATGGAGCGCTATTAGCGATTTAATACGCGTTGCCTTAGCAACGTGTGTGCTACTTTTTTTCTCTTTAATAATTTATTTAACATTATCACAAATATATACTTATATTCTGCATTCTTTTCCCTTATAAACTTTAACGAATGTAAATTTCGTACACCTCTGTTCGCACAAAAGGGCCAATGGTCTACCATCACCCACTTAATATAGATTAGGTAGAGATATATATATATATATATATATATATATATATATATATATATATATATATATATATATATATATATATATATATATATATATATATATATATTATGTAGTAAGCATTTTTTAAAAAATATTTAGTATCTGTGGTAATGAGTGGTGGAACTCGTATTGTATCTGTATTTTTTTTTCATTTAATCCCCGATCCGCATTTGGCACGCTATTTGGCAGTAAGGAAATATAGAATTTTAAACCAAATAATAATCGATAGAAATATTAATTTATTAACGTCGCAGACAGCGTCTGACTGTAAACGCGATTGGTTGTGGGTTCGATTCCCACTAGGGAAATGTTAATAAGAAATTAATTTCTTCGCTATTTTTGGCTATCTTCCTATGTGAGACCAAGTGTTTAGGTATAAATATATATAAATACTGCGTAGTGTATGTGTATGTATAACTAACTATGTTAGCATGGTGTATGTTCTTAGTTTTATTAAATATGTTACTTTATTTTTGTTTTTTTTTTATAAACCTTGTTCCTTTTGTAGTTCGTAGTGCTTTTAAGAATAAGAATTAATTATAATTTAAATTAATTCTTCCCAGCCCCATTTATTTTATTAAGTAATTTATGTAATTAAATGCGTATACTAGTGTTTTTATTAATATTGTATTGTAAATATTACAAATACTTTGCGCAGGTAACTTAACAAGTAATAGTTAGTTTGAACACTTTAATGGGTAAAAGTGATATTTATAAATAATTACAAACATACAGTTTGCTAATTTGGTAAAAAGATATATCAAAAAATATATTAAAAAAGCAATTTCAAATCGTTTTGTAAGAAAACAAAACAAGCAAATGAATTAATATAATTGAATTCTTCTTTAGTATTATAAATATATTTAACATTTTACGTCATATAACAATACCGTTTTAAATATCAATCAACTTTAAACTAGGTTTATTGTCTTGTAAAAAGTTTGAGACACATTTATCTATATCCATGTCTTTATTATTGTATAACCAAATTTATATTTTGATTTTATAGAGAAGAATTGGGAAATTACAATGAGTTATCCCGCACTGGATGTCAACCGTTTGGAAGATTCTCCATGTGAATACTACAAGAATTTGCAGTTATGTTCCATTTAAGATTTTATTCTAATAAATAAAATAATAATATTTGTTAATAAATATTGTTTTATTTTAACATAATATATTTACATAGGTTTCAACTTAATTATATAGCAATTTATGATGTGAATACGAAATGTTTCTTTTAACAAAGTAAACATTTCAAAATAACTTGTTTGTTTTAATAATATAAAGTAATAATAGAATAATTGATGTTTTAGTTTAGTCTTTAAACATTCTTACTTAATAAGTAGGTAGTAATGATAGTCCTTCGCAGTACAGTAGACAGGAAGTACTTAGTGTCAAGACACTCCGTAGCGAAACTCAACGCTGCCCTTGATCTTATCAGTTTTATGCGTTCTTTTTGTCTTATTAAAACAATTTAAAAATATTCTTATAAATCATTTTAATGTATATTATCTCCAAACAGTCTATTTAGCCTAACTACTTCTTTAAAGTTTTTCTACCGTCTTCCAGCAGTTGCAGCAACACTGGATACACTTCATCATAGGATGCTATTTGATTTTGTCGAATGTGGTTTTGATATCTTTGCAGAGCCCCAGCTATGAACTCCAATCGATCTCTTTCATTCTTATGTGAATCCAGCCATTGGGTCAGCTTTAGAATGTTCCATCCCGCGCAAGTATGAGGTGCCAACAGCTGTGGGCCTCCATGCGAAAATAGAAACATTAACACTAAAGAGTAAGGCAGTGCTCCGCCCTCACATTGACTTTTTGCTATCTCCTGAGGAGTTTTCTCAAGAAGCAGACTTAATGCTTTCAGCTGTCGGTAATGGTCACCTAACTCAGTTATATCTGGTACTAGCGGTGACAAAGAAACTTCTAGATGTTTACAATCAGCCTGTAGTTTGGCACGTCCATACTGACTCACAGGCCTAACATTACAAACATGCTGAACGAACCTATCTATACACGATTTTGCAATGTCCACACAACACTCATTGAGTGCTGACTTTTCACTGAACATGGACAAGTATATATCTTTGCATCTTGACACAAAGTTCTGTAACTCCTTCATGTATGGAGAACATACAATATTTTTATTCTTTGGGTCATCTGCTCTTATTAAATCCCCTTCATCGTGCATTGTTAACAAAATCAAGAAAAGTGAATTCTTGATGGATTCACCGAAAAGATTAAGGACAGGTAAGCTCGAGATGCCTTTCAGACTATTTTGAACTATTTGCACACTCTCCTGTGGAAGCAGAGAGTTCATGTTTACGAGGACCCTTTTGATTTGTGAGGAGAAATAATATAAGGCATTACATAGATCGGCATTTTTCTGTTGCGAACTTGTCGGAGCCTCTATGATTTGTGCAACATCACTATCCATCGAGAGCCGTTGTTCAGCTTCTACGTTCATCTGTTTAATACATTTAGCGACACTGTTCGCCAAACTAATACTTAAAGTTTTATCACCTAAAGATATGCTTAAAGAGTCTGCTATGATTCTTATCGCATTGTCAATCTGGTCCATAGTTGGGACTTGATTCAAGTGCCACATACTTCTAACGGGCTCCAGAAGCTTAGCTAAGGATTTTGACAAAAATGAATTTTCCCACTTCGTCAAATACGCTCTATTTACTTCTAGATTTTTGCATTTCAATCTCGAGAGTAAATCATTGAAGCATTTTAATAATTTTGGAAAATCAATTTCTACAGACTGACTGACTGTTGATGGACTCTTTTCTAATTCTTTGCTAAAAGTCTTGGATAATTCATTCCAAAAATTATTTGCGATATTTCTAAAGTTACCAATTGCATGCAATTCGATGACCACATTTTGTAGCATTATCACTTTTACACAGCTATTGTAAATGTCCACTTTGAAAAGCTTATCTATGTTGTCCCACAACTTAATATTAAAGTCTTGAGCATTCATGATGTTCGCTTTACCGGGGGCAATGCGGCCCGAACTGGACTTCTTTACTTCAATAGACACCATTTGAACATTAAGTGCATTTGTGATTTCTTTTTTCAAATCCTTCAGAATGGAATCTACAGTTTTTTTGATTTGCTCCTCAGTACATTGTAAATTGTGAAATACTTTAAAACACTGTAGTAGTTTCGTTTTATCACCACTAAGAAGACTAGATTGCAACATTTCTATAGAATTATTTAGCAATTCTTTTTTTTTAATATCTACTTGCTTTAATACATCTTCAAGCATATCAATACCTTCAAAATCATAATCATTAATCAGCTCTTCTAACTCAAAAAGTACAATTGCTTCTTTAGCTGGACTATCTTTTATGGAATTAAGTTTATCCCACAACGCAAGTATTTTAGATGAATGCCGAAGAAGATTGCATGTTATTTGTACTCTTTCAAGTATCATGATTTGATTTTGTAATTCGTAGAAAGGTTTGTGTATACGTTCTTGAAGTTTTTGTGAGGTTTGCAATAGTTCTTTTATTTGATCACGAACTGTCTCTAACATAGCCTCTAATTCAGATATATTGCTTGCTTGAGTCAGTAAATCGTTATGTTTCGCGAGAACTTGTGTTTCTAAACTTTTTGATAATCTATCAACAGCTTCGTTTAGTTTAGTGACTTGTTCTGTTACGGATGTGTTTTCATCAATGAGTATTTTCATAGGACCATTTAAAAACTTACTGAAAAATTCATCATTCTCTATTTCTACACAGATATCCTTCGGGTCCATTTCGAATGCAAAGCGTTAATCCTTTTGTACGCTAATACAGTTCAGTTCTCTATATATTATTTTAATATATAATATTTATTTACTTATTTAAAGTACAAGTATATTATTACACTTTCGCCGCAAAACAACGTCATCACGTCAGAAAATGACAATTGACATATAAGTGTCAAGATAAAGACCATAGATAAAAAATAAAGTAGGTCACAGGTTGAATATCAAAATAATAGATTAATTATATATATATATATATATATATATATACACATATATATTGCCTCAAGGCGAAAAAACTGTAATAATGATCTTATGTAAATAACTGAAGGTTAACAAACTCCACTTATTTAAATAATTATTTTATAGTTTTCTTAATTAATATAAAAACAGGCAAAGACCCTGTAAAAATTAATTTTAAATATGAAACATTTCAACAAGAGCCCGTTGAAATAAAATGTAAATATCGACAATAGCAAGGATATTAAGAAATCCACAGCCTTACACACACATTTGATATTGTTTACTACTAGGAAAAAGCCTAACTTAATAGTACTTAAGTTAGTAGAGCTTACTTATGTACTTTAGATATAAATATATGGAGATAAATAAAAAAAACAATTACTTTTGCCAATTTATTTATGTCAATGAGCACAAAACCTTGTGCTTTACAGATATTCATTTATCTACTATTTCCAACGTTGTGCAGTAACATCAAATATGGTTTCATTTAAAATAGTTTTTATACAAAGAAATAAGACCACAAATGTATAGTAGTACAGATGTCATAAAATATAGCGTAACAAAATTATAAAAAATAATCACATAATGTCGTTTACATTTTCCCATGGCAAAAATTCTCAGGCTGACATCTTATTGGCAGCATGGTTTTAAAATATAAGAATTATTATTAAACATTTACGCTAAACTAATGTACACAGTATTTCATGTAACTTAAAACTAAAAACTGTCAAAGTCATAAAATTAAATGTTTCATAAAAATTCGTTTTTTTTTCATTGTACCTATTCTCTACGTGACTATACGTATTTGTAGATGACAGCGTCACTCTGGAGACACTACCTAGTTAAAATATTATGAAATAATCAATCGATATCTAGAACGCTGAACAATTAAATATATTTAAAAATATTTTTTTTTATTCCACTACATTAAAATGTTGATTGCCAGAAGCTAAAAAAAATAGTAAAGAAAAAATATTTAAAAAATGGATGTGCGCTTCAGATATTTTCGAAAATGTATAATCTATTAAATATAAATTGGATTGTATACGATTGTAATAGAGCTATATAATAAAATTACGTTTAATTTCATGTTTTGAATGTTTTTTTTTAATTTAAGTAGTTTGTAGAAAGATATATTTTTTTAATACGAAGCATTAGCTTAAATGTAAAATCCCTAAGCTTGTAACAGTAGAAAACTTTAACAACTTACATTTAGAAATATGTAATTTTAGATTTTTAACATAATAGTTTTAGAGATTTTGGTAATCAATATAATATATACATAGTTTGTAAAATGTTAAAATCCTGTAAAATGTCACAGACTTAAATAAATACATGTTTTAGTTTACTTTATGTTGTTTTGTTTAGTTTAATTTATTGTAAAATTGTCATTTATTCAAATTATAAAATTCATGCAAATCAAGTAGTTCATTTAATAACTTCCTTTTATTAATAATATAATAAAATCCATTTTATACACATTTTAGTCTAATAAAAAATCATTTAGACCAAAACAACACAAATGGCAACACAGTTTTTTATATAATTATAAAATATTTGTATGCCATTTTAAATGATATGAGAATAACTATTTAAATGTATAAAATTTATAATAGCGAGTACATATCTGTACTATGTTTCAATTGTATGACTCACAATTCTCAGTGACTCATATGAATGAGAAGAGAAGCTTTGTTTAACTAATCATCAATTTAAGCTCATAATAAATCTAGTGTTATAATAAAAAAACTGAAATATTTTTTTAATAATCAAACATTATTTCTATATGGAAAGGAAAGCACACAACCATCGCCTTAGCACCCCCTCTCATAAGTATATATAACTATATATTTTAGCTTGCTTCAGCATAAAAATATAAAATTTAATCAGTTTTTTTAAAGGTGTAAGCAAAACATACATATTTCTAGATTCATGCATTTCCCAATTGAATTCAGTATCAAAGAGAACTTTGTGTTGAGACACTCCACTTTCCGCTATTTCATATAAAATAATGTTGGCTGTACCCTCCACTGCTTTCTTTGTTTTTAATGCAACAGTGCAGTGAAAATAACTAATTATAATTATTCCCCTGAACAGACAGACACTGATAAAATATAAAAAAGTGTACATATATATTTTCATACATATTAGCTTATATTGATTTGGACAATAACATATGACTATATCATAAATATTGTACAGTAATAGATTTTAAAGCAACTATATCATAACCATATAATATAGTAAGTAATAGAAATAAAAAATACTTGAAATTTGATGTAATGTAGCAGTAACAGGTTCACCGCCAACACGGATAGTGCTGACCGACAGCATATTTTCCCTTAAGGCCAAGCAATAATCACAGTTCTATCCAATTTATATATATATATATATATATATATATATATATATGTATATATATATATATATATATATATGTATATATATATATATATATGTATATATATATATATATATATATATATATATATATATATATATATATATATATATATATATATATATATATATACCGACGACCTGTATGGAAAGATGCATATTTTTTCTTGGCGTTTAAGCTGTTAAGAGTAAAGATGAGAATTAAAGTTAACTTTACACCACGCACCAGCCAGCTGCGTTCATCACTTCCTAACATAGTATTTAATATGTCTAAATTGATATCTAACTATAAACAAATAAGAGAGTAGCGTAAGCTTACTATTATTATATTCATTAATATGAAAAACGTCATAATGGCGTCATTCGATTAGTATAAAAATACGCGAAAAAAGATTTATTTTTTTTTACAAAAAATCGCCAGAGTTGCCAGATTTAAAAAATGTTCTAAGAGTTTAAATTTAAATTGTTTTTTTTTTTAATTTCTTACAAAACATTTACTATTAAGTTATAGTGATATATGTTATCATAAGGAATTATTTAATTACATCAATTTAGATATATTTATGAAGTTTTATACTCTGTGGTATTGTTTAATGCCAGTAGAGAAAACGACACTATAATTATTTTTAAATTTACTATTATTAAAAATCCAGTCAAGTTTATCAGAAAGTAATGAAATGTACCAAAGATTGTTGCCATTATAAAATATTACAATGCGGACAGATGATGTATATTGGTATAACATTTTTAAATTATGGCACTTTATATATGACAAAAATTAAAAAAGACGCAAAATCTAACAAAGAACTAAACAACACCACAAGTATAAATTTAAACAATTAGATAAAAGAGCTATGGGGACTTCCCCGAGTCATCAGAGTCATTAGAAAATGATAATAATCATAGAAAATCTTAGTTTATATAAGTGTACACTTAAACGTACGCCGGCAGCCTGGTCTGTTCCCCCTCCTGTACTTCTTCCCGCGGCTTTCCTTGTCCTTGCGGATCTCACGGACTAGTGTGTAGAACGCGTCGTCTACCCCCATGCGGGTTTTCGCTGATGTTTCTACGAATGGTACTCCGTAACTTCGTGCTACCTGAAAATATAAATAATATTTTCTTTAACATACAAGGTATAATTTAATTAAATAAATAAGCGGGTCGTGGGGCAGTGGGCCAGGGTCTGACTGTAAACACGACGGGTTGTAGGTTCGATTCCAATTCGGGGAAATTATTATATTTATTTTGCTTTACCTCAAATTTCGACTGACGGAAAGCGGAGTGCGCAAATGCGTTAAGTGAAATAAATAATATTTAAAAGCTTATTTCTAATGAAAATAAGAAGCCTAAAATCAAGACAAATAGATATACATACAATAAAAAATGTTGACTATCTGTAAATAGTAAGTATTGCGTGAAAAAAAATTAAGTGATTTTTATGAAACTAATACTTTAACCTATCTGTATGTTTGTTTATTAGAAACTTAGCATAATGCAAATAGTCTTATCTAGACGCGGACATAATGGCATTGGCTTAAACCTCGAGCAGTCTAAACTATTATTAACACAATTTATCAATTAAAGTAAGAAAATTTTGCAATGCTCTTTGACCTACTTTTAATCAACTGATTTATTTAATGATATTTAATAATAAATATTTTGAGTTCCACCATTCAACATGTAATGTCTCGAATTTGGCGAAAAGCGGTGACCGGAGTGTCTTGACATTAGGTAGGTACTTCTCATTTACTCTGCTATGCGAGATAAAAAGACACTATTTGTGCTTACTATTAAGAATTATTTCAAATAAGCTACTTATAATTATACACACACACACACACACACACACACACACACACACACACACACACACACACACACACACACACACACACACACACACACATTTATATCTAAAAATATATGATATTGCTTAACTAAATGAAAAATGTGCCAGAAGTAAGAGACAGAAATCTGCAGGTAATCTTAGTACGGCAAGGTACTCTAAAGAAGTTCTTGTAACGAAGTCAGTCTCTTCAGCATGTCAAATGTAACATATGTATCTATAATCACGCTTTCCGCATAGCGAGTGAGTCAGAGTGAACCCAGTGTCAAGACACTCCGTTAACTCAAGTGAATCAGGCTTAAAGTAATATTAAATAACAATTACAAAAACAGTTTAAATTTCGTATAAATTATTCCAGTGTGTACAACAAGTTGGGCATAATATAAAATTTATGTTGAGAGGTGGTTTATATTAAAAACACAAGCAGTAATTTTTTTCATTTTTTAAATGTGTAAAGAAACTTATAAAATAATTATTACACTCATATTTACCCTAATAGTGTCATACGATATACACTTATAGAAAGTGACATACAGGTTGCTAGAGCAACGCGTAACTTTACGTATCAAAGGTAAACAGAAATATAATAAAAAAATTCTGTTTGAATATTCTAATATTGAGCGTAGACAGTTTTTAAATATACTTAATTTAAACAAGTTTGAAAGTGTATAATTAATCAATACAACCCCGGGTCCTGTTCGATATATTTTTATTTTAATTTTTGAAGCGCCTCCGACATGTGTGGTCCGCGCCTTTAATTGTGCCGTCTGTTATTCCTTTTCTTAATTAGTTCTACATTTCTTAAATGTGGAGTTTACTCATTTACACATATTATTATGAGCAAAGTTATATTTAAAAAAATTAGTACTGAAATTTCATACAAAACATAATACATTACAATTTAATATGAATCGCTGAAGTATTTGCACGGTATCTGAGAGATATAGGTACAAATGTAAATTTTTTAGTTGCCTAAAAAGCAACTTTACGCTTTATCCACCCTAGCAGAGTGCAGCCGTCAGAGTAAATCAAGTGTCGAGATACTCCTTTGACTGCCTTTAGCTTGAAATTAAGATTGCGTGTTGAGACGATTTTCCTTGAGAGCAAAGAAAATATTTTTTAAATATAATCATTCCTCAGGTATCGAATCCACAACTAATCGCGTTTAATCGCGCTTACAGTCAACACGTACTCCCACTGCACCATGATGGTCCCCATAAACATATCAGGTATATGTTAGGTAGGTAGATATGGTTATGTATATGCTTTTTCCAAGTATTATTCTAGTGTAAAATCACTTCGTTCTTCACTTCCCGATCAAATGCAATGTCTTGACTGCATGCCAATTAGCGGAGTTCAACGCCGCCCTTATAAAGAGATCCGTTCCATACAAAATGGACATGACTCATAGAACTTATGTGTAATAAATTTCAATTGGTGTAATGTTATCCCATGCCTATTTGGTTTGGCTTCATTAATTTATTATCTACAATTGTGCCAGACGTCACGTAACTGAGTCATTACCGTAATACGTTATTCATGTATAAAATAACTAAGAGATTTAACATTATGTTGTCAGACAATATGAAACCATACTTAAAAATTTTAAAATCATGTATTATTTTCTGTTGAGGTGAAAAACTTAATATATTTTAGTAAATGAATTATATATATATATATATATATATATATATATATATATATATATATATATATATATATATATATATATATATATATATATATATATATATATATATATATATATATATATATATTAACAGCTTGATGTTTTATTCCAGATAGCAGGATAGCCTAGAGACAACTAAGTCCAAAATCGAGACATTGTGAGACTTTGCTTACCAGAACTAAGAAATGAAAAAAATCACTCCACCGAGTGGGAATAGAACCCGCTCCCAATCGCTAATGCAGTCAGACGTTGTCTTACTGCGCCACTGTTTTAATAATGATATACTTTTATATTTAAAATATTGTAACTGAAAATAGGCGATTGTAATAATAATTTGAGTGTTTGAATTTATCCATTCATCTGCTACATTTTATCAAACTTGAATATTATTTTAAAAATTTTTTTTTATGTATCAATATAACTAGATAGAATATAATTTTCAAAATATTTCATTTTCAGTTTTCCAATTATGACATTGCGTATGGAGTGGCGGAACTCAACGCCGCGTTTCATTTTACCAGAGTGGAGTATAGATCCACAATCTTTATATTACCAATTAGCCTGTATGTCACTGTCATAACGAGATCTTTAAAATAAACATTTAATTAAACCTACGATATTAACAAAACACAAATCACTTTACTATTATCTTTTAATAGTTATTCACTTAACTTATAAATGAATAGATAATAACTCATGCCGGTAGTAGCGCAGTGGGACAGCGTCTTACTGTAAATACGATCAGTTGTGGGTTCGATCCCCACTCGGGGCAGTGATTATATTTAAATTAATTTCACTTCCTCGCTTTGGTAAAAGACAAAGTGCGGGGTTGAGATCCACCACTCAATTTGCAATGTCTCGAATTCAGTGGAAAGCGAAGTACGTAGTGTTTTGACACTAGGTACTTTCTGTCTACCCTGCTATGCGGAATAAAAGCGTGAAGTTAAAATAATAAATATAATAATAACTCATAATCATAATTAATACCACATGTACATTGACTTCTTTGAAATACATACATTTTTTGTAAATATACATACAAATATATTTTTTTATATCAATTCAATTGATGTTGTTAATGCCAGTAATAAAATTAATTGGATAACAGATTAAAGTAAACTACATGTGACTCATTATAACCAACACTCAACAGAGTTATTAACAATTAAGTAAAATTAAAAACAAAACCTTTAACTTACAGAAATGCTTATATTTTAAATTATTTTATTATACTTTAAACAAAATAAATCAATGTAATGATAACGTAAAAGTATGTATACAATTAAATATGTTTAGTTTTATATGTTTAAAATTAATAAGAATTTATAACTTCTTCTTCTCTTACAATTAAGATTTTTTTTCAAAAACTCGCTTAAATATAAATATAGATCTCAGTTCTAAACAGCCAACTATAATTGCATGCAAATGAGAGATAAATAACAAAAAGAAAAAAAGGTACAGACCCAGTCTGTAGTGCAATAAATTTTATAGTAAAAAAATATATAAAAAATAAACTTTTTGGATTTTAGAATCATTAAATGATCTATAATAATAGCTAAAATAAACTCAACAGTTTCTATATTCAAATGTAAAAGTAGGTTGTAGCGGGATGGTTGAGTGTACGCAAATTATTTCTAATTTTACACTCTAGTAAGACAATCGGCGGGGTTGACTTCCGCGACTTAACACATAATGTGATACTTTTATAAATCGGATCGAAGATACTACTACGTAAGGGTAAAAACGTAAAGGTGCGTACAAATAAAATTTTAACGCTAGCTATGAAATTATTAATTATACATTTTTTACTTTTTAAAATATTTTCGGAAATGTCGCCATTGTATAAATAGGTAATTCCCTACAGTAACAAAAATGACAAATATTTAGAATGTAGGCTCAAACAGTTGCCACATTGAAAGATTTTAAGGAACAATAGAAAATTTGTTCTCTTCATCTATTTAAAAAAAAAGAAGAAGAAGAAGAAAGAGAAGTGAAGATCATTCAGCCTTAATTTTTTGGCAATATATTGATTGTCAAATTGTTTGACAGTCAAACATTGGTATTCAGTATAATCAATCAATATAAAAAAAGTAACTGTTTCATTTCCACTGACTGTGCACAGATAATTAATTACTTTATAGCATAGAAATATACAGATAATCACTTTGTAGCATAGAAAGCTGGAATTAGGGGTTTGATAGAAAATTTTTCCAAAATTAAAAGAGAAAAAAAATTTACTTTTACAGTCACCACCACAAAACCAGGTGGTTTGGGCATGTTGAGGATGAGTGATGAAAGAATGGTAAGAAAGATTTATGAACTAAAGGTGAGTGATACGGGAGGTCAACGTAAACCTTGAAAACTCAGTATAAATGATATGGGAGGAAGGTCAAGTAAGAAGCATGAGGATCCTCGAAGGGCATGTATGAAAAGGTTGATGTCTGTGGTTGACGTGAAAGGGGTATGCAAGGACCATAGCATTTGGCGCTCCATACAATCTGATCTGAATCACACCCCGCAAGAGATAAAGCGTGAAGTGTATATATAAAAAAGAAAACTTTTACAACACTAAGGTCACATGGTTAAAGGCAAGTAAGGCAAGTTAAAGTTGGTAGTAAATTAAAAATTCAGTACATTAGTGTATTACATGAAGCAGTCAATTACTTATATTTACTTAATATGAAATAATTAAAAAGAAAGAGTAGCTATTATTAATAAGGTTTTCTATAAAGGTTGATTAATCTTTACAATTTAAGTACCAACTACTTAACAGTAAAAAGGTTAGACAAAAAGTGAATTATGAATTTAACAAAATATACTCTTTGAGAAGTATTTTTTATAAAGAATTCCTAGACTACACAGATATAGATTCTATGGAACTTTTTGATTATATAAAAATATCATAAATTAATGTTTTTACTAAATAACATAGAGCAAGAAACTAAGCAAGTTCTAATTACTTAGTGCAACTATCTATTTAGAATTATAACATACAAAACACTTATGTAAAGTTTGTAGGTCTATAAATAATTAATATGAATTTAATACTTCATTTTATTTCAATATAAATAGAAATATAATATAATATGTAAAAAATAGATATATAAGTAATAAACATGATTGAATGTAAAATCTGAATAGATTTGAATTCTAAATAAAATAGATTTTATCAAAAAATAAACAAATGAAAGCAGCTAATGTTTACTTTTAATAAAACTATTGTTTGCTAGTATTCATTAGCATGTAATAATGCAATGCTTAGCAATGTGCAAGGCCGGTTGAAGCGCAGTGGGTCAGCTTCTGATTGTAAATAACTGGTTGTGAGTTTGATTTACATTCAGGGAAATGATTGTATTTTAATTATTATCATTTCTTCACTCTGACAAGTCAATGTCTCAAATTCAGCATTCATTTCTCTGTGCAAAAAAATGTAATATTTCGAATTTTCATATTTTTGCCACAGTCATTTTCATTAAAACAAGGTTGAAAGCTTTCCCTATATATATTAAATAAATACAGTAATAATAAGCAAATACAAATAAGTAAAGAATAAATAGTAAGTAAATAAATATTATGTTAAATAAATGTAGCATTGTGTCATACTTACAGGATATGTTAATGTATAGTTATTATATAAAATATACTTAGTCATAATTTCTATTTTAAACTAAATCCATATTACATTATAAATAACTTACTTGGTATTGCAAGTTATATATTTCATATACAATTAATATACAAAATTATATTTCAATTTGTAGCAGAAAACAAAAATACAGACATGTTTTATGTTTCAGATGTGTATTAACTGTCAAAAAATTAACTGTCAAACTAAGCCTAAAAGCCCAAAACCAAAAATATAAGCTGCAAAAATTAACTTTGATAAATAAAGAATTATAATAAAATGGTTATAGAAAAAGTTTCTATAGTGTCTGTAATATATAAAAACAGATCCGCCAGATCTTGAGATGTTTTATTATTATGCATACAACAGTAGTAACATTACAGCAAATCATAATATTAATATTTTCTCAGCTTTATATATATATACATATAGCAGAGTAAGAAGAGGAAAAAATATATAGAATGAAATAAAACATTACCTAATATAATTCTAAGGTTTATTATTCAACTAAGTTATAAAGGAATTTGTATATATATGAGTGCATACTTTGATACAAATTGTTCAGAGTCAGTGCTGCTTATTAGTCAGTATATAAAATTGTTTATATTCAATTCAAGACTGACCTTACTTACATAAAAAAGTTTAAAAAAAACCAGATGTTGATACCTTTAATGTAATATTTACTTAGCTAATTCAATGAATATTAAATGTAATAAAATATATCTTTGACCTAATTTCTTTATAACGATCGGTAGTGTTGTTTGTAAAAGTAATTTCTTGAATAGCTTATTCTATTAGCATTAATATTAATCACAATTACAAAACATAACATCTATATGTATATCATATTATTAAAGTGTCTGTATGAAACTCAAAGTTAATTGGTTTAATTAAGCCATAAATATATAACTCAATAAAAAATTTATTAAAATTGTTAATAAGCTGTTTAAATATTAAAGTAATAAATTGAATGTATCTATGTTAAGTATTTTATATTCATGAAATTTCTTTATTTTCATTAGTTATATTATAGGCAATTTACATTTCATAACATAAAAAAATACATATAATTAAAAACAATATTTCCACAACTTCAAATATACATATTTCAAGGGTGTATTTTAAATAATATGTTAGTTATATACATTATTGTTGATGCTAAAATCACTGAAAGTGCAAGTTGCAATAGAGCAACTTACTCCCAAGGACAAAAAAATCTTCATTAAAATAAAAGTGAACATAGAGCAACATTATAATTAAAACAAAAGAATGCCACAGTGTTAAATTTATGTAAACTTTAATGGTTATGCAATTCATTCTTTGTTAAAAATAATATGTAAATATTGACTACAAAACTACTACAAAATATACTTACTTAGTAATAATTAACTGAGTTAATGTATTATAGCTGGTAACTTGTGTATATTGAATATTTTTAAGCTTAGTATTATTAATATTCTAAAGTCTATCCAAAAAATAGAATGAATTATAAAAGACAAAATAAACAAACATACCTCTCGCGCCTGCGTCATATCTACAGCCCATGCTTGTAAATCACACTTGTTACCCACTAATACCATGGGAACTTCCTCTGCATCCTTAACTCGTTTAATCTGCTCCCGGTAGGATCCAATGTCCTCGAAACTCTTAGCACTGTTCACAGCGAAAACAAGCAAGAATCCCTCCCCTGTTCGCATGTACTGGTCTCTCATCGCCGAATACTCCTCTTGACCTGCCGTGTCCAAAATATCTAACAGACACGTCTCACCGTCTATCACTACTTGCTTCCTATACGAATCCTCGATTGTCGGATCGTATTCGTCAACGAAATGATTTTGTATAAGTTGTATAGTCAATGCGGATTTACCGACGCCGCCAGCCCCTACCACCACTAGCTTGTACTCGGTCATCTTGCGACGAGATATGAGTAGTATTTTTCGTAACACTAAACGTCACTGCACTAAGAAACAACGCCCAGACCGACGCGCCACACCTTCGAAATTACTCACATCGGCATGGCTGTCACGACCTGTTATGTATGTTTATTGCACTCACTGTACTCGTAAAACGGCTAATTAATGTATTATTAGAGTCAAATGCAATAAATAACAATGAGGCAGTTCACTCACCCTTCTACCACAGACTAAGTAACCACAGATAAGTGATTCTATGTATCTAGGATAATATGTAATTATAGCTTACACGTGACATTACAGATTCTAAAAATTTTTTTCGAAATAATGTTTTATAAGAAAAAAAAATAAAAATACATGTAAAATTAAAATTAAAAGTAAAATATTGAATTTGATATGATATATGCAATAAAATTATAAAAATATGTGTTTGAAGTATATTAGTTTAGAAACCAAAGCTCAGAACGTAGTGCATGGATTGAAAGGTAGATGGCATTGTGGTAAGTATTTTTTTAGAGTTGTTCTTACAAAAAATCATTTTAAATGCAATTTCATTCGGTGCAAAATATTTACGACAAATTTAATGATCTAATTTAAAATTATATTTTTTTGTAAGCCAGTAGTTATTTATAGCTGACGAAAAAAATATAATTTTATTTAATGAAGTATTTAATTTATTTCTAGCATATATATATATATATATATATATATATATATATATATATATATATATATATATATATATATATATATATATATATATATATATATATATATATATATATATATATATATATATATATATAAATATAAATATATATATGCTATGCTATAAATAACTACTGGCTTACAAAAAAATATAATTTTAAATTAGATCATTAAATTTGTCATAATTGATTAATGCATCTAATATAATATTGTTTATTGCATCATAAGTTTCGACTACTAATTGTTAATCATTTATATAGGTAATAGCAAATAAATAAAATGTCTACAGAAAAGGAAGATGAGGCAGATCCAGAAGCGTTGGAAGAGGCTGGAATACTTGAGGCTGATGTCGGAGCACAGTTGTATGTACTAATACCTACTGTAGATTACAAGTCTCAACGACTAATTAAAATAATCTGAAGTCCTAATAAAATAATACTATTTAGTTTTTCGGCTTATTTCAAAGTTGGATATAACACGTTATATAAAGATCTGTTGTCTATATTCGTACCTTAAACAACAAATAATAATTTAAAGCAATAACATAATAATTTAAAGTTTCCATTGCTTGTAGAACACATTATGTTATAAACTATTAAAGTACCCATGTAGACTTCTAAGTGAGTAAGTGCCAGGCCAAAGTTATGAAGCAAATTTTATGAATGAAACATGTTATAGCGTAGCCAGCCAGGTAAATTAACTTTATAAAGACATGTTCTTATTGTTGTGTCTTGAACATCCCAGTTTTTCCCAAACCGGTTGGGAATTCGGAAAATTTTCTTTTACTGCTGCCCTAGCACTTCCCATGAAACTAAAGTAGCACTAATTTTAGCTTTCTTCACTTGATGGTTGTCGTATTAATGAGAAGTCTAGATAGGTTCTACCAGCTACGTTAAGTACTTAAGTACTTACGTAAATAACTAAGTGTTGTGCAGTCAGTATTTTCTTATAAATAAATTGATTACATTCATTGTCTCATTACATCTTTTCTTTAGCTTCATATTTTTATTTGACCTCTTGACTCCTTTGACCTGGATATTTATATTTTGTCGGGGATTCCTTATATTTATTTAAATTCTTTTATAAGGCGTTCGTGCGAGTTTTTTTCAACAACTACTTTCGTATGACACATATATTGGATGAATAATCCTACTGATTATTTATAATTGCACTGTCAATTTTCAAATAGTTATTTTGGTATACCAATTTGAAATTTCAAGTTACTCAAGGTGAGTGTCAATCCCACATTATTCTATATATCATCAATAAGTCAAATAAAATGAAAATAACGAATTAAACAAAAAAATAAAATAAAGCCACTGTTGTATTGATCTATTCTAAAAGGCTGCTAGGTCTGCAATAAAAGCTTTTAGTGAAAATTTATTGGAGTAGTTTCCAATATCAATCGGACAGGGGTATTTCAAATTGATATCTATTCAATTTTGCAAGGTTCACAGAGTACTAGAGAAATGTGAAAATTAGTATACATATATTTGTTACAACTTCATGGATGCCTTATTGATATTTTAATTAAAAAAACGTACGGCTTGTGGTTTTTTATTTTTTTAATTTTTTATTACACTCAAATAAATATTACTATAACAACTCGAGTTGCAACAATCACTTCGGTTGACCTTCGAAAACACTTGATATCAATGATATTGGAGTAAGGTCACGTAAAAAGCATGAGAGACCCCGAAGACCCATGTATGAAGAGATTAATGAACGCAGACAAGGCGAAAGAGGTATGCAGGAGCCGTAGCGTTTGATGCTCCGTGTACCCAGCCCGCTCACCGATTGCAAGCCAAGGTTCGAGGCCTGTAGGGAGCGCCCTTGTGGTCACCGACTCCTTCTCAAGCAGCCACGTTAGTGTTTGGTATTTTTCGCAGGGACACTTTACCCTCTTCCCTTCTCCTCCCGATGTCGCTGTAAAGACCAACAGGGTCAACTACATGTATTCATTGACAGAAAAAAAAGTGGGGCGTCCTCGTCTGACTACCATGCAAGCGATACAGCGTGAAGCTAAAAAATAGATGACGTATGTAATGTACAAGACGTGGCCTTACGGTTTAAAGGAATTCTCTGCAAGCCAAGCCTTGTTGTGGTTATTTTTATTGAGAAATGAATGTAAGCGTGCAAAAATATAACTTTATTTGAAAGAGATATACATTTGTCACCAGCAAGTGAAATTATTGATGGAGTGATGATAATTTATGTCTGTAAACGATTGGTTGTCGGCTGTATACAGCACACACAAATCTAAGCAAACAATTCGTATCATATGACAAAGAAAGCCAGTAAAATAATATGTAATTTAAGACTTAACTATTTAATGATTGTTTTACATATGATATAAGTATTACTGCAATAAGAACTTGTTCTTACTACTGTGTTTACGAAACAGAGTTTTGTTGTATACCCATTAACTTTAAAAGTATACGTATCTATATGGTTTTCTTTGAAGCGTCTGGCATTATGCCCTTAAGTTCACAGACGATATATCTTTTACCAAGACCCGAGCTATCCAAAGCTGAATCTGTACCATTTTCATGAACAGCATTCTGCGCGCGAAAGTGAGCGGCAATTGGAGCAAGATCAGCAAGTCCGCGAGCTCGATCCAATAGACAAGGAGCACACAATCACACTCTCCATCACAGCCGGTGCGATGGCAATCGTGTTGGTCGCCATATGGTTGTTGTACTCATTGTAAAATCATCTGGACGTGGCGTTCTACTACTTTGCCGTATTGTATGAACTTCCTGGTACGTGCCACACAACTATGGATTGACTTACCCTGCAGCAGCAGGTTAGTTTAGATCGATACGATATGCGTTGCTATAAAAAGGACGCTTATTTCCAACTTAAAGGCCAGCAACGCATTTGTATGCTTCCCTGACGTTACACGGGTTGTGGGCGGTGGTGATCACTCATCATCAGATGACCTGTACGCTTGTTTTTCTTGTCTGTCCCATAAAAATGAATACACGGAGCATTGCGATAATTAAAAGAAATATTTAAAAACCATACACTAAATTTGTTCTAGATCAATAAATGTAAATTAATTTTATTCGTAATAACATCTTTATGATAGCAACTCAAGGCGAAATCAAGTATCGTTTTCCTATTTTATATAATCCGCTTGTTAACGATGACACTCAATATATTTCATCAAGGATTTCCACGTGACTATACGACGGTGAACACGATATTTATTGAGAATTAATAAGCCTGGTGGAAAACACCGTTTGTAGTTTTGTATGTTTTTCTATGTTTTGGGGCACGATGGCAAAGAGATAGTGTTAGACAGTATTTTACACTTCGCCTTATTTCGAGAAAGTGATTATTGGCTTCAGTCACTTCGAAGCACTTGTTTACTTTACAATTATGATGATTATGCTTCTAAGCAGGGTCTAATATGTTCAGGATTTTCTACTGTTTCTCGTACCTGCTTGTTGAACGGGTACTATCTAAAATTTAAATGTTAATTTTGACGCAGCTGGTACTAGAACGCATGGCTTAGCGGTAAGAGTGCTTGGACGAGGTTGGAGTTCAAATTTTTATACATTTTTTTCAAAAATGTTTTCTAATCCTAAGTGAGGAATATCACTTTAAAAATAGTAAATATGTTTTGATTTTTATGCCCTTTCATTTTATTATTATTGTGAGATTAAACAAAAATTAATAAATAAGTATTAGATTTCGAATCAGCTATTCTACCGGTATCACTAAGGAACTGAATTTTTACCATCTTATTTTGATAAAAAATAGAAAATATGAGAATTAACCATAAAGACTTTATTTTACATTTGCTCTACATCTAAAATACAAGGTGTAACTTTAAAAAGGCTAAATTTCTCGTATAAGTTTTTTTTAAGTAATGCACGATAAGGATACCTGAAATAGCTGCAGTTTAAAACATGAGGTTTTACGATTTACTGATAAAAGAAGGGACCCCTAGGCATCGAACACTCTGAATACGCACACCCAGAACTTAGTGATCTGCGTAATTTATTATTTTGCGTGTCAAAAATTGGTACGAAATACGGATTAAGATACTTCCTGTCTATCCTGCTATGCGGGATGAAATCGTTTTGCTTTCGGTAAGGATAAGAAGCATACATAATTTTGTTCACAGTGATCAACAGCTTGCAGGAATTGATCCTAAGCTCAAAATCAACATGGACCCCCATGCTCATAGAGACTTACGACCTGAAATGATGGTGATACGAGAAGAACTGCGCCAAGCTAAGCAGCAGACATTAGCAGTAAGATTTCTTGTTTCGGGGTTACAGTTATAACTAGAGTATTATTGTATCACGTTTCGTCGTAGCCCAGTGAGCCAGCGTCTGACTGTAAATGCGATAGGTTTTCGGTTCGATTCCCACTCGGGGAATTTTTATAATTTAATTAATTTCATGTTCTCACTCTGATAAGACGAAAACTGGTGTTGAGTTCCGCCACTCAACACGCCATGTTTCTGCGGCCGAAAGCGGAGTACAGAGTGTCTTGACAATAGGTACTACATATCTAACCTTTCTATGTGGGATAAAGTATGAAATTATGTCAAATGAAACTTTATAATTTCAGGTTCGCCGCACAGCGTTAAAGAAACTGTTGATGAAAGATTTTCTACAAGAAGACAGCGAGTTGCGGGCCATAGGCTTGTGCTATGCTCCTCCCGACCCGTAAATCTTACTTTACATTGTATATAAAGAATAAATAAACGTTTGGTGTAGACATTTTATTTTTTTTAGGTAGCACAGTGAAACAGTTTCTTACTGTAAACGCGATCGATTTTGTGTTCTATTCCCACTCGGGGGGTGGCTATATTCAAATTATTTCCACTCCCTCACTCTTAATATTCTCATTTCAAAGAGTTTGAGTTATTATCACGCCACTAGGGCGATACAGTCGGACATTTTGTTTTTTACCACAAAATTTATACTAAGTGCAAAAAATGACACAGATTATATTAGAATATGCAATATTTCATATTTAAATTTGTTAAACCGTTAAGTAATTACAAAAAGAAACATGGTGTGACCATCTATACTAGTCAGTATCAAGACACTCGGTTGACAGCTACCGACCAACAATTGAGACGGTTTATTTTTCTTCTATCCAATTGTCTCTTATCAGGATGATCTTGGCTTTATTCTTAAACATATAGTTAATGAAGGATGGTATCAACTATATGTCGTTTACGCCTTGCCAGGCATGACCAAGGTCAGGGTCAGGGATGACTCACTGTGTGAATGTGGCCTAGACGTTGCCACCCCTCCCACCTCCTTTTTACCTATCCCATATATATATATATATATATATATATATACATATAGACAAGAATAATAATTTGAACGAAGCAAGATTCGAGCGCACACCTCCAAGCGTTCTAATAATAAGTTCTAATCCATTTAATATTAATATATATTTCATATAATATTTTTGAAAAACGTGTGCAAGAATGTTTTCTAATCCTAAGTATGGAATATACCTTTAAAATATTAAAATAAAATGCCAATCTCTCTTGTTAATTGATTGTTTCTTAATCATCTGCGAGTAGTAGGAATTTGTAAAAATCTCTCTATAGAGATGCTAACAACATAAATAAGTTGTAACAACCGTATACGCATTCGACGCAGCCGGTAGCAGAACGTGCGGCTAAGCGGTTGGAGCGCTTGGACGGTTTTCAAGAGACGATGGTTCGACTCCAGCTGCGTTCAAATTATTATACGTTTTTTCAAAAATGTTCCCTAATCTTAGGTGTGGAATAACACTTTTAAAATAGTAAAATATATTCCATACATTTCATATGCGCCTAGGTATATTACATAATACTTGTTTAATTTTATGCATAAATACCCATAAAGTGTTAGAACAACAAATTATATTTGCTTATTGACTTGTCCGTGATAATTTTCAAAGAAAACTAAGCTGCTAACTAAATAGTTTAGTTTCCTTAAGACTTAGATACCTATAGATGTAGTTCAGGTTTAAGGAGTTCTTATAATTTTAATATTTTTTAAAGTGCTATTATTATTTTACACTTATTTGAGTTAATTATTTTGAGAAAATGCATAAATACGTGAAGCGGGCTCCGAATCTACATCTCTTGGTAATCGTGCGCGCGCTTTGTTTTACCACTAAGTCATATGTACAGTTCTAAATTTTTTTATTTAATGTTGAAAATTATACGTAGGTTTTTTTATTCTATAAAGAACAAAAAACAAGCTTAGCCTCTGTAGATTATACCAGACCCCATTGTATAATTAAAAACTTGGGTGCTATCTACAAACCTTGATAATTTCATTTAAAACTAATTTCGATTCTATTTCAACTAGAGATTCATTATTTATAAATTAAATTTACCAACTTTCGCAAGGCCTCGGTACGGAGGGTACAGCCCTCCTCTAAAATAGGTTTCGCACTTCTACCGCACTACATGTGCTACAACTGGTGTTAGGTGACTTTTTCATCAAATCTTTAAGAAGATATTGAGGGCCAGTAGCCATGACAACCATTTTAATACGCACTTTACAGCTTGTAAATCAATGTGTACGAGGTCTTTCTATATACTATTGTACCAAATGCCAATAACTTTGAAATTTTAATAAAGTTTCTTATTTAATTCTTAAAAAAATCTATTTATGTTTTCGTAATTTCTCTAAAATCTGGAACGATAGCTTTGCGCCAAATCAGATGTTCTTATCAGCAACACTAACAGCCTCCCCGTTACCGTTTAGCCCGATATGCGCCTGTATCCCTCGCAATCTCACAAATCATCCATTGTCAGGTTTGTTGGCTTTTTTCTTATAATTGCATAGGCTATTAAAGACTGATGCAAGGAATTAAGTAGGCTATATATTTTTTAATTGTTCAAGTAGGTATATAGGTAATTAGTTTTTAATATTTACTATTTTTAAAGTGTTATTCCACACTTAGGATTAGAAAACATTTTTAATTGAAATTTGACAACTTATTTTTTTTCTAGTTAAATACAAGAAAAAAAATAAAATTTTAAATAAATTTGAATAAAATTATTTAATAGACAATAAATATGACAACTGGCACATTCGTATTTTATGAGTTTTTATTGTAAATATAGTTATGGTCTCAATATCCTGTAAACCAACACCGTCGAGGCGCTGTGGGACACCTTCTAAATGTAAACACGATTGGTTGTGCGTTCGATTCCTAATCGGAGAAATGATTATAATAAAATTTTATTTCCGTTTTTTCACTCTGGTAAGGCGCGGCATTGAGTTCCATTCAACACGGGATATTTCGATTTCGAGTAGATGATACTTGACGGAGAGCTATGCGAGATAAAGCATAAAGTGCTTCGCTTATTATTGTATATTAATAATACATTTTTTTTATTAGATCACGCTTTTATCCCGCATAGCAGGGTAGACAGAAAGTACCTAGTGTCAAGGCACTCTGTACTTCGCTTTCCACTGAATTCGAGGCATTGTGTGTTGAGTGGTGGAGCTCAACGCCGCACTTTGTCTTGTACCAGAGCGAGGAAGTGAAAACAATTTAAATATAACCACTCCCCCGAGTGGAGATCGAACCAAAGCCGATCGCGTTTACATTAAGACGCTATACCACTGCACCACGACCGGCCTCATTATTTAATTGAAAATATAAAAATCATCCACGATAATATACTGAGATAAATAGTAGTAGCAATTATACTGGAGTTATTCTTGCATGTCATGCTGATCAATCGCTTTAAACAAATTGCATTAAAACATTGAATATTACTCAAAAAATGAGCTACCTGGTTTGCGAATTAAGTATCACTTAACTCGATAGGTATCGGATAACTGGTCGCCGCGTTGAGTTCCGCCAATGAAAATGCAATGTCTCGAATTACGGCGATAAATATAGAACAGTTTCTTGGCACTAGATTCCACTATAACTATAGAGTAGAAATAAATATTGAATCCTAAACTAATTTATAGTTTACACCGGGTTAAAAACCTTCCGTTATAATTCTTCCAATATTTCGTTGAAGCAATCATTGTCTTATGACAATACAAATTTATGTTTGTATGAATTTAAATATCTCAATTATCAATTTTAAGGATGCTAGTTGTGGTACAGTGGGACAGCATTTGACTGTAAACGCCATCGGTTGTGCGTTGAATTCCCAGTCGAGGGAGTGATTATATTTAAAAATATTTTCTTTGTCTCAGTCAACACGCAATATCTGGAATTCTTAAAAGTTTGACACTAGGTACATTCTGTCTACCGTGCTATTTGGAGTAAAATCGAAGCAAAGCGTAAATGATTGAATATCTCTTGAAACGGACGGTCTCCTGTCATTTGCATATTATCCCATTTCATATGAAACATCCAGATGCATTTTGTATAAATGAATGAACGTAATGATTATCGTTAAGCAATGCAAATTAAATTCCATTTCTACCCGTTCAGTCTGATATTATTGTTTTTAATAAAATTGAATATATATAAAATATCATTTCGGCAACTACTTTTAATATAACAGGCTTTTAAAGTAATACATATCTATAATAAGTATGTATTTTGGAATACGTTATGTTCTCACGTACTTAATTAATATCGCTGGTATGCGGAACGAAAGGAGCGTTATATGCAAGCCTACCTTTCTAGGACTCTTACTGCCTCCATTAATCTTTTTCTTCATACATAAGGAGTATTAACTTAATATTGGTGATACTGAACTAATACCGGTAATACTTTAACGTGTCTTTTATTTATTCCGCCGATATCGTGTTTTTAATGTATTTAAGACCTGTCAATAACGAGATGCTAACAATGTAAATACGTTGTAGCAAAACGTATAAGAATTGAAAGACGCAGCTGGTTGTAGAACGCATGGCTTAGCGGTCAGAGCGCTTGGACGATTTCATGAGGCGCGGGTTCGTATCCGAAATTTTTATACGTTATTTAAATATGTTGTATTATTCTAAGTGTGGAAGAACAATTTAAAAATAGTAAAATGTTACAGTAATTATTTTGGTAGTTGTTTTGCTTGGCTGAATTTCAAATAAGTATATCGGCTAAGTATAAATAAAAAAATCTAAAATAATTTGCCATTCTTAAAATTTAAACCTCTTGTTATTCGCGTTATTTGTGTTGCTTTTTATTCGTAATTATAGTATTTATATACCCCATTAGACGTCGAAGGTTGCACTGAGTTGGTGAATATTAGATATATATTTTAGACTTTAGTTATATAGAAATAGAGTTATCTATGGTTTACTCGAAGCTGTTTATCTTGTAAAACTAAAACCTGATTATCAATTTATATTTCACGACTGTCTTAAGAGATATTTTTAATTTCCCTGCAATCCGACAGCGTCTTTTGCATATTTCTATATTCGATTCGATTACATTTACTACTGCTACTTTAAAAGAAAGATTCTACATTTCTTTAACGTAAGAAGATAATTTTACGTTATACAAGATAATTTTCTAGTAGAAACAATTACATAGATATTTTACAGTTTTTAATTAGAAAATATTTAAAAAAAGCATGTAAAAATTTGAACGCAGCGGGATTCAAACCTGCGCTTCTTGGAAACCGTCCAAGCGCTTTGACCACTAAGCCATATGTTCTATTTTTGCAATACACAATGTTTTGTTTATTTTTTAGTTATGAAATGAAACTATTTTAAACGGATTAATGGTATATATTTTGGTATTCGCAAATACATTTTTGGAAATCTGACGTTTCGAACACTTTATAGTAGTCTGTGGTCACAGGAAGACATATTTTTTTGTTATTTGTTTTTTTTTAAAGTGCAATACAGAATATATAATAATTATCTTTTAGTATATATGTAAACGTTAACTAGTAACGCTATTAAATTATCAGTACCCTTATCGCGACTATTGAGACATGGCTGATTGATTGATTGTGGGTATGCATCAGTGATGGTATATTGTGGCAAATTCAGAGGAGGGGTCCCCCGTTTATTTATAGTACGCTTTTAATAGGTTGACCTGTGTTTAACTATCTATGAATGTAAGGTATTATTATTATTATTATTTGGCCAATTCTTGTAATCAGTATCTGAGGATCTGATGAACTTAGTCCTTTTTTCTCTAGTCCTTAATCCTTTCCAAGTGCTTTCCGTTCAACTCCTCTTAATTTGTTCCTACCTTTAGGTGATAGCACATATTCATATATATATATATATACATATATATATATATATATACATATATATATATATATATATATATAAATATATCTCTTTTCAAAGCTGCTAAGTTATTATAAGTGTTTTTTTTAGATTCACGCTATTGTCCCACAAAGTAGGGTAGACAGGAAGTAGTACCTAGTGTTAAGACACTCCGCACTCCGCTTTTCGTCGATTTTTATGTATTGCATGTTGAGTGACGGAACTCAACGCCGCACTTTATCTTACCAGAGCAAGGAAGTGCATATTATTTAAATATAATCACTCCCCCGAGTCTGAATCAAATCCACAACCAATGGCGTTTACAATCTGACGCTGTTCCGCTGCGCCACGACCGGCATCGTATATTTGCTAGTGTAATATATTCATAAATAGGTAAAGTTGGACTAAGGGGACGTTATTTGAACGTGATCGTTATATTTTGAAGGAAGTCATTTGGCTAATAATATTATTAGAAAACGCTTATTCTTCTTTTTAAGTAGGAATTGCCTTCTCTGATTTGTCTCTTTTACTCGGTGATTTTCATATACTAGATTGTGTTCGGTGCCTAGTCTAGTCTAATCTTGGTGTTAGTATTATTATTTTAACACGTTACACTCGTGTATTCTAACATGGTAAAAAACTAGCATAGTGTATCTCATATCGATATTTATAACTATAAAGTACTTATGTTTAATATTGTATCTGTTTATTTTGCTATTTACTTTATTTTTTTGCTTTTGATATTTAATTTTTAAACGCACCTTGTATGATAGGTTGTTTATATCTGTGAATTTGTATGTGAAAAAAATATTCTGTTATATTCTGTTTCTAAAATTATGAAATTAATGTTCCATCCATTTTCGTATTGTAGCAAGACTCAATTTCGTATTGTAGCAAGAATCACTTAATTCAAATCCAATCGAATCATTTAATTTTTTTATATACATGGGTATATAAATAGGTAAAAAATGATTAATTACCTAATTAATCATTATAGTACCTACTAAAAATAATTTTTACTCTATATATCTTATCTATTCAATGGGCTAATAGAAAAATATTTTAATTACATTCTTTTAATCCCCCATATCAAGATACTTATAATGCCATACAATTGGTGATGTATATAACAATGATTTTTGATGAGAAAATACGTACCAAACAGTCTGACGACAATGTCATATCCTGTAAATGTGGTTTTATAAATTATAGTAAATAAGGAGTAAAATATGTTTGTTTTTACGTGAAGCTGCTTTTTTTTTCTAAAGAAAAATATATTTTATTATTAAGTTAAAATTATATAATCTCTAATCAAGTTCGTAAAGTCTAAAAAAGTCGTTTAACTAGTGCTAACTGGTTTTAAGCACATCGACTGACCAGGAAACTGACAGTTGTACTTATATGGTATAACTATTGTTTTATCTGCTTATGTTTAGCTTCCCGCATCTTCCGCATTGCAGACAGTAAATATCCAGTTTTTAGACATTGTACTCTTCAAGAAAATATTTCTCTGAGTAGAAATCGCATCCACAATCAACACGTTTATATTATATAAACTATTGGTGAAAAAAGCCAAGGCCAGTGGGACAACGTTTGACTGTAAACGGGATCAGTTGTGAGTTCGCTTCCCATTGGGAGATTGATTATATTAAAATTATTTTCATTTCCCCCTCTGACAAGACTATGCGCGACGTTGCGTTCCGCCAGTCAACACGTAATGTCTCCAATTAAGAGGAAAGCAGGGTACGGAATGTCTAGACACTAGATACTTCCAGTCTACCCTGCTATGCGGGATAAAAGCGTAAAGCTAAAAAAACACCTCATTATTTTTTGTTGAGTTTTTGTTATGGTTGCTACAGACTTATTTTACGCCCGTGTTTTTGTGATTATTATTATATATATTTTTAATCTTTCCATGAAACATTGCCTGAGACTCTTACTCAAACTCTACTATAGTTACAAAGCAATTGGTCTTATTTTTCATTGTTTTTTTTATTGTGATGGCATAAAAATATTTTTGATTTCCTTGTGTCGCGTTTAGATCATATGCGGTGAACAGTCTGCATTATCTGTGAGAGATTGAAATTTTTAAATTATACTCTGGTAATTTATTTATACAGTAAAGGAGCTATAGTCAGGCTAGTGTGCGAGTGTTCAACAGATAATAGAAGGAGAAAGATGAGAAACTTGTACTTGTCTTGGTCATACGTGAAAAAAAGAGAGACACAGAAGTAGCCTCATTTCTTTTCTCTTTTTTTATGTACACTTCAGGTATGTCAGGCTGCCTCGCCTTCTTTATGTATAATAACCCTATGAAACGACATATGCTTTATTTGGTTGGGTGTGTTGCGTGTAGTAAATAAATAAGATTGGAGTGTACTGTTTGTAATATTAAACTAACCTTTTTACTAAATACTTGTTACATATATCAAAATAGATATTATTACAATTTATGCCTGTTTGTTTCTGTTCTGGTTAATCTCTGGTACTAAACTGATTTTGATTTGATTTGAGACTTTTACTTGCAAATAGCTGATGTAATAAGGAGTAATTTTTTTTTGTGTCCAGAGCATCAATTGTTGAGCGACTAGCCCTAAACCCGAACTGAGCCTCTGAAAGGCCCGGACCTACTTCCTCTAGGTGCTGGATGAGACGAGCAGCAATGATCTTCTCAAAAAGTTTGCCCGTCTCATTCAGCAACACAATCGGCCTGTTCGCGGAAGGAGAGTGTCGAGAGGGCGACCCTCCTTGCGTAATAGGCACAATCTTTCTTCCTTCCACATCTTAAGGAATTGTCCAGTCGAAAGGCACTGGTCAAACCATTCCCGAAGATTGTCGGAGCCGTCTTTTTAGCCCTCAGCCTAATCAGAGCTAAATCTATCTTCCCTACAGTAGGGGGAACCACCAACTCTTCTTCATGCGCTAAGGGAGGAGCCTTTATAGGGGGATGTGTTGAGCTACAAGATATAGGAAGAAGTCTGGCACCAGCGTTTCTGTTAATGGCGCCGCGCGCTCGTAATTTGCCCCGCCCACCCATGTAAGAGCGCCCCACGGATCCCGGTTCAGGCCTGCCAACAGTTCCTGGCGAGTTTTGTCCTTCAGCGAATTGATGGCAAGCTGCAAGGCCTTCTTTTTCTCCTTGTACATGTCATGCAGCTGATTCTCAAGACCAAAGTCTAAACCATTTCTTCTCCTACACCTTGTATATGCCCGTCGCGCTCGGGTACAGGACGCCCGCAATTTGGCAATTTCGGACGTCCACCAATAGACTTGACGACATGTTCGCCGACGTCGGGCCCTCGGCATTGACGCGTTTCAGACACCCGTCAAAACGTTACGTGTCCGAGCAGCAAGCCTTTCAACATTAAAGCTGCCATCCAACACCCTCCCCTGGAGATTCTAACTCACAACGATTGCAGCCTCTTTGGCAAGCTCTATATTAAGCCGACAAAGGGCCCATCTTGGGTGCCTTTGAGAAGAGACCCTAGGTTAGACCACTGGCACCGGGCGAGAGAAGATCTCAAACCTAACAAGGTCAAGGTCTGACAAGGTCTCTATGTCCTTCTCTACTCTCCAGTTTTTACATGAGATACAGCGGACGGGGTGGCAAATGAGAGGTCCACAACAAACCCCCTGTTGTGTGTGACATTTAGATCAGATCCAAGTGAGAGCTGTCCCCACATTTAGGACGAATAGCCCACAGAGTAGAGCCCACATCTGCACAGCTTTTCCCTTGGTGTCTGACGTAGGGTTGCCCCACGCCCGGGACTCGGCATTGAAGTCACCTAGGATTAAGATTTTCCTGGACGACTGACGACAAATTGCAGCTCTAACGGAATCAAGGAAGATCTCGGCTAAGCTACGATTGGGTGATAATTATATACACACCCACTATGATGTAATCTTCCCACCATGCTTCGACAATTCAGAGACAATTGCGACTGATCCGTTTAAGTCACACATCCAGCGAGCATTATGTGGGACTAAATATGGTTCACAAACAAGTCCAACATCGATACACCACTCCGCCATAGATTGCAGCAATAAGTCTTGTGCACTAGCAGAGTGGTTTGACAGACAGGTGTCTCTCTTTCCTTCCGCCTCTAATGCACTTCCGCATCTGATCTGTGAGCTGACCTACTTTGTTGTACTGCCCACTCAAATAAGTCCCTAGTCTAGGTGTAACTTAATTAATATATAAAGGAGATGTTAAATTCCATGTAAACAAAGTCACGGGGCACAGCATTATTAATATATCTTTTAGCCATTCTAATACTATTAATTTGCTGGCACACTTGAGATCTTCAGCCTTATAAGTAGACGATTGTTTACAATTGTGTTCCTACTTTAGTAACTGATAACAGCTTCGTATTGTCTTTGTTAAGATCACTCGATTTGAGATATGATATTTATTTTTTTAAATAAAGCTTTATTTTATTATTATTGTAACTTGTTGCAAGGACTTGAAATTATAAATATAATAAAAATTGTGAGTGTCTTGACACTAGGTATTTTCTGTCCCTCCTGCTATACAGGATAAAAAAGCGTGAAGCTAAAAAAAACTTTACTTATTATTGGCGCAGTCCGGCTGTTTGATTGTTGGTTGAGGTTGATTTTTATTCGGGATATTTTTTTAAATAATTATTATATTCTTGCTGTGGTAAGACAAAGCGTGGCGTTGGATTCAGTTGATGCAGTTATAAACTTCATAAATCGTAACAATAATATAAAAAATAAACATCATTAAAATTATATGAAGGCCATCGTGGCGTAATGGACCAGCGTCTGACTGTAAACGCGACTGGTTGAGGGTTCGATACATGCTTGAAAGAGTTATTATATTATTATTTTTTTAGCTTCACGCTGTAACCTTGGTCGGGTAGTCAGAGAGGACTAAAAGCTATGGTCCCTGCATACCTCTTTCGCCTCGTTCTCCTCATGCTTTTTACGTGACCATTCTCCATTGTCTTTAATATTGTGTTTTCGATAATCACCGAGCTCCTCCCGTCCTCTAGTATCATTCACCTTTCCTTCATATACTTTTCTTACCATTTTTATTATTTAGAAAAATAATATTTAGTTTACTTGTGGCAATGCGTAACAAATTATTGCATTTTTTGCTATTTATAAATTAAAAAAAAGGGAGGCCAAGCGTAAATCTGTAAAAGCGATCACAAGCGGTCGTAGGTTCGATTCCCACTCGGGGGAATGATTATATTTAAAGTATTATTTTATTATTCATTTCCTCGCTCTGGTTGAACAAAGCGCGGCGTTGAGTTCCACCACTTAACACGCAATGTCTCAGATTTGGGGGAAAGCTGAGTACGCGGAGTGTCTTAGCACTGGGTACTTTCTATCTCTAGCAGGGTTGCTATGCGGGATAAAAGCGTGAACAAACATCGTATCGTACACGTCTCTTATAAATGTTCAACGCATACATATTACATACCTACAGTCAATGTTGATAACTATATTTTGCTGTTAGTACTAGCCGGTCTTTTATACTTCTTGTTTGTGTTTTTAAGCGGATATTTAAAGCGTGTGTGTATGTTTTTTGATATATCTACATATGATATATAGGTATGTATATATGTTTATTATATGTATGATCTGTATTTGTATAGTGTCATAATGAGAAATTAATTCATTTTAATTGGTAAGAAATTGTAAAGAAACATAAATTTTACGCTAATGTGTTGTAGTGGGACAGCGTCTGACTGTAATCGATCGTTGTAGATTCCATTACCACTCGAGGGAGTGATTATGTTTAATTTTTCTCATTTTCCCGCTCTTGTAAGACTAAAGTGCGGCGTTGTGTTCCGCCACTTGCCACATGAGATATACTGTAAAGATAAAATATGTTAGCTAATTATAATTTAGTCCCGAATATAATGATATTACTTAGGTATATTTCAACGATGCCAGCGGTGCACTTCAGATTATTTTTTTAATTTAAATTACGTCATTCTTTCATTGTACAAGCGATTTATATGTTAATTGCTTACCGCATTGATATTTAAATGGATCGTGTCTGTTATTTTTTGTTATAAATTGGGTAAATTAAAAATTAGTATAAAATCGTAATATGTATGAATAAATAAAATTAGAGCGACTGCTTGTAACATTAAAATCGCCGCTTTTCACTAAATGCACATGTGTGTACGGTACATTGAACTATGTTAAAATAACATTTGTGTCATTGTCTGTTCGTTTCGGCTCGTCTCTGGAACGGCGTGATTGATTTTGAACGGATTTTCTCTGGAAGATAGATGATCAATAAGGAATAACGTGGACTTCTTTTATAACAGAATCACAAAATATATCACTCATGTGTTTCCACAGATTAAAATACTTAATATTGAAACTAGTAAATGCTAAAAATTTTTTCAATTGTATGAAATGCTCTTTCAAGTAAAATTTGACCTTACAACTTCCGTACTAAATAGTCGCTTTGAACTGCGGCACACTGTCCAATACAAAGTAATGTTTTATATTACCGATTTATTTTTCAATTGAAGACTATCATGGCGCAGTGGAACAGCGTCTGACTGGTTGTAGGTTCGATTTCCACCCGGAATAGAAAAATTTATTTTCATTTCATCGCTATGGTAAAACAAAGCGCAGTGATGAGTTTGCCAGTCTACACGCAATGTCCGAGACATCGAGGGAGTGTTTTGACACTAGGTTTTCTTTGACCTTGCTGCTAGATGAATCGTTAAAGTAGAAAAAAATGTATAAATATGTAAGAATGTCTAGTGAGACTTTAAGACAATGGAATTGAAAGGTGATTAACAATTAAGTGCCACATTTACAATTACATAATATTTTTATCTTCAACCGTAACTAAAATTAAGATTCTAGTATTTGAAAGAACAAGATATTAGAACAAGTGAATGAGGTAGTATATCTAGGAGGTATGTTTAGTAGAGATGGAAGATACGAAATGGATGTGGAAAGGCATAATGCCGCCGGTAACAAGGTTAACGGTGCTCTTGCTGCATTGATGAGATGGCAAAAAGTCAGCGTACCTGGACGTCTTGCCGTTCACAATGCAGTATTGATACCGACGTTGTTATACGGCAGCGAAACGTGGATGTGTCAAAAGAAGAATGAAAGAAAGCTGCATGCAGTAGAGATGGGATATTTTCGTCGCTTATGCGGAGTCAGTTTAGCTGACCGTATATGCAGCGAGGAGATACGCAGAATGGCAGGTGTAAGTGCGAGTGTCACAGTAACAATGAAGAAGAACTAGCTCAGGTGGTTTGGGCACGTTGAGAGAATGAGCGATGAAAGAATGGTAAGAAAGATTTATGAAGCTAAGGTGAGAGGTACGAGAGATCGGAGGAGACCTTCGAAAACACAGTATCAAAGATACTGGAGGAAGGAGAAAGGCATGTAAGAAGAGAATAATGACTGTGGACGAGGCGAAAGAGGTATGCAGGGACCGTAGCGTTTGGCGCTCCGTTATCAAGGGAAAAAGCGTGAAGCTAAAAAAAAACAAAAAAAAACTATATGTAAAACTACTTTATAGTAGATACTTTATGCTAATTTTGTATAAGGGTACTTATTTTGCTAGGGATCATCGCTAGGGTTATTTTCTTGTTATTTTATTTGAGCTATATGCCCCAGACTGTCAGTTGCCGCACATCAGGTCTCAATCTTCAAATTTAAGTACATAAATAAGTGTCACCAAGGCGTGATAGCTATAGAACAAAAAAAATCATTCAAAACCGTTCAGTATCTCCGAAGATCTCTGCTAAATGTGAAACAGACAAACGGAAACTATTAAATAAATGGTACTTAATCGTAATAAAGTGTCATTGTATTCAATGTAAAGATTATTTGTTATTATTACCTCATTCAAATCGAAGATGTCTAAAATGCGAAAAGCAAAAATATTTAATTTTAATTGTATCCATTTTAGTATTATTTTAAAGTGAAATTTACGTTTAATTTCATATATTTTGCTTATTCTGATAATTAGAACTGTGTTAGCAATAAATAGCTTATTATCAAAGTTTAAAGATGTCAGTTATTTAAATTTATATCTACCTATTAGCATAATATATGTATAAATAGATAATATTAGATATTAGTCGTAGTTCGGAACAATTGAGAGGACGTCGTCTACACACGGGGTAGCGCATCAAGGCAATTCTAGCTAATAGAATATTGTGTGAAATATACAAAAACCATTTAAAGCCACTTTTAACTATGTCATACGTAAACTTAAAAATTATTTGCTTAAATATGTCAAATATTATATATTAAGAATTTTCTAAGTGTGGAAGAACACTTTAAAAATATCTCATATTTTTAAAGTGTTCTTTCATTTTTTAAAAACGCATAGGCATTTAAATGCAGCGGGATTCGAACATTTCTCTGTTGAAAAATAATTATTTTTTAATAATCTTTAGGTAGCCGAAATTTGTGAAAACTTCTCTTTAGAGATGCTAACAGCATAAATCAATTGTAACAAAATTTATAAAAATTTCGACGCAGCTGGTTGTAGAACGCATGGCTTAACGGTCAGAGCACTTGGATGGTTTCCAAGAGGCACGAGTTCTAATCCCATGTTTTTTTAATAATGAGAACAGAGAAAGTATCTCATATGAGTATGTGCTACTTCTGTGCTTAGAAACTGGTAGGACGTAGTGGGACAGCGTCTGACTGTAAACGTGATCGGTTGTGGGTTAGATTTTCGCTCGGAAGAATAATTATTTCATTTCCTCGCTCAGGCAGGAGCAAAAGGCGGCGCTCAAGGCAAAGAGGCAAAGCGCGGCGCTCAAGGCAAAGAGGCAAAGCGCGGCGCTCAGTAGCACTCCTGAACAAGGAGTGTCTTGAATTTGGTAGAAATCTGAATATTGAGGGTCTTAATAATACCCTGCGGGATGAAATCGTTAAGATAAACATTTAATAATTACATAAATAATATTATGTGCTTCAAATTTTATAAATTCACTTAAAATAACCACTTACATTATTTCTATAAGCTGACGTTCTTGACTGACTGATTGTCAGTGATAAAAATGTTTAGTGATCTGTCAGTCGGACTTATAAGAGGTATTGGTAACAATTCTGAAATGGTCTAAACCTTTCTGGCATTTAAAAAATATCAAGTAAGCACGGAACGAAAGATAGGTCTGGAGAAACCTTATATGATCTTCGACAACAGTACAATACGATGATGCTGGAGGAAGGTCACGTAAACTGCATGAATACCACCGAAGGGCAAGTATGAATAGACCGTAGGGATTTTAGCGTTTGGCGAATATTCCTCACTACCCCGCAGGAATAAAGAAAATCCTACTTTTTCCTAAACTACCTTCTTAGTACTAGGATAATAATGACCACTGGCAATATTTTTTTTATATAAAACTAATTATGTATATTCACTATGCGCATTTAAGCAAGTAATTAATAATAACAATAGTTTATTGCTCGTAAAATCTCGCTAATCTATATGAAAATTTACATAACATTTAACATCAACCAAAATTGCATCACCATTATATGTGCAATGGCGGCCTTTTATTACTAGCGGTTTTTTACTACCATTAAAATGTAAGATTTTTTATATATAAGCTGAGCATATCATTTTTTTTAGAATCACGCTTTTATCCCACATAGCAGGGAAGGCAGGAAGTACCTAGTGTTAAGGCACTACGTAATCTGTATTTCGTCGAATTCGAGACTTTGCGTCTTCAGTGGCGTTTTTTATTTTTTTAATAATAAACATTATAATTCTTTACGTACATGTATACACATATCTATACACACACACACATATATATATATATATATATATATTTATATATATATATATATATATATATATATATATATATATATATATTTATATATACACACATGCATACAAGAATTAATTAAATTACTTAATTATTCACCCTAACACTCCCTGTGTTAGGTTAGATTATTGTTTCTCACCCATAAGTTTTCAAAGTATGGGCAAGCTATGTGCATTGAATAGGTATTTTTTTATTTGATAGGTATCATGACGTCCAAAGATTAAAAAAATATATATTTTCTTACATTATAAAAACAGAAAAATATAAAATAATTCTTAGTTTTTATGCATTTTACAGTTTAAATATGTGTATGCAGCTGGCACCAGCTCTTATTAAAGTCATTTCATTTAAAAATTTGAAGGTCAGTTACTAATTAGTTGATAATCAGTGCATTTTATTATACACATCGAATGCACCCGGAGTTATAATTAGTTTATATATATATGAATGTGATTATACTTTCAAAATCACTCAAATTCAACTTTCCAATTAATTCAAGACACTATGCGTTCAGTGGCGGAATTCAACGCCGTGCTTTGTCTTTCTAGAGCGAGGAAATGGAAATAATTTAAAATATAATTATTCTCCTGAGAATGAATTGAACCCACAACGTTACGTTTACAGTCGGACGCTGTCACATTGCGTAATGTCATATGATTATCTGAATATTGATTAATACATACATTATAAATTATTCTTTACCATGGACGTCTCGTCGTCCTATATATCGTCTAAGTAAATCAGATTAAAAGAAATTTAAATTAATACTAGCTTATCTAATTTAATATATATAGAATATATATAAGACTTATATATTTAAACTTAGGACAAATAATATAACATTTTAGTAAATAAAGTCTTTAGTGTCGGTAGTACGTACGTAATATTAGATTATTGCCTAATATACATATCTGGTTATACTCTATGATAGCATGTTTTTATTGTGCATATTTTACCATAATTAATATACATTTAGTAATAAATTAACTAAATTAGTTATCATTGATAGAGAACGTGGTCGTCGTCGAACAAAGTGCGGTGCTAAGTTCCGCCACTCGACACGTAATGCACGAAGCGTGGATGAAAGTGGAGAACGACGTGTGTTGCATTCCATTACATTAGGCCCTACGACTACCCCGCTGTGCGCGAAAAAGCGTGAAGCTGATACGAAGTAGTTATTGACCAGTGTAAAAATACCCTTTGTGATAAATCTGTTACTTTTAATTACACTGTACGTCCATTTCAACGTAAAATACAAATTGCATGTTAAAGCCTTATTAAAACTAGATGCCCCGTTGACGTGTTGACAACGCGTTGCCATAGCAACGTGTATGTCACTCTATAAACGTGCATGTCAAACACATAGTAGTGTGTGTTACATGTATTATATTCATTTTATATATTTTTATGCATTATTTTAGAAAACAAATATTTGCACTCAGCATTCCTTTTCTATATAAATTATAACTGTGCTAAATTTAAAACTTCTCAGTTCGCGTTATTTCTGTAAAAAGGGATACAAAGATTTCGTTTCACATATCTACTTATCTATGTGTTCTTTCCACGTCACGTCGAGATTATTATACCTTTATACCTAAATATCCGTGAGACGTGGGCTTAAATATCAATAAATCTTGTGAAGTATAAATAAAACGGCTATATAGTAAGTATTTATACAAAAAGTATATATATTGTATTATTATTGTTATTATTTTATTTGAACACTTTTTATTTAAAAAGAAATGGATATAGTAACATAAAAAAAACAATTGTACAAATTGTTAAGATAGGCATAATCGTTATGAAAACATTTATTCTAGACAACCGATAGGACGAAAAGAGGCCGTTATAATAAATTATATATTATAAAAAAATGGGGGAATTAATTTAAGAATTGAAGCAAGGAAATATCCTAGAATACGTTAATATTACCTACGACTAATAAATTAAAATTGAATAAAATAAAACTATTTTAAAAAGGATGAATCTTATATATTTTGGTATTCGCAAATATATTCTTGAAAAGCATACGTTTCGAACACTTTACAGTAGTCCGTGGTCACAAGTAGACTGAAGTGGCATTTACCTGTTGGTTGATGTAAATATTATTAATTATATCAATCTACCTGCATCTGCTCTTTAAGTGCACTACATATTGCCTTGGACTCTTGTAAAATGAAAAAAAAGAGAAACTTTGTAACAGAAAGAATTAAGAAACAGATGGCGGTAGATTGATATAAAGTAAAAATTACAAATATTTTTTTTATGTATGTAAGTTTTATGTATATAATAAAAGTTTAAAATCGTATATCAAAATAAGGGAATATCGAGTAAGCTTTGAAAATGAAATTGTTCATGCATTTCTAATCGCAGAATGTGTAGCTCTGGAAACCGGTTCAGTAATGATACGTACATAGGTATATTCATTAATGTATCGCCTAAATTCTCGTGTATTTTGAAAATGTTAAATACAGTAACAATTAAAGACGCTATTATAGCGCAGTTTGTATTGTGCAATTGAAATAAACTAACGAATCGTATTATCGAGGCAACGGTTTTGAAGGGAACATGTTAACGCATATCAATGATTCCGTTGGACTTACAAATAGTAAGTCTATAATAAGATCTTTAATTTTCGCGATTTTTATACATTTTAAAATGAAACTATTTTAAACGGATTAATCGCGTATATTTTGGTATTCGAAAATACATTTTGGACACCTGACGTTTCGAACACTTTACAGTAGCCCGTGGTCACAGGTTATAGGTTTATAGCGAATGGAATATTTATAATGTTTAGAATTTTTGATGATGATAAAAAAATGAAGAATTAATATGTGGAGTACTAAATAGTAGGAGCGTCTCAAATTTGGTTACGCAAAGGAAGGAGAGTGGAGGCGAGCATTAACACACATTTCAAGGTGCTCCGTATATATACTTTTCCTAAAGCCTGATTGAATGACGCGTTGGTCATGCCTTTATTACTATTAATTTTATAGGTAGGTAGGTTCAAGGTATTTTTGCCCATGAAATTTCACGTAATGTCTCGAATTCAGGCGAGAAGCAGAGTACGGAGAATCTTGCTATAAATACGTGAAACTAAAAAGAAACTAACATCCATAATTGGTTTGCTTTAAACAAAAAAAATACAAAAATGTAACATAAATTAAATATAGGAAAGCAATATTACAAAGTACGAATTACTCAGATTAGAAAGTTTAAAAATTGGTGCATTTTTTCATAGAACAGCCGTCGCAAAGTTATGTAAAGCGAGAGCTAGGTTTAATGTATGGTTTACGATTAAAAGTTATTATTCAAATAACCTGGCCGGTCGTGGCGCAGTGGGACAGCGTCTGATTGTAAACGTGATCGGTTATGGGTTCGACTCTCACTCGAAGGAGTGATTGTATTTAAACTATCTTCACTTCCTCATTATGGAAAGCGAAAGTATGGCGTTGAGTTTCGCCTCAACACGCAATGTCTCGAATTTGGCGGAAAGCGGAGTACGGACTATCTTGCCACTAGAAACTTTCTATTTCCCCTGCTATGCGAGACATAAGCGTACAGATAAAAGAAAAATAAAAAAATAATAACCTGTTTTGATATCATGTATATATAAACATGTAATTTGAGGAGAAACGGCATATGTAATGAATTATTCCATATATTAATTAATTATTTGAGTGTAACTGAAAATCAGCCATGTTAGCCTCAAAACTTATTAGCTGATTTTTCCTTTGGAGCATTCTGTCCTAACTCTATTTTTAGTGTATTTTTTATGTCAATAAATGATGATAAGTGATAGAGAATGAAGAGATGAATTGTTTTGTTGGAGTAATAATAGTAAACACATGTATTACCACGAAAAAAAGAAACAAGTACTATCTCTAATAAGATCGATGAATTTCGCGATTTTTATACATTTAAAAAAAAAATTTAAGCGGATTAATTGCGTATATTTTGGTATTTAAAAATACATTTTTGGACATGTGACGGTTCGAACACTTCACAGTAAACCGTGGTCACAGGTGGTACTAACTGTACTTGTACAAGCATGATTTATAAAAAAAAATTGGCAAAGGCAAAAAATGTGAGAGAGTGAGAAACAAATCTATTATTAGAGAACTAACATTCTTCTTACAATTTTAATTACATGACACAGTTTATGTGTATGAGTGAGTTTGTGCTGGTGTATGTGAGTGGGTGTGTGTGTGTGTGTGTGTGGGGGGGGTGTGTGGGGGGGGTGTGGGGGGGGGTGTGGGGGGGGGGTGTGGGGGTGTGTGTGTGTGTAGGGGAGTGTGTGAGTGTGGAGGCGTGTGTGTGTGTGTGGGTGTGTGTTTGTATGTATGTGTGTAGTGCATATGTATGTGTAATCAACACTAGTTAAACGATATTCACTTTAGAAATCTGAGAGAATCGTTTGTAGTCATATTCGAGTATTCTCATTTTAAAAACAACACTCTTGACTTATAATGTCTTGTATATCAACAATATTTTATTAATACAATTCAAATTCGTATAACCACATTGTATATGGAACGGAACGGTAGGTATTCCCTCGATTGGGAATCGAACCCACAACTAATCGTTTACAGTCGAACGCTATCTTACCGTGTGTCTCATCGAATATTTAATTTCTAGTATTTTTCTTATTTTTTTTTATAAAACATTAAATGTTTCAGGAAACCTATGAAGCTAATATAGATAGACGATAGGAAAATGCTCTGGCAAATAGCATTAGCATTCTTGGTGTGTTACATTGTTTGGAAATTATTCCAAGTAGAGGATAATGATTTGGCGCAACTCCCTGGACCCTCGCGACTACCAATTGTGGGATGTATTTTTCATTTTATAGGAATGTCACAAAGTAAGTATATTTAATATTTTACTGTTTTTAATGCTCTTTTTCAAAGATAAGAAAATATTCTTAGAAAATTTTGTATTTAAAAGTTATTTTCATTTCCTCGTTCTGCTAAGACAAAGTGCCGCATTGAATTCCGCCACTCAACATACAATGTCTCAAATTCGGCGGAAAGTGGAATACGGAGTGTCTTGACACTAGATACTTCCTGTCTACTCTTCTATGTGGAATAACAGCGCAGAGCAATAAAAAATAGAAAAGGAGTAAATAAAAAAAATGAAAATTATTTTCATTTTCGCGAACTGGGAAAACAAAAACGTGGTGTTGAGTTCCGCCACTCATAACACAATGCCTCAAACTCGGCGGAAAGCACAGTATGGAGTGTTTTGACACTAGGTACCTGTCTACACATAGTCTACCTTATGCGGGATAAAAGCGTGAAGCTAAAAAAATATATGCGTTATTTTTATTCACATATTTTAGTGACATTTGTATAAAAATACACATTTTTTTTAAAATGCAAAGATTGTGGCATGAAATTTTTATAAGACACGAGAAGAATTTTATAGTATGGATTGTTCGCAATTTGAATAATGTAAAATATCTATTCTATCTTCGGTAGTTTCAACTGTACACTGTAATCTAATTTACTTCTGTTCTAAGAATTTCGGGAAATCTTCTTCATACTACTTCGTACACTAGGAACCATTCAAAATTAGCAGTCCATATCTAAAGAAAGTAGTTAATAAATTAGAAATCGAAGAAAAAATGTTGACGTACTAAACACAATGAATTTGGTTTAGTGACAGGTATATGGAGAAATGAGTCACTTAACACACTAGGATCTCTTTCTCTAACCCTAGAAAATGTACGAATAGATGCGTGATATACAAAAATACAATTATACTGAATGTTTAGCAAATTTTATTGCTTCTACAACTTCGTCTTGAGATTAAAATTATAATTAAACATGGTTTTTACATTGTGGAGGTGGAAGTTTCAGTTTGAACATATTGAATACTAAAGATACATTGAAATATTATACTTGTTATGTATTTAAATATTTATATGTATATGTGAGATGAGGATTATGGTACTTTTGTAATAATTCATACTTTTTATTTACTTTCATTTGCTTGTTGTTGTTATCAAATAGTGTTTGCCAGCACAAAATTAAAATATATATTTTTCAGTATAAGAACACCTTCCTGCGGTATTTTTCAAGGAATTGTTCAGAAATTTACAAACGTATCCGATACCGGTGACAAATATCGTACCGACTCTGGCAGGTATAACGAACTTGACTTGTACGACGAAAGTGTATTTTAAGCCTGTTTCTCTTAGTGGCCCTTGTACCAAAATGAAACAGCGTCTGTTTATGAGCACTATTGGTTGTCAGTTCGATTCCAGTCGGGGGAATGATTATATTTAAAATTTATTATTATTTCTTCTGTGTGGTAAGATAAAGCGTAATGTTGAGTTCTCCATTCAAAACGCAATGTTTCGATTTCAGGCTGATAACAGTCAACGGAGTGTCTTGACACTAAGTTGTTTGTTAGTTTCTTTCTTAAGCGACTTTCGGCATTTTGTTTGGTTAGATAAATTGTATGTGTTTTTATATAACCTATGTTTAAAACTGAGTACACAGAGACTAGTGTATATTAGAAATGTTAATATGAAATTCTTTCATCTTATTTCTTTGACTCCTAGGTTTTTTTTTGTTTTCGTCCATTTAAAATACAACTTATGATAAGCGGTGGAACTCAACGCAGCGCTTTGTCTTTACAGACGGAAGAAAATAATAAGGAATAGTTGTTACAAGCCACAATGACAATGTTTTGGATCTGTTTCTATTTTTAGGACAAAATTTAGGTGTAGTCTAAAAACAGACAGCGAAGATAATTCGTTCAATTTAATGAAATACTTTCAACTTTAGCTTGAGCTTTACATGCTCAGTTTGCTTATTAAAAGTTGTTAGCTTTTAGAAATGTATTGAAATCCCAAAGGCTTTTGTAATTTTAGCAATACATCATTGTGAAAATTAATTAAAATTTTCATAGCATTTAATCAGAAACAGTTACGTGAAGCTATTCTATGTTAATTAATCTTTATTGATAAGTTCTTGTTGAAGCCGATCGTGGCGCAATGGGACAGCGTCTGACTGTAAACGGGGTCGGTTGTGGGTTCGATTCCCACTCGGTGAGTGATTATTTATGATATTTAATTTAATTTCACTTTCTCGCTTTAGTAATACAGAGTACGGCGTTGAGTTCCACGCCTCAATATCTGAAATTAGGTGGAAAGCGAAGTATGGAGTGTCTTAACTCTGGGCGTATTTTGATTACCTTAACCTAAAAAAAAATGTGTATTCATTTATTTTTGATGCTGTACACACTAAAACGTATCTATTATATACAGTATGTTGTTTTTATATGTGTTTAAGTACACAAATATTTCTAAGTAAATTTTAACGCGTCAGTAAGAAAATAAGGTAACTCAATAGTAAACATGACAGCTCTACAATAGAATTGATTATTGATATTCTATATTAAATTGCAAATAAGTATTTCACGTTGTAAATGCACTGATACTCTCTTAGTTGTATATTATAAGAAATAACTAACAAGTAACCGGTCCTGGATTCGAATCTCAGTTAGTGTAAATCTTTTTGTGTACTTAAGTAATGAGACGAATAGAACGTTCATCGAATAGAACGGTCCATATATCTCTCGCATACAAAGGGGCAAAGAGAAAGAAAGTGTTAAAACACTCCGCTCAAGTGTTTATATTCACTATAATACCTTTTGGTATTCGAAATTTCCGTTTTCAAATCACAGCGTGTATTGCTTTGTTAGTTTTGCTTGAAATTTAGTACTAAGCCAATGGCAGCGTTCATGCGCATATTTGTCACCCCATATAATCCACTAGGCATATATTCTGTTTGATGTAGACGTAGTTGCTTTAAGTCTCACCTAGAAGGCTTTAATATTCCATTTCTAATGAAGAATAACATTTTATAACGGACATGTTACTGTGAATGTGTCGGTTGCCGATTCGAATCTCGGTGGAGTAAATTTAAAAATAGATAGATAATAGAAAATGGATATATAGACACTTTTTGAAAAACGTATAAAAAATTTGAACCCAGCAGTATTCGAACTCGCGTCGCTTGGAAACTGTCCAAGCGCTCTGACCGGTGCGCCATGCGTTCTACTACCAGCTGCGTCGAAATTCTTATACGTTTTGTTACTTATTTACGTTGTTAGCATTCCTGTAGGGAAATTTATACAAATTTCTGCTACCCAAAGATTATTAAGAAATAATCGTTTGCGAGAGAGAATTCTATTTATTTTAATAATTTCCTATCTTAAAGATAGGAAGATAGATTTTTATACGAAAAAAACCAATTTTCCAATCCTTAGTGAAGAATAACACTTTAAAAATAAAAAAAATCCATAAGAATAATTTATGACAATATGTAAAAGGTTTTGAACTTACCATAATAGTAATTCGACCATAACGAACTATGTCGAATTTATTATACGCTTGTAATTTTCTTATTATTTTCTTCTCTGAACAGATGTTTCAAAGTTCCAATGCCCAAATAAATAAACGTTTGCTATTGATTCAATATTTGTATATGTTTTATTAAAACGTTTTTCTTGTCTCTGATTTGTGTGTAAACAGCAGTTTAGAAATATTTATTATATAAAATATTTATTAGGTAATAAGTAAATCATGTCAAAATTGTCTTTGGCTATACATATTTATAAAATTGTTGTAAAATTGTACAGAAAATAAGCTTTAATATACAAATATTAGATAAAGCGCGGCGTTGAGATCCGCCACTCAACATGTAATATATCGAACTTGGCTGAAGGCGGAGTGTCTTGTCATTAGGTATTTCCTGCCTACCCTGCGGGATAAAAGCGTGAAGCTAAAATAATATATACATACCAATATTTTCATATCATTATTACATTTAACAAGATTTAATAAAAATACTACAATGATGTTTTTGTTTTTGAGTTTATTTTTTTAATTATTTTAATATGTCGTCCATAGCTGAGCTGTTTAAGAAAATAACCGGTCTCCATAAAGATTATGGTGACCGAGTGGCTATTAAAGCCATGAATCGCTACATACTACATGTTTATAAGGTTGAGGATATAGAGGTAGGTAAATGTTTCAATAAATAAATGTAAGATGAAGTCGAGTATGAACGAGGCGAAAGAGGTATGCAGGGAATAAGCGTTTGGCACTCCGATCTCTCTGACTACCCCGCAAGGGATACAGCGCGAAGCTAAAAAATAAATAAAATAAAAAATATATATACAAATAATGTAAGTAAGCAGAAGACTTATGAGTAACTTAGAAGACGCCATTGTGGCACCGTAAGACAATGGTTTAGGGTTTCATTACCACTAGGGGGAATAATTTTCATTTCTCCGTTCCAGTATGACTAAATGTGTTGTTTACTTCCGCCACACGCCATGAAATGTCTCGAATTTGGGCGAAAGCTTTAGTAGATTAGGTATGTTTGAGTTTCTTGACACTAGCTTATTTCTCATTAATTTTCTAAGTTAAAGCGTGAAACTATATATGAATGTAGTTTATATACTGTTATTTTATATTTGCGTACAGTTATGGTTAAATTTAACGACGAAATTTTTGTATTAAAAATATTATTATAATATGGATTGTAAGTATTTTAAAGTATTAATCAGACATTTAGTATTTCAAAAAAATTTTTTTGTATACTAAAATACACGCTATTAGTCCGTTATAAATAGGTACTTTTAAAACGTAGCCTTATTTAATCACGACCTCTTCATGTTATCTAAGTATACGAGATACATTATTTATATGAAATTGTAAATCGACAAAGACTACAAGTATTTATTATTTACAAGAAATTTTGTATATTTTTTACAGGTTGTTTTAACACACTCTAAAAATATAACGAAGAATAAACCTTATACGTTTATAACGCCTTGGCTTGGTTCAGGGCTGTTAGTTAGTACAGGTGAGAGTTTTTTTATTCACTTTTATTTCACATAGCAGGGTAGACAGGAAGTACCGAGAGTCAAGACACTCCGTACACTGCTTTCCGCCGAATTCAAGACATTGCGTGTTGAGGGACGGAAGTGGCCGAACAGAACTGGCCGGACGTGAAATGGTCGTGCTTTGTCTTACCAGAGCGAGAAATTAAAAATTTTATTTATTATTAATTTATTTTAATAATTTAATTTAAACACAATCATTCTCCCTAGTGGTAATCGAACCCACAACTGATCGCGTTTACAGTCAGACGCTGTCACACTGAGTCATGATCGGCTTCAACAGTCTGTACAGGTGAGTTTCATTTAGTTATTTCTACATATATTTATTATTGTGACGCCGTCGCGGCGCAGTGGGAGAATATCTGATTCAAGGGCTGATTTGTTGGGGGTTCAATAGCCCGTCAGGGGAATTCTTATATTATAAGTCTTTTCCTTTCTTTGCACTGATAAGACACAGCACGGCGTTATGTTAAGCGCTTATTGATTTTTTTTACTGAAAATTAGATATATCTAATTTTCAGTAAATATATCGAGTATATTTATTTTTTATGTTCAATTAAATGTTATTATTGATTCAATATATAATAAATAACTAAAGAACAAATTATAAATAATTTGAATAAAAAATCATCGCAAGAAATATTTTTTCATGTTTTACTCTGAATTATAAATAAATGTTATTACTTAGTTTGAAATTCATAAGGATATGTTAAATAGATACTGAAAATTTACTTTTGGTAACAATTGTTATCCTCATAACCTCTTTATATATATATATATATATATATATATATATATATATATATATATATATATCTATATATTCTCTCTTTAAAGTTGAATTCCAATTAGAGCACAGAGCACTAAGTGCTACTAAGTTAAGCTCCGCTCCGCTTATCTATTAAGTCTAACATAAGATTAAGCATGGCAAATGTTATATTACAATAATGTATAATAAATAATTCATACTAATATATATAAATAATTAAAAATAAATATTACATTAACTGTTATTATTCAAATTTATTTTAGCTTCACGCCTTTATCTTGCATAGTGGGGTAGACAGAAAGTACTTCGCTTTCCACCAAACTCAAGACATTTCGTGTTGATTAGCGGAACGCAACGCCGCACTTTGTCTTACCATAGCAAAAACAGTGTAAAATAATTTAATCATTCCCCCCAGTGGGGTCGAACCCACAACTGATCGCGTTTACAGATACTCGCTGTCCCACTGCGCCACGACCCGCCCCATATATTAAATTTGCAAATATTGTAAAAAACGCTAAAAGATCTATTAGCTTTTGCTTAGGGGAATGTCTTGGATGTGGTCTTTTATGATACAGTGGAACTGTTTTCCTATTAATGAAATAAGGACATAAACAAATAGATGAAATTTAAACAGTGGAATTGCGTAAAAACGACCCACCCGTTATTTTTTAACAGCCTATGGTTTTAACGAGAGTGTAGTGATAAATAAATAAAAATTACAACTCTACACTTTTTCATTCAAGACAGAGAGATAGAACCCAATGTTCAAGATACTTTGTTGTAAAGAAAAATAATTTGTATACGTATGTTTATAGTAAAAAATGCGTATTTTAAATTAACAGTCACATTATTTGTTTGTATTTGTATACAAATAAAAATCTCTAAACATTTATCATTATAAAATATTACATACATTTCCTATAAAGAAAAGGGTAAAGCAAGGAATTACAAGAAATTATTGTGAAGTTTGCAATTCAAACCAAAAGAAATTCCTATCTGCATAAGTTGCCTCCAAACTTGGATTAACTTCGCCAAGCTTGTTAAAAAAATTATTTCTGTTACAAGATTTCAACTTTGATTTAAAAATGTAATTTTATTATGTAATATTATATTGTATGGGGTAATGTAAATGTTATAAGCCGTAAGTGTATTTAGTATACTTTAAAAACGCTTTCATCCCGCATAGCAGGGTAGACAGCAAGCACCTAGTGTCAAAACACTCCGCACTCCAGTTTCCACCATAATTGAGGCATTGCGTGTTGAGTAGCGGAACTGAACGCCGCGTTTTGTCTTTTCAGAGTGAGGAAATAAAAATAATTTAAATATAATCATTTCCTCGTGAATTTAATTCCCACATTTTTGTTATATAAATGAAAATGTATTCTGTCTTTGAGTTGCAAAGTATAGGTGTCGCTTGACTTAAACTCCTTTACTGGTACTTAAGCGACTTGCAAAAACTTACATAGATATTGGTACATTTAGTATTCACAGCTTTACGCTTAAAGCATCTTATTCTCTATTTTCCACTGCGAAACTTAACGCCACATTATGTCTTACTATATCGAAGAAACTAAAACAACTTAATTATAATCATTCTTCAAGTGGAAATTGAACCCACAATCAACCATGTTTGCAATTAGAGTTTGGCCCACTACGTCACTTTGTAATAAAGAGTAGAACATAAATACATAGAGGCCGGTCGTAGCGCAGTGGGAGGGACAGCGTCTGACTGTAAACGCGATCGGTTGTGGGTTCAATCCTCACTCGGGGGAGTGATTATACTTAAATTATTTTCACATACTTGTTCGGCAAAGTGAGGCGTTGAGTTCCACCACTCAGCACGTAATGTCTTAAATTCGATGGAAAGCGAAGTACAGAGTGTCTTGACACTAGATGCTTTTTTTTAAACTTTCAGTAGTATTATATCTTGTTTTCCCGAAATAAAACAAGATTCGATTTTCAGGCGCAAAATGGCACAGACGTCGGAAAATTCTAACACCCACGTTTCATTTTGATATTCTTAAAAGCTTTATGACGGTGTTCGAGGAGCACAGCAAGAATATTGTGAAACATTTGAATCAAAAGGTGAAGGAGGGAAAAGATGTGGTCGATGTTATGCCGATGATAAGTGATTTTACACTTTATGTTATCTGTGGCAAGTTATTTAGTCCTTTTTTTCAGTTTCACGCTTTTTCTTGTATTGCTAGGTAGGGTAATCAGAGAGAATCTAGTGTCAAAACACTTTGTTTATTCCTTTCTGTCTGAATTCGAGACATTGCCTGTTAAGTGACGGAACTCACTGCTGCAATGTAAATGAGATCGTTTCATTAACTGAGTATCGAATTTGCGACTGCATTCCAGTACCTCATGACGATATTTAAGTCAGTTTAATCATTAACGTAGAGGAAAAAGGAGAACAGTGTGTCTTGACGCTAGGTCCTCTCTGAATATCCTATGCAATAAAATAATGGAGCTAAATAAGAAAAAATAAAATATACCTTGCCATTTATAGAAACCGCTATGGGAATAAAATTGGATTCAGACAAGTCTGATGCAAAATTGAAGTATAAGAGCGCGATATTGGAATTCGGCCGAGTGGTTATGCGACGTCTCACAACCATATGGCTTCATAACGACTTCATATTCAGCTTACACCCATTGGGGAAGAGGTTTCAGAAATGTTTGGACAATGTCCTTTCCTTTGGAGATTCGGTTATAATGGAGAGAAAGAAAACCTACGAAGCTAATGGTTTTGTTAAATCATCTGGTAAACGGAGGCTGGCTCTGTTAGATTTGCTGTTGGAGTATGAGAAGAAAGGTGAAATCGATCTAGAGGGAATACGTGACGAGGTCAACACTTTCATGTTTGAGGTAAGAAGTTCCATGAAACGCTTGTAAAATTATTTGATTTTTGAGTAATTCTGTATTTAACTTTCTATTTTGATTAAAATTAATTGATTTTTATACTTTTCAATTTTTTTAACTGTAATTTTGATTTGGTTTTCTTGTATGCAATTCATTTTTGCAAAGCTATATTAGGTAAGTCTGCCATCTAGTTCTTTGAGAAAATCCGACATATTTTTTACTTGCTTTGATAACTGTTTTATATTTTTTTATTTGTATCAACTATTATAGACAATTTAATACTAAGCATATATAAATAAAAAACACTTCTAATAATTTGGTGTATTTTACTTTGAAACTGTTTGTGTGATCTCTAGGGCCATGACACTACAGCTACAGCGCTGTCCTTTGGCCTGATGCTGTTGGCTGAACACGAGGAGGTTCAGGTAAAAATATTCATTAATTTTACATTATATAATGAAAATATCAAGAAACTCAGCACGCAACGGCTTGATTTTGGTCGGAGAATGGAGAACGGAGTGTATTGACACTAAGTTGTATATATTAGTACGTGATGGCAAAATTTCCTAACATTTGTACATAAGTAAATTTTGGTTAATTATTAGTAATATATGGAATTAGGTAAAAATCATTTTTTTATAATGAGTAAATTCAAAATGTATTAATAACACTGGACTGTTAAAAACATGCTCCCCTTTAGATTTTATGTATGTTTTGGTAAAGACACATTACGTAACGAGTATAATAATTTTATTTCAACTCATTATTTTTATAAAAGTTTAATATAACTTTTGATTATATATTATATTAATTTTATTGCTTTGGTTTCACGTGGCTACCTCGGCCTTTTGGCCAATTTCAAAGCGTTGTATTTATTCTTTTGATCTTCATATTTGAAAGTTGCCTCACTGCGGGACCAGTATGGTTTCACGTGATTGAAGATAAAACAGGTTTAGCAGTATATACAGGTTTAGCATATTATGGTGAAGTTGATAGCTAAAAGCCTAAAGTCCAGTATAAAGTCTAGCCTAAAGTCCTTTAATTTTGAATAAAATTTGTGAATTGCAGATTTTTTCTAGTTGATAATTTGTCTTTTAAATAATAATAAACAGAGAAATGATTCGTTTTGCTTGAAAAAAGTAAAACTAGATAAAAGGTCAGGAATTATAAAGCATTATAATTTTTAGCATATTAATAGCGCACATCACTTAACGTTTCACCGAAGTTATTGATGGACACTCATACCCTCACTCTATTTTATATAATATCATGAAATAATTAATTTAGGAGGCCCGTCGCGGTGCAGTAGGACAGCGTCTGACTGTAAATGCGATCGGTTGTGGCTTCGATCCTCACTTGGGAGACTGACTATATTTAAATTATTTTCAATTCCTCGCTCTGGTAGACAAAGTGGCGGCTTTGAGTTCCACCACTCAACACATAATGTCTCGAATTCGGTGGAAGGCGAAGTACAGAGTGTCTTGACACTAGCTATTTTCTGTCTACCCTGCTATGCGGGATAAAAGCGATAAGCTAAAAAAAAGAAAAGAGCTAAAAGCTAAAAAGAAAACATTTTTGAAAAAACGTATAAAAATCCAAGAGGCGCGGGTTCAATTCCCGCTGCGTTCAAATTTTTATACGTTTTTTCAAAAATGTTTTCTAATCCTAAGTGTGGAATAACACTTTAAAAATAGTAAATATTAAAATAAAATAGCAATCTCTCTTGTTAAACGATTATTTCTTAATAATGTTTAAGTAGTAGAAATTTGTAAAAATCTCTCTACAGAGATGCTAACAACATAAATAAGTTGTAACAAAACGTTTAAGAATTTCGACGCAGCTGGTAGTAGAACGCATGGCTTAGCGGTCAGAGCGCTTGGACGGTATCCAAGAGGCGCGGGTTCGAATCCCGCTGCGTTCAAATTTTTATACGTTTTTTCAAAAATAGTAAATATTAAAATATTTTTAAATAAAACTATTTAACCGGATTAATCGCGTATATTTTGGTATTCGAAAACTACTGTAAAGTGTTCGAAACGTCAGGTGTCCAAAAATGTATTTTCGAATATCAAAATATACGCGATTAATCCGGTTAAATAGTTTTATTTAAAATGTATAAAAATCGCGAAAATCAAAGATCTTATTAATAAATATTTAATATGAAAATTTATTATTCGTGGAGCGACTGGCTTACTCCGGTCAACTGGACTGCATGTGGGAACTTTCACTCAGTTACTTAATTTAGAATAACTTAATAGTCATTGAAGTCTTTGAAGTCTTTTGTAATAGATTAGCGGAATGAACGAGGATATATATGGATAATTTATATTAAGTATATAAGTATTGATTTATTTTGTTTTTTTGGTATTTATTTTAAATATTTAATATTAAAATTAATTCCATTTGACAATTATTTAATTTAAGGTTGAATAAATAATATGTGAAGAAAACCCTTTAGGTGAATATGAACGCTGTTAACGACGTCTGCTTATTAAAGCATAATATTTTCATTCTTAGAAATAACTGAGCTTCTTTTATGGATTTTAAAATATTTTTTCAGTTCATCTGTTCAATTATGGCGTTTCAAACTTGCAAGTAGAGTACAATTTCGTCAAATTGAATCTGAAAATCTTTGGGTGGTTAGCTTTTAAAATATTTTTTAGAAAAGTATATAAAAATATTTTCTTAGCATAATTGTAGACTAACACTTTAAAAATATTAAAATATTTAATAAATAGCATAATAGAATTGATGTTTCTTATACACAATATTTCTGTTGTAAACATTTGTAAAATCTCTTAACAAAGATGCCAAAAATAAGTTGTAACAAGCGTATAAGAATTACGATGCCGCTTTAAACAGAACGCATGGCTTAGCCTTTAGAGGATTGGATGGATTCTAAGAACCGCGGTTTTAATGTCTACTGGATTTAAATTTTTATATATTTTTTTAAAGAGATTTTTTTTAAAAATACTAAGTGAAACAACAAAAATGAATAAAAATAGAAAAAAACTAATTAAATATGTCTTGCTGCGTTTAAATTTTTATTAAGAATTTTAAATTTCATAGTCTTAAAAAAGATTTTAATTTAAGAAAAGCAAAAAAAGAGACATTGCGCGTTGTGTGGCAGAATTAAACACCACGACTTGTCTTACTGGGACAAGCAAATAAAAATAATTTGAATATAATCATCCCCTCATTTACCAATAAGATCTCTCAATAAGAATCGCATCCACAACTATTGTTTACAGATAGACGCAATCACTGATCTATCATGGCCTAATTTTAATATTTTTTTAATATTTAAACTTGTAAAATAGGAACGCATCTACAATGAATGCAAGGAAATATTTGGTGATTCCGACCGAACTGCGAGTATGTCTGATCTTGGCGAGATGAAATACCTGGATGCTGTCATCAAAGAAATACTGAGGATCTACCCGAGCGTGCCTTTTATTGGACGGGAGATTGAGGAAGACTTTATGTTGGGTAAAGTATTCATAATGAATCTTACAATTATTTTAATGATTTTTAAATGTTACCAAAATCAAACCCATAACGATAACATTTACAGACAGACAGTCCTATTGCACTACTATGATTATAAGTATATGTAAAATTCCTATGCGGTTTTTTTATTTTTATTTAAGCTTCACGGTTTTATCCCACATATCGGGATAGACAGAGCCCAGAGTAGACAGAGTACCTAGTGTTAAGACACTCCATACTCCGCTTTTCATCAAATTCGAGACGAATTTAACGCGTTTTTGTTTACCACAGCGAGAAAATGACAATAATTTAAATATAATCATTCTCACGAGGACGCTGTCCCACTACGCCACGATCGGCCTCGTAGCGTTATATATATTGTAAAAACCCATACATTCGTGGAGTGATACGTGACAGGCCAAATGTAATATCCGTTTTATTCAAGCCGTGTATTGTCCAGTAGCCATGGATCAAGTTTATCGAAATAGCGTCGGACATTGTTTAAACAAAATTTTACTTAGAATATTGTGAATCTACCTTCTTTGTTGTGGGAAATAAAATGTAATAAGCCTTTTTCTGCCTTTATTCTCTTTTTACTGGTTAAAATAAGACTATTTCTCTCTTTACTCTTTACTCAATATCACTATATAGTTATTTACAATATAAATGACTGTAATCAAGGAGATGAAAACGTCTACTGATTATAAAAAATCCGACTGACTTTTAAAATCCACCATTTTCTGTTTTCCTTATAATTTTATATATCCGATGACATTTGCGTCCTTAAGACGAATTGAACGACGTAACCTTTGTCAAAATCGGTTCACGGGTTTAGCGGTAACAAAGGAACAAACAAACAGACATACATACATACATACCTACATGTGCGGGAAAAACATAACTAAATGTGCAAAGGACTTTGTTCTGACTTGGAATCAGACTCGTTTAATTTTAAATTAGTTGTTTTTTGTACAATAATAGTAATTTTTATAATTTTTGACCATTGAATTTTAAATTTAATAATGCCTTAATATAGTCTAGACTAGAGCTTTTTCTCACTGAAGATGCTTCTGAGCAATTTGATTTGTATACGAACATTTCAATGTGAGTTCTTTGCATATTTATTTTAATACTAGAAACTGCTGTGACTTTTCCAGAGTATATTTTAATTTTATATTCTACGAATAATTATATGCATATTATACTGCATTACGATGATTTCTGAGTAAATGTATGAAGAGATGTTAGAAAAGGATGAAGTTTTAATGAAAGAATTTGTAACGTTTTTTTTAACTTCACACTATTACCCGCATAGCAGGGTAGATAAAAAGTACCTAATGACAAGAGACACTCCGTACTTGGCTTGAGTGGTGGAACTCAACGTCATACTTTATCTTACCAGAGTGAGAACCCACGACTGTTTACAGTCAGCCACTGTCCCACTGAGCCACGACCGGCCTCATAACTATTTTCAATTGTAATTATAAAAGATCAATTTGACGTATAAACAAATTGGTGGGTTTACGCTTTATTTCGCCTTGCCAGTATACCCTATTTAGGTAGGGTATACTTGCAAGGGAGGTACCCAGGGTAGTTAGAGACAACCTAGTGTCAAAAAACTCCGATTATATAATTGCCATTCGTAATGAAGACTTTGCATGTGGAGTAGCGTAGTAGTAATTCAATGCCGTGCTTTTTCTTAGAGGACAGAGAGCGGAGAAATAAAAATTAATTTCGAATATAATCATTCCCCCGAGTGGGAATTGAAACTATAACCATTTGCAGTACAGTAGTTTACAGTCACAGTGTTTAAGACCTAAAGTACATTTACATAGATTTTATCATAATGCAATTGAAACGTGCCTAATTTAACATAAATGGCTTTGGGTCGCTTAAGCGAATCATAAACTATTGACATCCAACGCAGTCTCTCAATGTGAATGAATAGTAAAACACATCTATATTGCCTTTTCACTAGTTTCTCATTGCTTATTTAGTAAAATAATAATTTCACTTCATCGCTCTGGTAAGACAAAGTGCAGCGTTGAGTTCCACCATTCAACACGCAATGTCTCGAATTCGGTGGAAAGCGAAGTACGGAGTGTTTTGACACCAGGTACTTTCAGTCTACCCTGCTATGCGGAATAAAAGTGTGAAGCTAAAAAAGTTTGAAAAATGTCGGAGAGTCATTCATTGGCTTTAAAATATTAATCAATGTAATTTATGTTAAAATTAATTATTACTTATTTTAATAATGGCGTGGTGCAGAAACACAGTGCCAGACTGTTAACGTATAATTGTCGATTCGATTCCCACTCAGGGAAATGATTTTTTTAATTATTTTTATTCTTTCGCTCTGGTCGTGGTCAGTGGGAAGTCTTAATATCAAGTTGTCACTCACTGTATTGATATGCGGGATAAAACGTGAGATTGCATTTCTTAAAACTGAATTTAATTAATACATACATATGTAATGTATCAAGTAAATTAATTAGAAAGGCTTAAGACTGACAGACAGTAAATATCGCATCTATAATAAAATATTGTGTTTTTGAAATCTAAGAGTCTAAGTGAACGAACTGAGGAGATTTGTTTTAATGGAAATTTGATTGTCTTTACAAGTGTGTAGAACGGCGCACTCTTTTTGCTCATTAAATTTTTTTGCTTGAATTATTGTCATTCTTGAGTTACACGTCAACTCTTTGTTGATGACTCTGTGAATGGATTTGAAATAAAAAAATATAAAAAAAAAATGTAATTTTATTTTAAAAGTTCTCACGTAAAAAGTTTCATACAAAACGTTCAATTCCCACTCTAGGGAATGATTATATTTAAATGATTTCCATTTTCCCGCTTTGTTAAAACAAAGCGCGGCGTTGAGTTCCGGCACTCAACACGCAATATTCGGCGGAAAGTGGAGTACGGAGTGTCTTAACACTAGGTACTTCTTGTCTATCCTGATAGGCTCCCGCCTAAAATCTTGAAGCGAAACAAAAAGTCAAACGTAGAGGAACTCTAATTGTCTGAATAAGTTATAATAACCGTATTAATCTCTCAATGTAGATCGATAAGACCGTATGACATATTGGCTAAAGCTTTTAGAAAGCTTAAGATATGATAAATTGTTTTTATGTTCCTAAATATTTTACTTAAAACATGTTTAAAAAATTACCTGTACAAAAAAACGGCTGTAATAACAATCTCAATGACAATTCCACTTCGTTCATTCTTAAGATATTAAGTAGTTTTTTTATATTTTAATCGGATTCGCTAAGGAGCCTCTTTTAAGGATTTAAACATATTTTATATATATTACTTTATAATCATGTATATTTCAATGTATACTTTTCCAGGTGACATTAAAGTGAAGAAAGGCGCAGAAGTACTCGTCCATATATACGGTTTACATCGCAAAGAAGATTTGTACCCTGAACCAGAGAAGTTCAAGCCGGAGAGGTTTTTAGAGGGAGAGATAAGACATCCTTACGCCTATGTACCATTTAGTGCTGGGCCGAGAAACTGTATAGGTATTTAGCTTCTAAGTACATTTTTAGTTATTATGACTTTGATACCATTGGAATACCCAAATTAGTAAAGTATAAAAATACTCAAATGACCAAAGGCAGCAAGTAAAATATACCAAGTAGAGTATAAAATGTACGCAAATGACCAAAAACAGCAAGTAAAATATTCATTTAAAATGGTCAAATCACGGCTAAAGCCATATAAACTTAGGATTATTAAAATTTAAAATTTTAATATACTTGGTATCAAGACACTCCGTACTTAGCTTTCAAATGAATTCAAAACTTTACGTGTTGAGTAGTGAAATTCAACGCCGCACTATGTCTTGCCGGAGCGAGGAAGTGAAAATAATTTAAATATATTCCGCGAGTGAGAATCGAACCCACAACCGATCGCGCTTACAATCACACGTTGTCCTACTGCGCTTTGCCACGACCGGCCTCATAATAAATAAACCTAATATAAAAGCCTCAATCTCTCAATTGCCTCTTTTGGTAATTTGCTAATTATTTAGCAAGTTAATACTCTAAGCCTACAATATAGTTAATTTTAGAACAATTTAAATCTTTTGTTACCGTTTAATTAATCATTAAAGTTATAGAAACCGCACGCCGGTCTTAGCGTAGTGGGACAGACGCTGGTCTGTCTATAAGCGCGACTGGTTGTGATTCGATTCCCATTTGGGGGAATGATTATATTAAAATTATTTTGATTTCCCCGCTCTGGTAAGATAAAGCACGACGTTGATTTCCGCCACTAAACATGCAACATCTCGTATTTTGTGGAACGATAAGCGGAGTACGGAGTGTCTTGACACATCCTGCTATGCGGGATGAAAAGTGTGAAACTAAAAAATACATTATAAGTAAATATCTCGGTTATCGCAATTTTGTGTGAACGTGTGAAGCGTCGTACTAAGATATAGTAATTAATTTTACAATTTTGCTTAATTATCGTCTACATATACATCATTCATAAACTTATATTTTTTTTAACTTCACGCTTTTTTCCCGCATAGCAGGGTAGACTGAAAGTACCTAGCGTCAAGACACTCCGTACTGGGCTTTCCACCGAATTCGAGACTTTGCCTATTGAGCGGTGGAACACAACGCCGCAATTTGTCTTACCAGAACGAGGAAATGAAAATAATTTAAATATAATCACTCCCCTGAGTGGGGACAGAACCCACAAACGATCGCGTTTACAGTCAGACGCTGTCAAACTGCGCCACGACCGGCTTCAAATATAAACATACTGTTAATCCAAAAATCGTTTAAAATTAAAAGTAATAGAATTTTCTTTGATCGTATCTTATATCAATGTAATTAAGAAATTGAAAATTAATATGGCTTAGTTCATTTTAGTTAATTACAATATTACTTATAAATATCAATATAAAATGTTTATATAAACAGCGTCTGACTGTAAACGCGATCGGTTGTGGACTCGATCCCCACTCGGGGGAATGATTATATTTAAATTATTTTAACTTCCTCGCTCTAGTAAAAACAAAGTGCAACGTTGAGTTCCACCACTCAACACGCATTGTCTCAAATTCTTTGCAAAGCGAAGTACGGAGTGTTTTGACACTAGGTACTTTCTGTCTACCCTGCTATGATAAAAAAAACCGCACACTGGTGGTAGCTTTCTGTAGGGCAATACGGACACTTGTGTTGATTGACAATTCGAAAGTGCTTGTGAATTTTAAGTGTTATTTCACACTTAAAATTAGAAAATATTATTAAAATAAATAACATTTTTCTTGCCAAACGATTATTTCTTAATAATCTTTTGGTAGCAGAAATTTCTAAGAATTTACTTCTCATAAGAAATTCGATGCAGCTTGTAGCATAACGGAAGGCATGCGCGGTCAGAGGGTTGAGATGGTTTCCAAGATACGCCAGTTCGAATCTCGCTGCGTTCAATTTTTATGTTTCTTTAAAATGTTAATATTTATTCGTTTCTTGTTATTATTACAGGTCAAAGATTCGCAAAAATGGAAATGAAATTAGTTTTAAGTGCAGTAATAAGGAATTTCAAACTGGCACCGAAAGTGCAAGGAGCGAGGCCCGCGCTCAAAGCGGACCTCGTGTTGAGGACCGACGACCCCATGTACGTTAGATTTATACCGCGATAGTGTGATGGGTTTTCGTATTGATTAATATAATTTATTTATATTAATAAAATCATCCGTTAAAGTTGTTGTTTTATTGTCTTTTTGGGGATTTTCTATTGAATTGAGATTTAGGATTTCATAAACTAATTGGCATCTTAGTAGATTTATAATGAATATACAACATATGTTTTAAAAAAATCATTTATTATAGTTTTAAATTTAAAAATATATTAATTGTTATTGACAGCTTTGCAATTCACAGATCAAGATTTATAACATATTAAAGTAAAATTTAAGGTTACCTCAATACAGCGACCCTCAATTTAACGATTTCCTCGATTTAATGATTATTTTATACTGCCTTTAAAAGTTAATGCAAATTTTACAAGACTTGAAAAGACTTTTTACACTTCTTAAAAATCTTTTTATACCGAATTTGCTTGCATAATACAATTAGAAAGTATTATTCACTTCCATTTAAAGAATTTCTTTAACTTATAACATCAACAGAATTGTTGCTTTGTTATAACGTTATACTAACCTACCTACCTCTGTCTATCGAGTCTCTCTGTAACAAATTATTTAATATAACTAATTATTTTCGAAGTTCCTACGTTTTGTTATATAATGGCTGCCGTATTTTTGTTAAAGTAACGTACGATCGTACACGTACGATATACGATCAATAAATTTAAAATACATTTTTGAAAAAACATATAAAAAATTTTATACGTAGTAGTAATTTTTCAAAATCAGAGATAACAACAGAAATAAATTGTAACAAAACGTATAATAATTTTGACGCAGCGGGTAGTAGAACGCATGGCTGGGCGGTTAGAGTGCTTGGACGGTATCCAATATGCGCGGATTCGAATCCCGCTGCTATCAAATTTTTATACGTTTTTCAAAAATGTTTTCTTATCTTAAGTGTGGAATAACACTTTAAAAATAGTAAATTTAAATTAAACCTTTAAAAGTTGTGGAAAATTTTAACAATGCGAGTTCAACTCTATTTTCGAAGTTTCGTACAATTCAAGCAATGTTTCCCTAGTATATGATAAATATATACAAAAAAATAAACATTATATGTTTTAAATATATTTAAGAGGAGGTTTATATATGGTATATGAAAAATGTTACTTAATAAAAAGATACTCCGGTAAGGTCAGTATATTGAGGACAAAATCACAATCTATTGTTTTTAAATTAAGTTTGAATGAAATGATGTTAATTACCCGAAGCGTCCAGTTGAAGCTTTCTTGACTAATTAGTACAAACTTTACAAGAACTAAGAACTACTAGTGTTTGTGAACTCAGATAGGCGTGAAGGGGTCTGAAATCACAGACGTCCGAATATAATAGTAGTTCTTTCGTTTTGTTTTCTTAATGCTTTATACCGTGTAGAACGGGAGAACACAGTGTCAAGATAGATTCCAAGACATTGCGCGTAGAGTGGCGGAACACAACACCGCTCCTTGTCTTACGGAGAAAAGGAGGAACGAGGAGTCAAGACACGAGGTATATATTACGCAATATTTTCTATATACTATGACGGTTTTAAAATCTTACATACAGTTTAGTTAGCTGCGTTTAGGATGAGATCAACAAGAGGACGCAGGTTCAAGTCCGATGACTGTAATAATATTCATTTAGAATCATATTGAATATCCACTTTCACGTAATGTATTTGAGCCAACAAGAATAATGTGCACACCCTCGTCAGAGTTAACGCTAGACGCTGAAATTAAGGTCTTTCCCACTAGAGTAGTTAGGCTATAACGAAATATATCAGAATATATATATGATACAAAAAATATATAATTAAAAACTTAATAGTTAATGTGTTTTTATATTTAAGTAATAAGGAAAATATTGATACAGTTCGAATTTAACTCAAAAAAAAATATTTAAAACAACGATGTAAGTTTTACCAATATTTAAATAGTTGAGGTGTAGTAATACGAACGTATACGAAAATATTAACATGACTAAATAAGTCGAATTCAGGCCGGTAGTGGTGCAGTGGGACACCGTCCGACTGTTAACACGATCGGTTGTGGGTTCGATCTCCACTCGGGGGAGTGATTATATTTAAATTATTTTCAATTCCTCGCTCTTGTGTGACAAAGTGCCGCGTTGAGTTCCACCACTCAACATGCACATCTCGAATTCGGTGGAAAGCGAAGTACGGAGTGTCTTGGCACTATTTAACTATCCTGTTATGGGGGATATATACATATATATATATATATATATATATATATATATATATATATATATATATATATATATGTGTGTGTGTGTGTGTGTTTCCATATGTATAAATAATGAAGAAATAAAGGGAAAATCCTTATTTTAAAACAGAATTTGAATAAGTATATGATCATAGCGTTAGATTTCCTATCATTTACAGCTTCATTTGCTTATATTCCATATCATATATGGACGACAAACCTTAGCTATCGCATTACCCTCGTTTGTCACAAGCGGCACGGTAAGGATTTATATGAAACGTCATAACTTAATTGCCAAAATTTATTCTTAGACAATCTGTTTAAAAGGAATGCTCATGTACAATCTGTGAGCCCCAATTAATTATCTCTTTGATAAATGTGGTCTAGACTATATTGTAAATAACACGGAAAAGGTATTATCCTTATAATTATATAGTAAGTTTGTGTAAAATAAAGGTAATATTATTCATATATGAGTTTTTAAGTTTATATTATACTTTATTTTAGCTTCACGCTGTCACCCCACATAACAGGGTAGACAGGAAGTGTCTAGTGTCACGATACTGCATACTTCGTGTAGAGGAGTAACGGAACGCAACCGTGGGCCGCTGTGATTGACCGTTTCATCGCAGGACACCACGCAGCGACCATTGAAAAACGAACATTTTTTGAACGAGCACTTCGATTACCAGCCATTTTGTGTCTGCTACGACATAACTGGTCCTCCGAGCCGAATTATTCGAAAAACGCTAAAATCACGCAAAATTATACACATAAATCGAGGAATATACGCAATCATCTGTCCAGTACTACGAAAAGTGCAAGAAAATCGCCAATTAGTATCCTTTTCAATCCTTTTTTCCACTACAGTTCCCTTTTTGAATCAACTTCAACGTTATTCACGTAAGTACTCCGCCTTTTTAAATTCTATCGAAATGAGTACTGAACAGCCACCAAGGCCTAAATCACTTAGAATCACATTAACTGACGATGAAAGCACTAATAAATTAATAAAAGATCTCGTAAAGAAACGAGCAATCATCAAAGGTCGGTTAACGAGATTTTCAAATTACGTTAACAGTTTTAAGTGCAACGAAATTTTACCAAATCAAACTAGAATTGACTTAAAATTAAGGATGCAAGGTGCCGCTAGTATTTTTGCCGAGTTTTGTGATCTTCAGACTAAAATTGAAGAGTCCGTTTTAGATTCAGATTTAGATGAACAATTGGAACAACGCGACAGGTTTGAAGATTGCTACTACGGTACACTATCTCAAGCGGAATGTATGCTTAGTAAAGGTGAGTCATTTAACACTAGTTCTAAAAGTGAATCAATAAAATTGCCTACAATATCAGTTCCTACCTTTGACGGTTCATGTGAGCGTTGGTTGGAGTTCAGAGACACCTATTTGTCACTAGTACATAATTCACAACATATAACTAGTATTCAGAAATTCCACTATCTGAAATCCTCGTTAAAGGGCAGCGCAGCACTAGTTATAGACTCATTAGAATTTTCAGCTAAGAATTATGAAGTTGCATGGGAGTTGATACTAAATAGATACAATAATAACAGGTTGCTCATTCACAGCCATGTAAAAGCACTATTTTCCATTCGTCCGTTAAATAAGGAGTTATTAAGAACATTAATCGATACAATTTTAAGAAATTTACTTTAATTATTTATATAGTTGTTTCTAAATTAGATAAAACTTCAGAACGCGAATGGGAACAATATCGAAACACAATTCTTAATAAATCTAATGACACCTCATTACGCTTGAAACTCGATATTTTATTAAATTTCCTAAGAGACTGGGCAGATATGCTGGAAACATTGCAGGCATCACACAATAATATTCGATCTAACGACAACATACACAATAAAAAACAGTATTTACAACCACACACTTCTAAATTGCACTGCAACGTTTCTAGCTATAAAACCAAGCAACACAACGCGAATAAATCTTGTTTACTATGCAAGTCGAATCATTCACTATACGCATGTCACAAATTTCTTGAATTTAACTTGCAAGAATGGTTAAAATTTATACACAATAACAAGTTATGCGAAAATTGTTTCCGTACGGGTCATATAGCGAAGGATTGTCGATTCGGAACCTGACCGCGAGCTCATATCGCACAAACCGCGACCCGACAATAAGGAACCGGTTTCCATGACGCTAGCAGCCGCTCGCGCAGCTATCCCATCTCATTATTCGCAAACTAATTCGACGCACACAGATACATTAAGCATGCAATATACATGCACACAGCGGGTTTTGTTATCGACGGCGTTAGTAGAAGTTATAGATAAACATAATAAGTATCATTTAGCTCGCGCTCTTTTGGATTCCGGGAGCGAATTATGTTTAATTACACAATCTTTATGCAATTTACTAGATAATCCAATGTTACAGTCCACACAAGAGAAAAACCATTCGAGGGGTAGGAAATACGATAACACAAGCTACAATGACTTGTGATATCGAAATAAAATCGCGCATTAATTCCTACACTACACGTTTACGATGCATAGTTCTACCGCAAATCACGTCTACGCTAGCCGCTATACCTAAACGGGAGGTTTCGCCACTTAAACTTCCAGATAACATTCAGTTAGCGGATCCATACTTTTATCAGGGAGAAAGTATAGAAATTTTAATAGGCGCAGACAAGTTCTGGGATTTACTAGGTCAAGGTAAAATGCGTTTACCTAATGGTCCCTTTCTACAAAATACACGATTAGGCTGGGTCATTTCGGGTCCCGTGCATACGACTACGCGCAGCGCGGGCCACGTCCAGTGTAATTTCACGCAAGCCATTAATGACCAATTACGTAAGTTTTGGGAGTTAGAGGAGCTTAAGTTATGTAAGACGCGTTCAGAGGAGGAGAGGGCATGCGAAGATCATTTCGTCAACAGAACTACACGCAATAGTGACGGAAGGTTTTGCGTTAACATTCCGTTTAAATCCTCACTACATAACTTAGGTGAAACGTATCCTCAAGCTTTAAATCGATTTCTTTCTTTAGAAAAAAACTTACTACGTGTTTCGGAGTATAGACAATTATACAGCGAGTTTATACACGAATACGAACAACTAGGGCATATGACGCGCATCGATGGCATACCATCGAAACCCTATTGTTTTTTACCAGCGCCGCTTCATCTACTGGCATATCACTAAACGATCTTCAACGCGTAGGGCCTCCCATACAAGGGGACCTTATATCTATTTTATTACGTATGCGACAACATAAATACATTGCATGTGCCGATATCGAGAAAATGTATCGACAATGTTTAGTATCAGAAGATCAGCGCAATTTACAACTCATTCTATGGCGCGATCATCCGACGGAACCCTTAGGTATTTATCGTCTTAACACAGTGGTGTACGGAACCGCGTCCGCGCCATTTCTCGCAGTAAGATGTCTAAGGGAACTAGGATTAACTTGTGACGATTCGAATATCAAGCGAGTTATTACCGAGAATTTTTTCGTCGATGACGTCATTACGGGTTCAGACGATAAAGACGAATTAATAAAATTATGTCAAAATTTATATAAAGTTTTACAATCAGGATGTTTTTCTTTACGCAAATGGAATTTTAATTTTGAATGTAATAACTCGATGCTTAAAAGTGTAAAACAATTAAATCTTGACGAAAAGGGCACTTTTAAGACTTTAGGTATCGAATGAGACAATTCTACAGATATATTTACATATAATATAAATATTAAAAGCGACATAACACCATCTAAGCGCAGTATCTTATCTCATATTTCGCAAATATTCGATCCCTTAGGTTTATTAAGTCCAGTAATTATAATCGCTAAGATTTTACTCCAAAAATTATGGCTTTTAAAATCCGATTGGGACGATGAGCTGCCGCGCGACATGCTAGATGAATGGAACCGGTTTATCGGTAGTTTTACAGCGCTAAACAACATTCGCATACCGCGGCACGTCATCGGGCCTAATAATTCATATAATATTGAATTACATATTTTTACAGACGGCTCGCAAGTTGCGTACGGCGCGTGCGCATACGTTCGGTGCATTTCTAATACTAAAGAAATAACTGTGAGATTATTATTCGCTAAATCAAAGGTCGCTCCTATTAAACCTATCACTATACCTAGGATCGAGTTATGTGGTGCGTTATTAGGCGCATGACTATATCAAAAAATACGGGAGTCACTACATTGTCAATTTAATCACGTCATTTTTTGGACTGACTCGACAATAGTTTTAGGATGGTTGCGAGCGCCTACTAACGCATTACAAACTTTTGTGCAAAATAGGATAGCGGAAATACACGAACTTACAACAAATATTCCGTGGCGGCATGTCAGTGGGAAACAAAACCCAGCCGACATGGCATCACGAGGGGTTAATTTAAATAACCTTGCCACTGCTACGATGTGGTGGGAAGGGCCCCCATTTTTACACGAATTTGATTTCGATTGCGGTACCACAACTTCTAATTCGCATATTATACCAGTGGACTTGCCCGAAATCAAATCTAAGGCTGTAATCACATGTGTCGAGAAATAGGAATTATTCCCTTTTTCAAGATTTTCTCAATACAATCGATTAAAGCGAACCTTTGCATATATACAACGTTTCATTCATAACACGAGAAATTACGAAATAAATAGACGGACAGGCGCTTTAAGTTCGGTTGAATTGAGAAACGCAGAGTTAAGTTTAGCTAAATTATCACAACTAGAATCGTTCGAAAACGAGTATCATTTAATTAATAAAAATAAAACACAAACTTTAAAATCATCGCTATTAAAATTAAATTTATTTATTGATAAAAATGATAACCTAATACGCGTAGGTGGAAGAATTTCGAATTCTGATCATTTTGAATACAGTAAAAAGCACCCTATTTTGCTTAGCTCGAAACATCGATTTTCAACATTATTATTTACACATGAGCACAAGCGTCTCTTCCATGCAGCTCCTCAACTACTTCTTTATGAAATTAGACAACAGTGGTGGCCTGTTGGGGGGAGAAATCTTGCTCGTTGTATTGTTCATGAATGTGTGCTATGTAAACGCTTAAAGGGTGATACACTACATCCTATTATGGGAAACTTACCCAAGGAACGCGTGACACCTACCTACCCTTTTTTATTCTGTGGGGTTGACTATGCCGGACCGATGCTCACATTAAAACGGAAAGGTAGGGGTGCAAAAACCGTAAAATCATACGTTTGTTTATTTGTATGCTTTATCACGCGGGCAGTTCACTTAGAGCTTGTGAGTGACTTCGGAAGCATATATTCTAGCTCTTAAGAGATTTATCTCACGACGCGGTAAACCACAGGAGATCTTCTCCGATAATGGTAAAAATTTCGTTGGCACTATGAACGAATTTTCTAAGTTCATCATGAGATGCTCTGATGACATAACTGAATACGCAACAAGTCAAAGCATTAAATTTAAATTTATTCCTGCTTATGGTCCTCATTTTGGTGGAATTTGGGATTCCTGCCTAGGAATATGATCCTGTAAATTTCATCTTTCGCGCGTTGTCGGTAACGCCCACCTAACCTTCGAAGAATTCACTACTGTCCTTGTACAAATAGAATCCATCCTTAACTCACGTCCTCTCTCACCTATTTCATCCCATCCGCAAGACTTTCTACCACTTACTCCTGCCCATTTTCTAATTGGTCGATCGCTAACTGCACCACTCTACGAGGACATGAGAGACAACACTAGCAGTCTACTCAGCCGATATCAGCGAGTAGAACAGATACGCCATCACTTCTAGGAAAGATGGACGAAAGAATACATCTCCAAATTGCAAACCAGATGTAAATGGATGAAAGGACTCGATACTCTATAGCCAGATATGTTGGTGGTCATCAAGGACGACCACCTTCCTCCACTAAAGTGGCATCTTGGGCGCATCGTCAACACCGTGCCAGGAAAGGACGGCATATCCCGAGTTGCCGATATCCGTACATCATCAGGCATCGTCCGGCGTGCATTCTCTAAGATCTGTCCATTGCTCTGCGCCGACGACGTCAAGCACGAAGAGATGACTTTGGAACCAGGTGCTTCCAAGGCCGGGGGCATGTAGAGGAGTAACGGAACGCAACCGCGGGCCGCTGTGATTGACCGTTTCATCGCAGGACACCACGCAGCGACCATTGAAAAAAAAACATTTTTTGAACGAGCACTTCGATTACCAGCCATTTTGTGTCTGCTACGACACTCCGCATTATTAATTTGCAAACATATTCATTTTGTGGTCAAAACCCCTAAATAGTTTCTAAGAGACCCTTTGTGTTGAAATTCTTATACATTTCCAAAAAATCTTTTTTATATTCAGTGTGTAGTGTCTCGCTTTATCCTGCATAGCAGGTTATTCAGAGATACCTTAGTGTCAAAACTCACTTCGTTGACTAATTTCATGCTTGAAAACGAGACATTGCATGCTGAGTGGGGAAATCAAGGCCGGCCTTTGGCTTACCATAGTGAGGAAATTAAGATATTTTTTTTTTAAATTTATTTATTCGTGTGCTAATCGAACCCAAAACCAATTGCTGTCCCGCTAATTCACAATGGTTTAATGGTCTGGGTAACTCAGTAAAAATAAAAAAAAATTAAATTTAAATATTAATTAAAAAGACGTACACGTGCTTTACGTATATACTAAATAATAACACCTTTATAATAATAACGAAAACAACGGTATATTTCAGTATTGAACAAATAATTTAATATAATCTCAATTCACAATAAACATTAATTTCATATATGTACGCCTTACATACAATTTTCTTCTTTCGTTCGTATAGAAAATTTGTTAGTTTTAATTGTGTTAAGTGAATACGAGGTTGTTATAGCGTTCATCGTTCAAAAAAAAATAATAAATTAAATTTATTTTTAATTCCCATTATTTTTAACTCCCAAAGTAAGACAAAATATAAACATATATCGAAGAAAAACAACAAAATATTAACCAAAAACGCAGATTTTTTTTATTCTCATATAAATATGTCCATTATCCATGAAATATATTTGACCATAATATTTACTCTGTATATACTGAATAAATTCTTCTAAATTAAATATATTTATTTAAGTTATAAAACAGTTGATATAATAAATATTTTATATTTCACAAACAAAATAAGGTACGGCTCATGAAGCTTTAGTGTCATGTCAACATAACCTCTCCAGAGGTTTCAGAGTATGATTTTTTTGTATCGAATAATGAAATTATTTATTGTAAATAATTGTACGAGCTTTACGCTTTTATCCCGTTTAGCGGGGTGACAGCCTAGAGTCAGGACTTCGTACTTTGCATGCGCATATATATATATATGCATATATATATGCGCATATACATATATATATATATATATATATATATATATATATATGTGCGTGTGTCCGTGAGGGGACAGGGTAGAATACAATTGTTGGGTAGCGTCCTGCAAGAGGGTATCGCGGGTATCCCAGTAATTTGGTACCATCACATCGCCTTTCTGTTCGTTTTCCTCTTCTTTTTTAAAAAAAAATAAGATGATTACAGTGGCTTGTCAAAATGAGTAATATATGGATATTTTGGCCTCGTACATTAAATACGGAGGTCCTCGTGGGCAGTGGGGCAGAGTCTGCGTCAGAGAGTCTGACTGTAAATATGATGATTGGGTGTTACATTCCCGTTGGGAGTGATTGTATTTAAATTTTTATTCATTTCTCTGCCCTGGTACGTATGTCTTACATAAAATTTGTGTTTAATATTTAAATACTGGTCTATAAAATTGAAAACACAGTAGCATGGGTTATAACAGGTTAAAGCGTGAAATTCAAAAAAGCCTAGTGTCAACACTCTTCGTTTGTTACTTTCTGCTCTATATTGCGTATTTCGTGTCACAACATTCCAGCCAATCGAACCCACAACCAAACACGCGTCCAGTCAGCTACGATAGTCTTAAATTTATTTATAGTTGCTTAACAAGTTTCTTTGAGTTCTCTCTAGAACTTTGCTTTATGTGTTTTTCTTATTATTTAAATTATTCATATTTTATAGATAAGTTTTGTGTAAGCATTTGCGGTTCACTTTGTTTTGTTTCTTTAAGGGTCAATTTGTTAGAAAAGTATCGTTTTTTTTGTAATAAAAGTAAATATCCTCTAAAATTGTTTGAAAACCCGAAGTTTTGACTCTTCTAACAGTATACTTGTGACTACGGACAACTTACGACGAACATACGCTCACGGACGTCTACGGTTACGAAAGCCTACGCCAATGAAATTCTATGTCTACGAACGTCTACGAAGAATTATCTTATAACACTTTGTAGAGTCTGAAATAAACGTTTGTTATCATTTTCAGACGTTGTTACATAAATATCAATCTTTACGCACTAAAAGAAACCCTTTAAATATATTAAATATTATTTACTATTTTTAAAGAGTTATTCCACACTTAGGATTAGAAAACAATTTTGAAAAAACATAAAAATTTAAACGCAGCGGGATTTGAACCCGCGCCTTTTGGTCCAAGCGCTCTGACGTTTTATACGTTTTTTCAAAAAAAATTTCTAATATTAAATATTATTCTCGCGTTATCAACAAATATGTACATACATATATCGTAGTTTAAAATCTTTATTGAATATTTTCTACACTTATGATTCCCTGAATTGCCAATAAAGCTATAATTTCGAGATAGCCGTCTAGACGTTTAATATAACGTATTGCTGATGTTAGTCAACCGTATCGACGATGACTTATCACTTTTTATACTCAAATTGACCATTTCGTACGAAAACCGTTAAAAAGTAACGTTGTGTTACAAAAAGTGCAAGCTAAGTAGATAAGAACGTGTGTTTTTTGAACGTACTGGATTTTTATGGCCTACATTTACTACGAAGCCGGTCGTGGCGCAGTGTTACAGTGTCTGACTGTAATTGCGATCGGTTGTGGGTTCGATTCCTATTCGGGGGAACTATATTTAAATTTAAATTATTTTCATTTCCTTGTTCTGATAACACAACACTTTGAGATTCGCCACTAAACACGCAATGCCTCGAATCCGACGAATATCTAGACACCAGGTGCTTCTTGTCTATCCTCCTGTGCGGGAGAGCGTAAAGCTAAAAAAAAGCAATAAAAATGACACAAACATTGCCAAAAAGCAAGCAAATATTACCTGAATATTAAAGATGTGAATACTCTCTTTGGATTTATATAATCGTTCTAGTCAATTAATATAAACGTACTCAACGAGTTGTATTGAAATTAAAAATTTAAATTTTCGAAAAGGAATTTTTGAGGGTAGACGTATATATGCTTTTTACCCTTTCACGTAAAAATTACTTAATGGATTTGGGTGGAACTTTACACTGATACAGGTTATACCTCAATATAACACGTAAGCCACAATTTCGTGTAATGTGATCATAATATAACAATAAAATTGCGAAATTGCGGGCGGAATTTACATAGTTGTTTATATTTATTTCTAGTATTTTTCCTATTATAATATTCTATGTTAAAAAGGGTTACATTATTTTAATTTAAAGTAAAATTTTAGCTGATTATATAGAAATGCAAATAATGGTACTCCTTACCACAAAGGAATTTTCCACTGTCCTTTGTAAAATTACAAGTACAAGTCAGTTTTGTCAGTTCCACGAGTTAAGCTTTGAAAGCAATTTCGTTAAAGGACAAAAAGAACTGTACTGACTGCTCTACAAACTTATGCAATTTCATTCTTAAGCGAAGAATCGTATTATTTAATATCTTTTTGTTTTTCGTTATATACTTACTAAGGTATTAAGTAAAATAATGGTGCAAAGACTTACTTACTAATCGAACAAAACAAAAAAATCTTTTTTTTTTACTTCAGTCAGTCATATGAGTATTATACCATATATAGCTCTAGGTATACTCCTAGGTATACTCCTAGGTATACTCCTAGGTATACTCCTAGGTATACTCCTAGGTATACTTACTCCTTTTAGAAGCAGTAGATAGTAGAAATATAGATATATCGATAATCAGACAATGATAAAGTGTAAACACAATTTTTTTATACAACTATTTTGCAAAAGCCAAATACTTTTTTGTTTAAGACCAGGGCCTGATTTTCTTACAAACTTCAAGTAATAAATGACGGTAATTATTGAAATGCTAAAATATTAATAAAATCAATCAAATATCGGGAATGTATATATATTGAAATTTGAGTCCATAGAGTGTTTTTTGCCGCTTTTATCCCGTATAGTATAGTAGACAGTAAATACAAAGTGTCAAGACACTGTGTATTTTGGTTTTTACCGAATTCAAGACATTGCGTGATGAGTGGCAGCACTCAAAGACACGTTTTGTCTTACCAGAGCAAGGAAATAAAAGTAATTTAAATATATCCATTCCTCGGACGGGAATCGAATTCACAACCAATCGTGTTTACAGTCAGACGCAGTCCCACTGCGAACCGAACAGCCTCCGTTTTTATTCGAATTAATTATGTACGAGATTCAATACAATAATATAATAAAAAAATATCAAGCAGTTCTTACGCTTCAATTCATGGTAATATAATTTCTAGATAATTTTTGTTTGATTTTCTTTTGAAGTGTGCAATTATAACTATAGGAGTCGGTGCAATCCCTTGTGATCATAGTATAGGGGACGGTGGACGTTGCAACTACTTTTTGTTGTTAGTACTACTGTAGAATAAGTTATACCAAGTATATAATAATTATGACGTAGACGGATATAGAACGGATGGCTTAGTGGTCAGAGCGCTTGTACTGCTATTAAGAAGTGCGATGTCTATACTTTTTCAAAGTGTTTTTTTACTTAATGTGAATAACAATTAAAAAAAAATCTTTTCTATTTATGATTATCAAAACTTTGTATCACCTTTATTGTTTACTAAATTTCTAAAACTATATTCACAGTTATTTGATACTTAACAGTTATCGGTATATTATTAGGAAATTTTTCTTTCCTGTGTGCCTTATAACGCTCAAGTTGATCATATCGTTATAGTCTTTAAGATATTCGGCCAAATTATTTAGTGTAAAAGATATAATAAATTTATATTAAATACTTAAAGAGATAAATGTATTGATTTTGATAAGGATTTGATAAATATTCTATAATGTGCATTGTAAAAAAAATCCAATTTAATTAAATTTATAATACACTATTTTTTTATGGTTACTTCCACATAAAAGACAGGTATATGTTATCCCGGATATTATTTATCACAAACAATCCTACACTATATCATGTTTGTATAACTCCAATAATAAAATATTAGCGCACACAAAGATAGCTATCTTAGGGTGCGCTGATATTTTATATATCAGAGGGCAGATTTTTAGTGAAGTGACTTAATTGATATGTATCGTTATTTTACGTTTAAAACTTTTGCTTGTAGAATATTAGTTAGAAGACTATCGACACTGTCAGCCAGCGTCCTCCCGCCTCAACGTTTTACACACACTGCACATAAATGCGCGTGGTATTTGACGTTATTATTTAAAAACGATAATAAGTCCTTGTATATTGGTTGAAATTAAATTCTTTTAAAGGCAAAGGAATGGCCTGTGATATATAACTTATTTTTAACTTATATATTTAGCGGAGAGGCCGTTCGTGCGTAGTGGAACAGCGTCTGACTGTAAATGCATTCGGTTGTGGGTTCGATCCCCATTCGGGGTAGTGATTATATTTAGATTATTTTCACTTCCTCGCTCTGGTAAAAGACAAACCGCGACGTTCAGTTCCTCCACTCAACACGCAATGACTTGAATTCGGTGGAAAGCGAAGTACGGAGTGTCTTGACAGTAGGTACTGTCTGTCTACCCTGCTGTGCGGGATAAAAGCGTGAAGCTAAAAAAAAACCTTCGCAAATTATATAATAACTTAGAACTAAAAATTTATACGTAAAGGTGGTTCCAGCGAGTTTACCGTAAAAGCTAGAGATATGCTGTCGCGGACTTTCTTTTAACTTTCGAGGGTAACAATTTTGTGATATATGATTTTTGCGTTGCTTTCACGATTTACTCGACGCACGCAAGGTAAGCTTTTAAAATATACAAATTCTTCCATTTTCACAACATTTATTACTATTGCTTTACTCTCATTACTCGTAGAGTGATGCTCCATAGCCTGTAGCCTTTCTCAATAAAAGTAATATTCAACACAGAAAGATTTTTTTAATTCCAATCAGTAGATCCTGAGAGCAGCGCGCTCAAACAAACAAAAAACCCTTCTACTTTATACTAGTATTATTAGTATGGGTCGATATATAGAAGAGTGCAGAATATAATACAATTTTAAGGAAATGGAAAGTGATTGGATTATAATGAATTAAAATTGATTATTTAATATACGAAAAGTATTTCATAAAATTGCTTCCATAAATTTACAGAAGTGATATGGTGTAATATTAGATTTAATTGCATATTATTTGCAGACTAATACCGTTTCAATAGATAGACGGACAGGTACATACATAGATTGTGGCAGGGTTATATATATATATATACTCCCACTCGGGGAGTAATTATATTTAACTTATTTTCACTTTCTCGCTCTGGTAAGAAAAAGTGCGGTGTTGAGTTCCGCCTCCTCACGCGCAATGAATCATAAATTCAATAGAAAGCGTAGTACGGAGTGTCTTAACACTAGGTGCTTTTTGTCTACCCTACTATGCGGGATAAAAGCATGAAATTAAAAAAAAATATTGTATAACATTTTATGACTGATTATTTCACTTTGATCTAATTTAGGTTAACTGAAGGCAGAAAATAATAAATCATATTTTAATGTAATCCTGCAATTGTTAGCGTAAACAATTATATATTTACTTAAGATGTTTTCAAGGATGTTCTTTTGTGTAGGTGGGAAGCGATTTAAAAGAAAATTGGCAAATCAATTTATTATAATTCATATAATAATGTATTATGAGGCCAAGCCCGTCGTGGCGCAGTGGGACTGCGTCTGACCGGAAACGCGATTGGTTGTGGGTTTGATTCCTACTCGGAGAAACGATTATAATGTTGAAATTATTATTAAATTATCATTTCTTCGCTATGGTAAGACAAGGTGCGGCGTGGGCTTCCTCGATTCAACAAGCAACGCTGCTGCGGAGTGTCTTGACACTAGGTACTTCCTGTCTACCCTGCTATGCGGGATAAAAGCTGAAAAAAGTGATGAGGCGCGGTGGGACAGTATCTTTTATTATTGATTGAGGATTCAATTTCCAATCGGCGCATGATAATTCATTTCTCCGCTCTATGAGCTTCAATATTTTATATGTATAGAAAGAAAATGTATATATTTTTTTAATGATTTGATTATTTAAATAAATACTTTGTTAAAATTGATAGAAATTTTTTTGATAGCTACAAATTACATCAAATACAAAGAATAAAATTGAGAAATGCTTCCATGCCAAGAGTGGCGGAACTCAACGCCACGTCACGTCTAACTAGAGTAGGGAAGTGAGAATAGTTGAAATATAATAATGTTGCCAAGTAGGAATCGAACCCGCAACCGGTCGCAATAAATGCTTGTAATAAACTAACGTCAAATATTTTGTTTCTAAAACAAAATTATTTGTTTGCAACATTTATTATATTTCATTCAAGTTTTATAGAAGAAGCCACATATAACTCCTGTCAAGGATCAAAGGATGTCCCGAGCATCAATCTGTGTCGGAATGCTTTAATACCATATGATTTATAATATAATTGGAGACTAAATATAATTTATTGGAATAAATCAAATCATAATTTGTAATAGGATTTTATAATATATTTTTCTTTTATCTTTTATAGCATGGTATACAGGAAGTACCTAGTGTTAAGACACTCCGTACACCGCTTTCCGCCGAATTAGATATATTGCATATTGTGTGGCGGAACTTAACACAGCGCTATGTCTTACCACAGCGAAGATATAATAATAAATTTATTTTAATAAATTCGTCCGAGTGGGCACCGAACTGTTCATTTAGGCTATGTACATCAATAAAACTTTTTAACATTATTTTTTTTCCTAATTCTATTTTCAAGATTTTAGATTCTAGTTTTGCTAATAATTATGTCTCATTCTGTTAAGTTCATTTATTGCGTTATTACAAGGTTTATTCCTCGATAATTTCTTTGAAGTCACAATTGGTGAAAGATATGTAATCCGCCATTTTATAGGTACGACCATCTTAGATTTATGATTTTATAAGCTTTTATTTAATCTGCCGTGTTAGTTAGTGTGTGTTTCTTACCTTAAAATGACCCACTTTGTGTCTGATTGATTTGAAACTTGGATTACGACTTCAATCCTGGTGACAATAAAATTATATATAATCTAAAATACCCGCCGCAATAAAGTTTTGCTCCTCCTACCTAATACGGATATCAAATGATATGGGAGGGATGTAATTTGTAGAATACAATTTATAATAGAAAAGGCTTGTTTTTAAAACGGTTTTTTAATATTTATTGTGTGAACTCCTATTCCAATAGTTTAGGTCTCTCGTTTGATACCCATATTGAGGTAATTATGATAAAATAATATAATTCTTAAGGCCATCTTGGATTAACAATGATATATATTTATTAAATTGTATTGTCATCAGAACTAAACGTGTATCCAAATACCAAATCAATCTGTCAATGAATGAACAAACAAACATACTCTGTTTGTTTGTTAATTAAAACCGTTTACTAGAAATAAATTTTTTTGTAAAATATCCAATATATAGCATTTCTTTCATAATATTAATATTTAGAAGACGATACGTGTTGTACAATATATAAGGTTATTTATGTACATGTAAAGTTTAAAATTTCTAGTATTTTGAATAAACTGGTAAAAGGTCCGTCTATATCTACATGAAATACGTTCTCGCAGCGTAGAGCAGAGTGGCGCAGTGGAAGCGTGCTGGGCCCATAACCCAGAGGTCCGTGGATCGAAACCACGCTCTGCTAATAGTAATCCAGCCAAGATTTTTTTTTATTACCGTTTTGCTACTGTGATATATAGGTATAATCCTTTCCCCGAGTGGGAATCGAACACATAACCAATCTCATTTACAGCCAGCGTTGTCCTAAATTTATTTGGGGATTTTCGTATAATTATTAATTATTTTCTAGTTTATAAAATTAGCAAAAGGACTTAATATTCTACAAGAATTTGTTGGAAGTTATCAACTTTACAAAAACATTATAGAATATATGGCACTGAAAACCAATTAGTGAGCATTTCGGCGAATCCTTATCAAATTACCACGATTGTAGAAAAGGGTTGAAGGGAAATTTCGAAATAAAACAAAGAGCTTATCTAATAATTATACTACTGTTGGTGCAATTGTTAGCGAATTTGGCTGTAAAGTTGAGGGTCTTGGATTCGATTCTCGTTCAAGACATATTTAACACTAAATTTAGCCTCGCGTCTTCGCTCGCATTGTGTGATGTTAAAAACTATATTTGGGCTTGACAGTTATCGTCAAGACCCTTTGCAGTCAAAGTCGCTAACAAGTGCCACCAACAGTTATATAATTAATAGACAAGCTTTTTACTTAGTAAAACATACTTCAGAATGTCCCTTCAACTTTACAATTAAAATGTATTCAATTTAATTAAATTTATAGTTTACTATTATATTCACAGTGGCTTCCACATAGAAGTAGATATATGCTATTCAGGACGTTTATTTAGAACTATTTAAGACAAACATCCATTAGATTGATATAATTAATATTTAGCAAATAATGTAATATGCAGAACTAAAAATACATACATAAAAATTGTTATAGTGAGTCAATTGTAAAAAGTACACAAATGCTGTCGCAGACGTTTTTCAAAATTTTTTTATTTCTGCTTCATACTCATTTTTTTTAGCTTCACGCTTTTAACCCGCATGGCAAGGTAGACAGAAGGTACCTAGTGTCAACACACTCCGTACTTCGCTTTCCACCGAATTCGAGACATTGCGTGTTGAGTGGCTGAACGCAACGCCGCATTTTGTCTTTTACCAGAGCGAGGAAGTGAAAATAATTTAAAGAAAATCACTCCCCCCTGAGTGGGGATCGAACCCACAAGCGATCGCGTTTACAGTCAAACGCTGTCCTACTGCGCCACAACCGGCCTGAACTTTTAAATTTTTTCAAATATAACTTTTATGTTCAATAATTTATTTCTTGAGAAAGGCTGTAGGCTATATAGCCTATATACTTGCTCGAGAAATAAATAATTCAACAGAGAGAAAATTTTTCATTTCCAATCAGTAGATCCTGAGATTAGAGCGTTCAAACAAACAAACATACATTTTTTTTCCACTATATATTATTATAAGTATTAAGTATTTTCTTATTGATAGTAGTAGTAAAATCTGCTATCAGTGAAAATCACTCGTTATTGTTGTTTAATTAGAACATGCGGTCTTTGAAGCTTAGACGAACGTTGTTAGTACTATTGTTTTCTTGTTATATTCAGCTCTCAATATACAATATAATTCACCAATAATTGTCATTCTTGTTAGTACTGCTTACATAAAGCTAGCTATAAATAGCTACAAATAGCTAGCTTAAAGTGACGAATATATTGATTCCAATAAGAATTTGATGAATATTCCAAAATGTGTATTGTAAAAAAAAAACAGTTTGATTATATTTATATTATATTTATATTCGCATAAATGACAGATATATGCTATCATGGACGTTTATTTAGAGCTATTCAAGACAATAAGATAGGATTGCCTATAATTTCTACGATTTGGTCAGCGCTAAGATATGTTAGCTCTCAGTGGACTGATAATTGCCGACTTAATAGATATATAGATATATACATATATATGTATATATATATATATATATATATATATATATATATATATATATATATCATGACCAAATTACGTAGAATCATTATAGATTGTAACTTATGTGCTATTCTCATGTATATTGTACAATTTTATCACATTCTGATCAGTAGTTTTACGTGAAATAGTAACAAACATACATACATCCCCATAAAAACATTTTTTTAGCTTCACGTTTTATCCCTGGCGGGGTAGTCAGGGAGCACGGAGCGCCAAACGCTATCCTGCATACTTCTTTCGCCCCATCCACAGGCATTATTCATGCATGCCCTTCGGGGGGTCCTCATACTTTTAACGTGACATTTCTCCAGTATCTTCGATATTGTGTTTTCGAAGGTCAACCGAGGTCTCCCCCGACCTCTCATACCACTCAACGGAGAACGGAGCTAAAAACATTCTTATTTATAATAGTAGGATTACTCGGTTTTTCACCTCCCGCACACACAGAGATATGTACAGTCAGACGCTGTCCTACTGAGTCACGAAAGCCTCTTTCATTACGACGAAATTATATTAGGAGGAAGGTCACGTAAAAAGTATGAGGACCCCCCGAAGGGCATGCATGGAGAGGATAATGACGAGGCGAAAGAGGTATGCAGGGAGCGTAGCGTTTGGTGCTCCGTGCTCTCCAACCACCCCGCCAGGGATAAAGCGTGAAGCTAAAAAAAAGATTTGTGAGGATGTATGTATGTTTGTTACGATTCCACGTATAACCACTGATCGGCATGTGATGATACTTTACAATATAAATGACAATTGCTCATATGTTAAAATTTATAATCTATATATATATATATATATATATATATATATATATATATATATATATATATATCAATTAAGTCGGCAATGATCTTTCTTTTGAGAACTAACATATCTTAGCGTGCGCTGACCAAATCCTAGCAGTTACACAAAGATGGTGTCAGATAGGAACTATAAATATAATTAAATAATTTTTTTTTACAATACACATTTTAGAATATTTCTCAAATTCTTATCGGAGTCAATATATTCGTCACTTTAAGTATTTAATGTAGATAAACATTACCTTGTACATTGTGTAATTTGGCCAAATAGTTTAAAACTCACAACGATATTATTGACTTGAGCGCCATAACGCGCCTAACAGACGGATATAACCCCTAAACCCTTCTCATATTACTATTTATTCTTTTATGCAAAAACTACTATACAGATTCGGTGGAACTACAGTTGTATCGGTCATCAGAACAAAATAAAGGCTATAATTTATTATATAATAATAATTTTAATTTTACGCTTTTTTACCGTATAACAGGGAAGACGGAAAGTACCTAGTGTCTAGACACTCCGTACTTCGCTCTCCATCGATTAATTATGTATATCGGGGTACTTTTTATGAGCACACTACGCGGACGAAGCCACAAGCGGAATCTAGTTTGTTACTAAGCTTAAAAATAAACCTTAATTTTCAATTAATAAGGGTAATTATTTTTTCGACCCACAGCTCTTTGTTCCTAGTTAAATGCTATAATGAGTATGTTACACGTACAGTGTTTTGTCTCAAATCTTAACACGCTTCGAGTAATGAAAATTCCTCCACAACCCATGTCTAGACTACAAAAACACTTGACACTTTATTCTATAGAATCTGTAATAAATTTTACACAACGGGGTGTACGTTTTTGTTAGGTTTATTATAAAATATCATTTATTTTCAACTCATATTCAAAGTAACCATGATTGGTTGTAGGTTCAACTCCTTGCTCTGGTGAGACATAGCGCGGCGTTGAGTTACACCACTCAATACGGAATGTCTCAAATTGGTAAGCGGAGTACGGAGCATCTTTAAGTTATTGTCAAAAAGTACCTATGTACTCACTGTATATCCAGTATAAAAGCGTGATGCTAAAAAAATGGTTTCCCTACAAAGATAAAGCGTGGCGTTGATTTCCTTAATTTAAAATGCAAAGTTTCGAATTTGGGCGGAAATTTTACAACATTATTTTGTCATTATTTTATGTCTAACTGGTTTGCGAGAAAAATGCTTTATAAGCTCAATTTTATATGCATGCAATCAGTGAAGTCAGAAGCTAGAATAATTTTTATTTAATAAAATTATTATGATCGCTGTTCCTAGCGATTGTTCAGTCATTCAAATACTCCTCAAACTAATATTAAACTTATAACTGTACTCACTATATTTTATTACGTTGGTACTAAAATAACGAATTCGCTCAGGACGTGTGTTTACTTGAGTGGTTCGTAGAATTCAAGCTCCGTGTATTTAATACTAGTTTTTATTCATAATTTCCTCTGCAGGAACTTTATGACACTATAAAAAAAACTTCGAAAATGCTACCAATTGCCGATTATTTTAATTTGTCATCAAAAACTGTCTATAATATAATTGATACTGTAACAAGCGTATAAATATTCCAAGGCGGTCAGATGTAAAACGCATGGCTTAGCGGTGAGAGCGTTTGGACGGTTCCCAAGACACGCGGGTTCGAATCCGACTGTGTTGAAAATTTAATATGAAGTTTCAAAAATGATTTTTAATGTACATATTGCTTGCATTTTATTAGCGTCAAATTTTAAGTAACAAAACAACTTTACACTTTTCTGGTGAGATTTTGTAAGCAAAAAGAGATATGTTAAGATGAGTCTTCCTAGATTGGCGAAATAAGAACAATTTTAATAATATGATTGCCCTGAGTAAGAATCGAACTTATAACCAAACGCGTTTAGTCGAACGATTTCCCACTGCTATACGATGGCCTAAACTAAAAGTTAATTTTAATTATAGATATTTATAATATAATTATTTATAATATAATTTATAAGAGCGAAGCGTTAAAAACGATATAAGTTTTCCAATACTGCCATGTGCTAACAACATCGAAGTGGCGGTTTTTGGTCTTAGAACTTAGTGAGCAGTTTCAAGTTTACAAACAAGTAGGCGATGAGCCTCTTATAGTCTTTAAAGTCGGATCGAGCTTCATTAAGAAAGTATTATATAATTATCTTGTATAACAAGGTGGATAGAGATATCAGTGATAAGTGTTTTCGGTTTTTCATTTTTATTTAATTTGGAGATATTACGTGTTCATATAACGCAACTCAACGCCGCGCATTGTCTCACCAGAGTTACAAAAGAAATATTTCGATATAATCACTTCCTCTATTTCCAGTTTTAAACCCATAAAAACATCGATTTCTTTTATCCGAACGGGAAATTGATAACAGTTTAACATAACTTAATCATTTTCTAACCAAAAATCTTTTTAAAAATTGAACTTGAGCAGAATATTATTACGATATTTTTTTCCTATTCGATTAGGCTAGTGTGTAAGTAACATCATGAATGAAATGTTTTCAAAGTCCCAATTGTACAGTACGAAATATATATCGATCTCTATCTATCTATCCCCCTAGGCGTTAAAATAACGAATAATATTTTACTTAACCTTCTAGAACATACTATTGATGATAGTGGAAGAAAGCCACCTGAAACCAATGAGAACCATTCGAAGGGCATTTTGAAGAGGTTAATGACTGCGTACGAAAAGAAGTAGGGTCTGTAACGTTTGATGCCCCGTCCTCTCTGACTAAGCCGACAGTATATATATATATATATATATATATATATATATATATATATATATATATATATATATATATATATATATATATATATATATATATATATATATATATGTATATTAGAACCATGTTAAAGAAGTATGTTGGTTAGGTATATGTTTTGTTTTATTAATATATGAGTCATTGAAATACATTTTGTAAAAATGGACGAATATACCTATAATATAAAAATGTCATCGTAGTATGTAGGCTTCTGCTAGAGGGTATTGCGCACGATTTAGCATTAAAAGATAGACTTTAACGCAAGCCACATTAATGTTTTCATAAGTACGAATATTCCAAGCATACGTTAGAAAAGCGGTATTTTTTTACTGAATATTTTTGCAAATTTTCAATTGTAAGAAGTTTCGCCAAGAAAGTAATTTAGTGCGAAGTATATGTCTATAAATCTCTTTAACCCTTTACGTCTTTACGTCTCATCAACTCGTTAAGTGTAATTTACCGGAACATTTTCTTGTTTATTTATGTATTTTACTCGTGAAGATTTTCTAACTTCCGGCGTCTCTCATATCACGTGGCGCAGAGCTTAATCATCTAAATACGTAAATTTCAACTTGTTCCTGAAAAGAAAATAGCAAATTGATTTATTTTAGCATTTTTTTTCAAATAAACATCTTCCAAGTTTTTGTACTTGGAAAGACAGTATTTGCTATTGTTAAAATATTTTGTTGTAGGTTGCGGTACTCAACGCCGCAACATATTTAAAGGATCAGGAAAAAATCTGTATATTCGTTTATAGTTAATCGTACGTTATTTCTTTCTACACTATAAGAGTTAAGCACGAAACTTTATATGATGAATTTGAAAAGATTTGCTATATAAACTATTATCGTTTATAATGTTTCTAGCACAGCGTTGAGTTACGCCATTCAACAAGCAATATTTAGAATTCGCTGAATACAGATATCAAGTTCCTCTAATTTCTTTAAAAATTGATGATTTTTACACTGTTGTTAATCAATAATTAGTAAAAATATAAAAAAATATAATCAAATCTAAAACAAAAGTTATGTATCAAATAAAAAAAAAATTGACATTAAAGGATGTATCGTGTATCTAGAAACGTTTGAGTCACGTTTATTATGAACATGATAATACTTTCCATGTTTAATTGACTTTATAAATAGTACAGTGAGATAAAGCAATTTCGTTATTTATAATAACCAGTGGTCTTTTTTTATTGAAATACCTATCACTAGAATTTCTCTCCTGATGTTTATACATTAATAATGGGGAGTAATGTGAAAAAGGTAAAATTGTTGAGTTTAGACTATCATTGGAGAGTGATTATATTTAAATTATTTACACTTCTTCACCCTGGTAAGTTAAAGTGTGGCGTTTACTTCCACCACTCAACATGCAATGTCTCGAATTCGGTGAGTACGGAGGTACAGTGTCTTAACATTTGGTACTTTCTGTCTACCCTGCTATGCGGGACAAAAGCGTGAAGATATAAAAAAATAGAATAAAATAATTTAGAATTATTGTAAAAGCAGCTTTACGCTTTATCCTGGCATCATATCAGGGTAGAAAGAACTGATGAACAGAAAGTCTTATAAACTTATTTAAGGAACTTGAGGTACTTTGTGAGACATCAATAAAATATTATAATTTTCAAAAGCCGCATCCTTTTGATTAAATCTTTGCAGATATTGAATCGGATTTCAATATTGGAATTTTGAAACAATCTAATCTCACTTAGATAGACATCCAGACGGAACCTTTGTATATATATATATATATATATATATATATATATATATATATACATATATTCATCGGTATAATAACTATTTATTTTTTCTTGGCCTCGTTCTGGTAAGACAAAGCGTGGAGCTGAGTTCCGTCAATTAACCCGCGAAATCTCGATTTCGGTGGAAAGCGAAATACGGTCTTGACACCATGTATACCCCGCATAGCAATGCGGGATAAATTCGCGAGTCTAATAGTTTTGTTTTTATACTTTTGTTTTCTTCTTTCATAAAAAATAAAAATATAATTTCATTCTGTAAATTGAAATTTAAACTGAAAATCTATAGTATAAAAGCGTTTTATTTTACAATAAATTGTATTTTTTCTTATTGAAATATTGAATAAAATTTGTTTTTAATTTTTTTAAGAAAACATGTTTGTCTAAACTAATATTTATTTATCATTATATAGTAGAATTTAACAGATTGCATTGTCATCGGTCCTTAGAAAGTCGATCAACATCATGTTCAAAGGTTCCATTACAAACATACCTAGATGTATAACATACATAAAAAGCTAGTAAAAGCGTGTTAAAAATATTCGCCTTTTCCACTTTCTTGACACTTGCGAAATAAGCGCATTAATGCTCACCCCCACTGTATGAGCATCTCGCACTATGTAACCTTTGGTGGCTTACATAGAAGACTATTTATATATGTACGTTTATATACGAGTATAGGTATGTTTGTATATCGATGAATATATTTACTTCAATTAAAGCTAATCATTTTGAGATTATAAATAAGCTCGTAAAAACTCGTTCTATATTTATATAAAAATCGCGGTCCTAAGGTAGAGTATTCATATTATAAAATATTATTTCTTCGATCTACTATAGGAAGATAAGAATAACGCTCAAAAAAACGGCTCGACAAATAAGAGCACAAAATATTTTGTGTTCTTATTTGATTTTAGTATAGCAAAGCATAGCCTACAAGCAGAGTGCTTTTAAAAACTGAATAAATAGCCACTGAAACAGAAAATTTTCAAAAGGAGTCTCTCTTTGGGTAAGTATTATAGTAATTAGGAACATAAGTATTATACTTGTTAAAAACATTTTAAATCACATTATTAAGCAATTAATTGCAAATATGTCGTAATATTTCATTTAAAATCAATATGAGGCCGGTCGTGGCGCAGTGGGACAGCGTCTGACTGTAAACGCGATCGGTTGTGGGATCGAACCCCACTCAGGGGAATGATTATATTTAAATTATTTTTAATTAATTACACTTCCTCGTTCTGGTAAAAAGACAAAGTGCGTTGAGTTCCTTCACTTAACACGCAATGTTTCGAATTTGGTGAAAACGAAGTACGGAGTGCCTTGACACTAGATACTTTCTGTCTTAATTTAATTTGTTATAACTATCTATAGTATTTTTCTCTTTTATAGATTTCTTATTGGTTTCGTTGTGCAAATTGGATATATATTGTCGCCCAAAAAAAGGGGAAGAAATTTACAAGCCAAGCAAAAATTCTCTAAATGTTTTTATATGATATATTTTAAATTATGAAATCAAAATTAATAAACATGGGCGACGAGATATTGTGCTTAAATATTTTTTTTAAATAATTGTTTTAATCGTGTAATAATTTTCTATTTTATTTTAAGTAAGATGTTAAAAAAAAAACAATATATTTTAATCTTCATGACTTCTATTTTTTATTCTCTAACAGGCCATTTAAAATATTTCAAAGAATAAATGCTATACAATTTTAAGCCTTATTGTCATTGCAAGACGGTTGATTTTTTTATTTTCACTGGGTACACTCATAAAATTCTACGAGTAAAATGTTTTATATCCGGTACGAAAGTCGTCAGTCGAAACTAAACCTTAATAGAATGGAATAAAGTTGGATTTAATTTAATGTTATAAGTTTGTGTTTGGATTTCTGTGTATATTTTGTTACTATTGCCTGATGCTACCTTTTTGAGCCGAGTTTGTATGCGATTTGTAATCTATTAGATAGATGATCGGAATATTTTTTATTTGTTTCCTTTTCACATTTTTATATGTAGATCAAATCTATACAAATAAATAAAATTAAAGTGACTGACTGTATGTCACATTAATAGAACATTCGCCAGAACATGCCAAAAATGGTAAACAATCCGTTTCTGGCATGTTCTGGCGAATGTCTAAAGTATCTGGGCCGTTTTTGATTTCAATATAATATATATTCTAACACGATACTAAAATATCTGATAAAACAATATCTAACAACGTTAAAATTCAGATACTGTCTGTTTTCCTGATAATTTTAAATTACTGTATAATTTGAATATATTCGTTAAGATAATTTATAAAATTTACGTAAAAACGACTAACAAAAAAGGGCTTTAAATACCAAGCAGCAATTGAACTCATTACCACTGCGAGGCTGAGTTTTAAAAGCTAATTGTTATTAACCTTACAAAATGTGCTTCGATGGTGTCAAAACATAATTTATTAAGATCTTTGATTTTCGCGATTTTTCCATTTTCCTGTCTGTAAACTCTCTTCACATATGGTAGAAGTGTTGGCTGTCTCTCCACTGTGGTGGCTTGTTTGTCTTCTTAAAACACCGAAGGGCAACAGGCAACTTTCACCTATCGAAGTTCGTATCCTAGAAGTTAAGCGAAGCAGAGTTTCACAACAAAGAATTCAAAAACATCCTTATTTTAATTGAGAAGATGGTTGGAAACTTTCTACCACCTGGGACCCAAATATAAAAAAAATTGTCTCTATGTCACCACACAAGAGGCTAACGGGTTCGAAACGTTGGGTTGGTAAAGTATCTTTGGATATCAAAATATACGCGATTAATCTGTTTAAAACAATATCATTTACAACATAAATATTATAATATACGCACAAATTGAATAATGCAATAAACTCAAAAGCTTTTGCTCTTTCAACTTTTAAACAGAATGCTTTAGGAATTTTTCGTTAAGCTTCAACGAGATGTGATTCTGCATAGACTGAATTGTTTGAGAACATCCTTTTAAGCTTTTAGCTGTAAAATCATATGTTGTTTATGTATTCTATGTAGCATTTTCCTTTTTAGAAGTGTTCAAAGCAATGTAAAAAATAACTCTACATTAATTTATTTCTACTGTGTTTAATATTTGAAATAATATTTTTTGACTTTAGTGTAACTGGAATCGAGTATCGTGGTGCAGTAGGATGTCGGCTAACTCTAAACGCGGTTGGTTGTGGGTTCGATTTGGATACCATTCGGATGAATGGTTATAATTAAAAATTTATTTTTACTTCTTCGCTCTGGCAAGACAAAGTGCGGCGTTGAGTTCACAAACAGGCAATGCCCCAATTTTGGATAGAAAGATTTGACACTAAGTAGTCTCTGACTGCCCTGTTGCTGTGGAATCAAGTGGAATTTAGCTACTAATACGCGTAGAAATTTGTAAAAATCTCTCTACAGAGATGCTAATAACATAAATAAGTTGTAACAAAACGTATAAGAATTTCGACGCAGATGGTAGTAGAACGCATGGCGGTCAGAGCGCTTGGACGGTATACAAGAGGTACGGGTTCGAATCCCATTGCGTTCAAATTTTTATACGTTTTTTAAAAAATGTTAACAAATAATATCATTTTCAAAGAATTTCCTTTAACTTTAACGTCAAGCAAATAAATCCCAGTTGAGTATATCTGCATCTATATGGATATCTAACAAAAGACACGAATAGTGTTACAGGGTCGATATCGAGTCGAAGGAATGACATAGAAAATCTTCTTTCCCCGAGGGAAATGGAACTATCTTCTCTTATTGCCCACCATATATTATTCGAGAAATACAAAGCGAAAACAGAAAGAAAGAAATAGGCTATTGCTTGAAAATTGCTTTTTTAAATATAACGTTGCAATATTGTTATCGGATCAGAAAAAAAATATTTAATATTTACTGGTGATTTACCAGTAAATATTATACAATACATTGTCGTACGATTTTTCATACGACGGTTTTGTTAGATGTATCATTTTGCGTTATTAGAATTAGCACGAAACTTGCTATAGTGATTTTGAAAACATAATTCATATAGGCAAAAAATTTGGCACCGACGCTTGGAATGCCATTATAAATGGAATATTCAAAAATTTTCTATTGCTCGGTAAGGAAATATATGTATAGAATTTCAAAGGTGTTTTTTAAGGTTTCAGTGGAGCGGTAAACTTAAACGTTTAAATAGCTCATACAATTGAGAAAAGCCTTGTTGCAAACCCTGGGGACTAATGTGAAATGTACGGAACGTTGGATATTCTTTAATGTTTTTTCAAATATTAAAATATAGACGAAAAAACTGGTTTCATTTAAAATTAGCTAAATTCACGAATGCCAAGGCCTTTATCAAGTAACTTTGTATTTTATAAACCTCTATACCTCCAATACGGTAGCTGAGAGAATAAAAAATGTATAAACATACATATGTATGAATGTTAGCTATTTTTATTATATGTTTCACATTATAAGATCTTTGATTTTCGCAATTTTTACACATTTTAAATGAAACTATTTTAAACGGATTAATCATGTATATTTAAGTATACGAAAATATTGAATTAAATATAATCAAATATTATTATTTTTTTAGCTTCACGCTTTTATCGTATCCTAGACAGGGAGTACCAAGTGGCACGTGACTGCATACTCCGCTTTCCGTCGAATTTGAGACATTGCATTTACTCTGTCTTACGAGGAAATGACAATAATTTAAATATGATAACTTCCTTATGTGGGAATCAAATCCACAATCGATCGCGTTTACAGTCAGACATTGTCCCACTGCGCCAAGACCCGCCTGTATTTTAAATATTTTTATTAATTCAAAAATGTACTTACATTTTTTGTATCTATTAAATGTATCAAAAGATTTTGCAACGATCGCACCTGTAACCGCAGACTTCAAAAACAACAACGCTAATTATGTCAGAAAATAGAATATTTGATTTTTGCGTCTGACTGTAACATGACCGTTTGTGTGTTGGTTCGATCCCCACTCGGGTGAGTGATTATATATAAATCATTTTCACTTCCTCGCTCTGGTAAGACAAAGTGCGGCGTTGAGTTCTACCACTCAACACGCAATGTCTCGAATTCGGTGGAAAGCGGAGTACGGAGTGTCTTGACGCTAGGTACTTTCTGTCTACCCTGCTATGCAGGATCTCAATTAATAATGTTAATTTGCTTTTTATATTCCAATAGCATTGTTATATAAGAAGAAAATAAAATTAAGTGAAGTGACGTGAAGTGAAATAAAATAAAAGGATAAAAGCGTGAAGCCAAAAAATAATACAATTTTTTTTTAACTTCACGCTTTAGTCCCGCATAGCAGAGTAGACAGAAAGTACCCAGTGTCAAGACACCCCGTAATTCCCTTTCCAATTCCACCTCGAATTCCACACGACTGGCCTCACAATACTAATAATTTGATTATTAATTGAATACAACAATTATTATAAGATGATTAAAAAAATCATGCTATAATATTTATTCATATGTATAATAATAAAATAGTTATTATTTTATATGAAATAATGAAATATTTGTATTCAATCATTTATAATTCAAAATACTCGAAATATTTGCTACGTAGTTTCACGCTTTGTCCCGCAGAGCCAGATATTTAGAAAATCCTCACTGTCAAGACCTCGTCCTTCAAGATTCTCACGACGTATTATTTGGCGGGATTAAGCGCTGCGTTTTGGGAAACAAAGAAATGGAAATAACGTATATATACGTCGTGGTGCGACTTCAGAATTTCATTGAAAGGTTCACAATTCATTCCTGGCATAATAGTAGATCTACGAAATAGTATGCAATACACCGTAGAATATAATAGAATACCTATGAACACGTGTGTAAGCTAGGTTTATTGTCTGTTGTATTTGTACAAAGAAATGATATATTACAATCGTTGCGAGAAACAACCCATAGACATTTTGTCGTCGTTCAAAATAAATTTACTATGTATTTTAGTTCAAAATAAATTAGCGTCTGACTGTAAGCGCGATCGGCTTTGGATTCGATTCGTACAGGTGCGTATTCGGTAGTATGAATATATTTAAATTATTTTTATTTCATCGTTCTGTTAAGACAAAGTGCGGAGTTGAGTTCCGCCACTCAACACGCAATGTCTCGAATTCAGTGGAAAGCGAAGTACAGAGTGTCATGACACTAGGTACTTTTTGTTTAGCCCAATGTTTGTTCAATTTGTGTTTCCCAATAGGGATGATAGGATTTGATAGCTCACAGCCGCCATTTTAGTTGTTTGACATTTCACATTTATTTTTAATCATGTTCAATAATGTCTTCCATTTAATTATAAATAAGTTTATGTTACCTCAACGTTTGAAAATTGTCCAAATTTTCTATCAAAATTCGAGAAGTATTGTCTCTACTCAAAGAGCATTTCGTGCTTAATATGGTCGTCATGGAGCACCGTCTGAGCTACTTCGCATAATCCAAAAACTGGAAAGTGAATATTCTTTGCACGATAGTAGACTACCAACACGACAACGGACAGGCCGTAGTGAAGAAAATATTGCCGCCGTATCAGCCAGTGTCGAAGAAAATCAAAATGTTTCCGTTCTACGACGTACACAAGAATTGGGCTTATCCAGAATGACAACCTGGCGAATTTTACGTATGGATCTTGGCCTACATCCATACAAGATTGTGTTGGCACAAGAGCTCAAGCCAGCAGACCATCGATTACGTCGTGAATTTGCTGATTGGGCGCTTCAAATGATGGAAACGTACACCGAATTTCATAGGAAAATCATCTTTTCAGATGAGGCTCACTTTTGGCTCAATGGTTATGTGAACAAACAGAATTGTCGTTACTGGAGTGAATCAAATCCAAGAGTGATTTATGAAACACCATTACATCCTGAAAAAATGACAGTTTGGTGCGGATTATGGTACGGTGGAATCATTGGCCCGTATTTTTTCAAAAACGACGAAGGCCGTAGTGTTACTGTCAATGGCGACCGTTATCGTGACATGTTGAACGATTTTTTTTCACATACTCTCATACTCTAGTAGATACCAGTCAACGGAGTGTCTGGATAGTAGATTATCTCTGACTACCCTGCTATGCGGGATAAAACGTGAAACTACTTATTCATATAACTTTTATATATTTTATGCGTATATTATATATTGTATTCAATTTTGAATCATAGAGTTAATTATCTAGACTTATACATAGAGTAGAGAAACCAGACACTGTACTGCATACTAGACTGGCCTATATGTGTGAGTTTGGTTGTTCGTTTGTTCGCTTCAGCCTTATTCCGCCCACTACTGGTGCCGCCCACATATAGGTCTCCTCCAAGGATGTGTGAGTGTCCAACACATAATAAAAGAGGAAAGATACCAATATTGGTCTTCGTTTTATCACACATGAAAAACTCTCATTTGCTTTTGCTTCTTAACTATGTTCTATACAAGCAAGTATAAATACTAAGTAACCTGTGGAAATTTAAAAAAAACGTGCAGGCAACATGTGCTTTTTATCTTTTTTAATTTCAAGCTTCGCTTTATTTCCCGCTTAGCAGGGTAGACAGAAAGTACCTAGCGTCAAGACACTCCGTACTTTGAATTTCGAATTGGAGACATTGCGTGTTGAGTGGTAGAACTGAACGCCGAACTTAGTCTTACTAGAGCAAGGAAGTGAAAATAATTTAAATATAATCACTCCCTCGAGTAGGAATCGAACCCACAACCGATCTCGTTTACAGTCGGACGCTGTCCCACTGCGCCGGCCTCAAATAAATAAATAATTGTTATAACAAAACATAGGAAATTTTGTAACTTTTGTTTGCTTGTTTTGTAAAAAGGTTTAAAAATTTTGAAAGAATAATTTGTTTTGCGACATTATCAATCACCATAAGCCATTTAAATCCTTAGACTTCTGTTTGTGATGTTTTTCATTTCGTTTCATTACTTTATTGACTTCTTCGACAGATCTCATATTTTAACTCCTTACCAGTTTTATATCTTTTATTATAATTTATAATATTTATCATAACACAAACATATACTTCAATAAAGTATTATAATGATATAATACTACAATTTTATAGGTGATACTTGAACATTAAAATGGCTGCCGTAAAAAATATGTAATTTTCAACTCTTTTTACTTAGTTATTTACGCCCGGTACGGATATTTTAAATTAAAATATTTTAATCGGGTTAATTGTTCATATCATTATTTTTACTTGACTGCTAAAAGAAGAATTATAAGTTTCTACTGCGTATGTAGGTATGTATGTTCGTTATTTTGTTCTCTTGTAACTGCTATACGCGTGAATTGATTTTGAAATATAAGTCATTAAATTCGTCTTAAGGGCGCGAGTGTCTCTGTATATATAAAATGACTGATAAAACATAGTGAATTTTAAAACTTCGTTTTAGGTAGGCAGAGATTATCTAGTGTCATGACATTCCATTATCCACTTACTACCCAAATTCAAGATGTTGTATGTTGAATGACTCAACGTCGCATTTTGTCTCAATAGAGTAGGGAAATGAAAGTAATTTCAATTAAATCATTCCCCAGAGTGAAAATCGAATCCGTAACCAGCGTTTTTATAGTCAGACGCTATCTGACTGCCATGAAAGCCTCAATTTCATATAAACAGTTTCATTGAAAATGTGAAACAAACGTTAATATCAAGAACCTTATTATAGTGCGGATATTAATTTCATATAAAGCAGGCCAGTTTGTCAGTATAGATGAAACTTATAAAGGAAAGTATTATCTGAACTGCTTTCCAAGTATATGAATGTATCATATAGTATTTATTTTGTAAATATATGAGCAATATCAACAATATGAGCTTTACAATATATCAAAGGCTTAGTTTGTATTATAACGTGGTAATTCTTTACGCTAACGTGACAGTTTGGTATTTGCGATAGTTAAAGTTTCACGCTTTATCCCTGTAAAACAGGGTATTCAGAGACAACCTTTTTTTAAAAAAAAGGAGGTAAATGCCCCAAACCAAAAGGGGGCTTTTGGTAAGTTGTCAACTTCATCCATGTACATCTCTACAAAATTAGAGTTGTAGATGGATTGCCGACCTTGAGATGGAAGTAAAAAGGAGACGAGGGAAAAGATGGGTGAGAATACGGAAAGCTGGCTTACATGACATGACAGCAACCAGCAGCAGAGGGGAATTGTAATCTACCCCCTCACACAGAGGAAAACCTAGTGTCAAGACACTCTGTTAACTCATTTCCGTTCGAAATCAAGATATTGCTCCAAATTCTAATGGAGGTTAAAAATCTTTTATAAATAACAACAATGTTGTTATATCTGAATTAAAGTGAAATTACATTTACTTGCATGTCGAATGGCAAACTCAATTCCGTACTTTGATTTATCAAAGCAAAGAAAATCTACTTATTTATTTTATGCGTTAATAATGAATGTTTATTTATTGTACAGTTTGTTAAAAAACAGCGTAGCTTGTTGTTATATATACATATATATATAAATATATATGTATATATATATATATATATATATATATATATATATATATATATATATATATATATATATATATATATATATATATATATATAATTCTAGTAAGACAAAGTGTGACACTAAGTGTCAACGGAGTGCTTTAACACTGGATTATCTCTGACTACCCTATAAGTATTTTATAAATAGTAAATATCTTAATTGTAAGCACTATTCTAAATTAGTGCCAGTAAATATAGACTTTATCTCATCTTAGCCATGTCTGATTCAAAGCAATGTATAAGAGAATTTATATTGATAATAATATCAGCTAGTAGGCGGAAAGCTGAGTAACTCGATAGAAATAAGTACTTATATGGTAATCCACATAAAGTACTTATAACTACTAAAATATTTTTAAGTTTAAAATATATGAATTGATATTATTAAAAAATAATCATCATCAAGAATAATAAATACTTATGTTTAAAATGATTATTCTAACTTTATAACCTAAATTTTATAAAATTGTTCATAAAATTGTATCTTAAAGATGTTCCTTATTAAATAAATGTTTATAATAATATTAAAATAGAGCAAATGGCTCTAAATCCTTACTCAAAGGCTATAAAGACCCTCAACGGGTGAAAGGATTCAAAGCCAATGGTTTTATTATATACTCTAAAGCTTCTGGAGCTACGAGATCGCGTATCATCGGAGACCGCGTAGTCAGTTGCCGTTATCAGTCGACGCAAGACGTCGCACCAGCGCGTGACAAAGTTCGCTCTACGAGATGCTACGAAAGCTCTACGATTATTTTGATTTGGATTTTTAAAGTTATTAATGTTTAATTTTATATATAAATATCTTTAAATATTACTGAATTATGTATTTTCGTGGTATTTTCGTATATATTATATTTACAATATAAATATGAGTATTACAATGTTAACAAAATTGTTTTAACATATTATAAAAATATTTTTATAATAGTACAGTTTACATACAGTGAGTAAGTTAAAAAAATATTATGACGACAAATAATTCATTTAATACTTTGGAATCGACATCCGCGATAGACCGGAAGTTCTGGGATTATTTTGACATGGCAGATGACAGGAATGTAACATGGGAGGAAGTGGCTGGCAGGCAACAGGGTGCTGTGTTAAGTGCTTATGGGGTGTTGATGGCTGTGGGAGCTGTTGGCAATGTGGCTGTTCTAGTGGCCTTAGCTAGTGCTAGACGTAGAAGGTCTCGTGTAGACCTACTGATGACTCACCTCGCCGTAGCTGATGTTTGTGTCACATGCGGAGTGATTCCTTTGGAGGTAAATAATGAAACTATTTTAACACAAGTATGAATTATATCTTATTTCAATATTTACTATTTTTAAAGTGTTATTCCACACTTAGGATTAGAAAACATTTTGGAAAAAACGTATAAAAATTTGAACGCAGCGGGATTCAAACCCGCGCCTCTTGGATACCGTCCAAATGCCGTCAAAAATATATCTTATATGTACCGTCAAAAAAATATATCTTATTTGTTTTTAACTTTTCTATTAAAATAAAAGATTATTTCAAGCTTACAGTCTCACTACTTGCTTTAATTTTTTTCATTGTTTTATATTATTTTAATTACTTGCTTTCTTCTATTAAAAGGCAACCAAACTATTATGGACTTTTATTACTAAGTTTGGGATAAGTAACAGAAAGAATTATATCATTTAATTGTCAATAAAAAGTTATAATAATTTGATTAAAAATATCTTAATAAAAGATTTATTTTTAATTATACAAATTTAAGTTTACTTCCTAATACCTGAATTCGTGTTATGTCGCATTTTATAAATATGCTGTAGCAGAAATATTAAATAAACAAAAAGTAATTAACTTTTTTAAAAAAGAAATAAAGCTTCACGCTTCTCATCAGCAGACAGAAAGTACCTAGTGTCAAAACATTCCACAGTTCACTTTCCGAAAAATTCGATTCATTGCGTATTAAGTGGCGGAACTTAAAGCCGCACTTTGACTTAACCAGAGTGAGAAAATGGAAATAATTTAAATATAATCACTCACCTGAGTGGGAATCGAACCCACAACCAATGGCGTTTACAGTCAGACGCTGTCCCACTGCGAAACGACCGGCCAGAAAATCAACACGAAATGAATGGAAATGTTTGTAATATTATATATTTATCAGAATTTCTTTAACATGTATATTTCCAAGTAAATCTGACAGCATAATATAAATGAAAGAATTTCTAATAGTGAATAATTCATACATACATATATAGGAGATATAATATAAGATTTTTCTTCCTCTTATATAATTGATTTGAATATTTTTATTTTTTCTTCTCTCTGGTAGATATTTCTCACGTGTTGTACATTAATATTAATATTATGATAAAAAAATTATCAACTTTTTTGAAAATTGTTGTTGGTAACACGGTTTTATTCTGCATAGCAGGGTTAACAGAAAAGTACCTAGTGTCAAGACACTCCGTACTTCACTATTCGCAAAATTCGATTGCATGCGTTCAGTGGCAGAACTCAATGCTAGCTTATCAGAGTGAGAAAGTGAATTTTAGAAATAATATCCGAGTATAAATAATGTTGAAGCTTAGATAAATTTATATTTATCTACAGGCGTCCTTAAACGTTGTTGCAATTGGAATTGAAATGCGGCAACCAATGTCACTCGTCCCCTCGAGAATGTCGTATAGCCTAGCTTTCAAGTTGTTAGATTATAACAAGTGTCATGTGAACACGAATTCACTTATTCACTTATATTAATTAGTTTTTTAACAGATAAATGTCTAAATATAACTAAATAACGGTGGGGAAGGCTGGATTTTTTACTATACTAAACCTGCGTGGGACAGCCTAGAAAAGCCTAGAAAAAAATATATTTTGGATTTTATGAATAACTTTTTACGTTGAAGTTTTGTATCGTGGCGCAGTGGAACGGCGTCAGACTGGAAACACGGTTGGTTATGGGTTCGAATCAGAGGATTGATTATAATTTATTCCCTTGTTTTCTTGCTCTGATAAGACAAAGCGTGGCGTTGCAATCCGCTACTCAACACGCAGTGTCTCAAATCTCAAATTTGAAAAAACGTTAAGAAAATTACAATGGGAGTGGTGTTTCGACACTCCGCCTCTGATAACTAATGTAAAGACAATACGTTGTCTATTTTAACAGTGTATGCTTAATCTTCTTGAAGTACGTGAGGCCTGTCAGGGCGCAGTGTGACAGCTTCTGACTGTAAACGCGGTTGTGGGTTCGATCCCTAGTTGGGGGAGTGACTATGTTTTAAATTATTTTTAATGAAAGTTAAATTAAATTATTTTGAATGAGTGTGTGAAGTGTCCTTCCTCTAGAATCGTGAAATTTGGCAAGAAGTAAAACTTCACAGGACATACGTATATAGAAATAAAACGCGTAGTTACTACCAGCGGCATGCGAACTGCATGGACATGTCTATATTTTTTTGCGCTCGCCCGCGACCTTGTTTAGAGTAGAAATTGTTAAAAAAAATAATTTTAATGTTATGTGTGTGTGTGTACTGTGTGCTAGAGTGGATTTTAGCTTCTACTACCTATATATCTACAAAATCTACAAAATTGACTTTTCAATACTTGTGTCGATGTCGTACCCGTGTCGGTTATATATATATATATATATATATATATATATATATATATATATATGTCTGTCAGAACGTATAGCATTTGAAAGCTCCAAATATTTTCAGCGAAACTGATTTTAAGCTTCCATACGGGCTTTACAATCCTCCTATATCAATATGAACGCGTGCTTGTAGTCTGTTCTGACGTATTTGAAATTCAGACAGATTTACATTTTGAATTAACACTCTTTGAAGTTTTATAATCATACAATATGATATTGAGGCCACTCGTGGCGCAGTGTGACCGCGTCTGACTGTAAATGCAATTAGTTGTGGGTTCGATTCCCACTCAGGGGAGTGTTTATATTTAAAATTATGTTCACTTCCTCGCTCTGGTAAGACAAAGTATGGCGTTGGGTTCCCCCACTCAACGCGCAATGTCTAGAATTTGTTGGAAAGCGAAGTAAGGAATTTCATAACACTTTATGTCTGATTAATGATTTTGTAGCGCGATGGGACAGTGTCTAACTGTATACGCTATTAACAGTAGTTTCAATCTTAGTAGGAATAAATAATCATTCAGAGCACAGTGTGGCGTAGAGTACCGACAAGTGAAGCTTTTTATTCGAATTCAGGACATTGCGTGCTTAGATGCGAAAGTTGACATCGCTTTGTCTTGCCAAATAATAGAGATACAAGTAATTAATGTTTTAAACACTATTCCGTCCCATGAAGATCGAACCCACAACGAACGTTTACAATTAGATGCTAATCCCCTGAGCCACGATGGCCTATATTGACTCGGACGATCCAATTATTCTTATATACACATATGAAAGATGTTTTTAATTATGAAAATAGTTTATAAACAGCTTTAAAATATATATCTCGCATAGAAGGGTAGTCAGAGACAACCTAGTGCCGTGACACTCAGTTGACTGCTTTCAACTCGAAAACGGGATATTACAATTTGAGTGACGAACTTAACGCCGGGCTCTGTCTTACCAGAAAGGAGAAAAGAAAATAAAATTTATATATAATCATTTTTGAAAAAACGTATAAAAATTTGAACGCAGCGGAATTCAAGCCCGCGCCTTTAGGATATCGTCCAAGCGCTCTGACCGCTAAGCCATGCGTTCAACTACCAGCTGCGTAGAAATTCTTATACATTTGTCACAACTTATTTATGTTGTTAGTATCTCTGTAGAGAGATTTCCACAAATTTTTTCGAGAGATTGTCATTTTTTAATATTTACTATTTTTAAAGTGTTATTCCACACTTAGAACTAGAAAACCTTTTGGAAAAATAAATTATTTTATACGTTTTTTCAAAAATGTTTTCTAATCCTAAGTGTGAAATAACACTTTAAAAATATTAAATATTTATATATAATCATTGTGAGTACATATTTCGAGAAGAACCTGTTATATATTATTTACAAGGATCTTACTTTAACCTAACTTTACTAAAAGGTTTAATAAATCAACTTTTCTGACAGGCAACTAATAAGTTATTATACATACATACAAAAGTATTCCTTTTTCTTAGACCGATTATAATATTCAAGAAAAACGATTTCACTTTAGCAATTATTTTTTTATATTAAAATGTGAAACAAGTCTCTTACATTTTTACAAAAATTGTGTTTTCTAAAACAATTTATTGTTTCAGGTAGTCTGTTTATAAAGAACATTTTTAAAAATACATTACCATATATTTGATGTATACACAAGGCAACACGTGCTTTATACTTTCACCTTTTTATTCCACACAGCAGTGTAGACGGAAAGTACCTAGTGTGCCCAATTCGAGACATTGCGTGTTGAGTGGGGGAACCCAACGCCGCACTTTGTCTTACCAGAGCGAGGAAGTGAAAATAATTTTGAATATAAACACTCCCCCGAGTGGGAATCGAACCCAAACCAATTGCATTTACAGTCAGACACTATCTCACTGCGCCACCAGCGGCTTTAGTATCATATTGTCTGATTATAAAACTTCTAAGAGTGTTAATTCAAAATGTAAATCTGTCTGAATTTCAAATACGTCAGAACAGACTACAAGCACGCGTTCATATTGATATAGGAGGATTGTAAAGCCCGTATGGAAGCTTGAAATCAGTTTCGCTGAAAATATTTGGAATTTTCAAATGCTATACGTACTGACAGACATATATATATATATATATATATATATATATATATATATATATATATATATATATATATATATATATACAATTTCTACTCTAAACAAGGTCGCGGGCAAGCGCAAAAAAAATATAGACATGGCCATGCAGTTCGCATGCCGCTAGTAGTAACTACGAGTTTTATTTCTATATACGTATGTCCTGTGAAGTTTTGCTTCTTGCCAAATTTAAAATGTCACAATTCTAGGGTAAGGGGCTATATTCTATAGGTTTTGATTTCCTTGTGAAATTGCTTTATACCTCTTACGCGTTCGTGAGAATAAGTGTTCCTATAAGTGTTCCGTTGTTTCCTTTTTACATACGCAACCCTACAATACAAAAAAAATGTAAATCATCAAATTGATGTTGATGATTTCACTGTAAGGAAACTAGTCAAATTACCAATAACCCTTTATATATGGGTATGAATAATATTCGTAGAAACAAGAAAACCGTTATGTACGAATGTGCGAGATATCACTTTAAATTATAAGCAAAAAATATGGAGGCCGGTCGTGGCACAGTGGAACAGCGTTTGACTGTAAACGCTATCGGTTGTGGGTTTGATTCCCACTCGGGGGAGTGATCGTATTTAAATTATTTTCACGCTTAAATTTCTTTCTCTCTCTGGTAAAACAAAGTGCGGTGTTTAGTTCCACCACTCAACAGGTAATGCGTCGCATTCAGTGGAAAGCGAAGTACGGAGTGTTTTGACTCTCCGTACTTTCTGTCTATCCTGGTACGAGGGGTAAACGCGTAAGGATAAAAAAAAGGAAAGCAAATCAGACTGAAACACTGACAGAAGAATTTCAGCTTTAGTCCGAAAGATTCATCTATCATTTTCCGATTGAGGTAACAGCACGTGCGATTCACAGAATTCTCGATTCTCAGAATTATATATATTTTTCAATTCTCGCTTCCAATCATTTAGCTAAGTCAATTATTAATTATATGAATGTACGTAATTAAACTCTGTTGATATTCGCCAATTTTTAATAACGGCCGATGTAAACTTTATAAGTTTCTTTTCAATTTCATGCTTTATTCCAAATAGAAGAGCAATCTAGTTCCAAGAAACTCCGTTGATTGCTTTCCGTCCGAAATCGAGATATTGCGTGCTGAGTAACGAGGAAATGACAACAATTTATATATAATCATTCCCCCGAGTAGGAATCAAACCCGTAACCAATCGTGTTTGCAAAGACGCTGATCCACTGCGCCACGACAGGCCATATGTAAAAATCTTTTCGAAGCGTTGTCTAGATGAATTGAATTTGAATTGGCTGTCAATCCTGTTGTCTCCACTTTGTCAAAGACCCTACTTTATTCAGCCGCAATGGTTTCTTTTTCTAAAAAAAACATGTATTTGTTTATTTTATTTAAATTTTCGTTTATTTTCCCGGAAATGTGTTCTATTTTTTTTTTCAATTACATTATTGTCCAGTAGGTAGAAGAGGGGATAAAGTATTGAGAATTCAGTGTCAAAATTCTTCGAATTCCGTTTTTGTCTTACCTAAACGAAAGTGTCGTGGAACATTGACATAGCCATGACTGATATGGCTTTATACAGGACCGGTCGTGGATTCAATTCCCACATGTAATATTTAAATTATATTCATTTCCTCGTTCTGGTGAGACAAAGCGCGGCGTTGAGTTCCGCCACTCAACGGTGGGGGGCGAGTACGGAGTGTCTTGACACTAAGTATTCCCTTTCTACCCCGCTATGCGGGATAAAAGCGTGAAGGTAAGAAAATCAAAGCGGAAATGAAAGTAATCTTAAGAGACGTTTTAATTTAAAATTTATACCGCCCTCTGAGCCGGCTAAGCCTGTTGAAATCACGCTTCCTGTGTAACGAAGCCGTCCTAAACCGGAAAAAAATCCAGTGAACAAATATCTACTTATACGAATTAATCCACCAGCTATTTAACATAATCTTATTATCCGCCTAATGTAAGGAAGGTCGTGGCGCGATCGGATGTGACGTCGATTCCCACTCAGGGGATTTAAATTATTTTCATTTCCTTTCTCTGGTAAGACCAAGCGTGGCGTTGAGTTCCGCCAATAGGCACGCGAAATCTCAAATTCGGCGGAAAGCAGAATACGGAGTGTCTTGATCTAATATCAAGGCACTTCCTTTCTTTTTTGCTATGCAAGATAAAAGCGTGAAGCGTGTAAAAAAATGTACAAATTTATATACTTTTTCCTTTATACTTTTACAGCACAATAGTCAGATAGAGCATAGTTTCAAGACACTTCGTTCTAATATTTAATATTTTTAAAGTGTTATTTCACACTTAGGATTAGAAAACATTTGAAAAAACGTATAAAAATTTAAACGTAGCGGGATTCGAACCCGCGCCTCTTGGATACCGTTCAAGCGCTCTGACCGCTAAGCCATGCGTTCTACTATCAGCTGCATCGAAATTCTTATACGTTTTGTTACAACTTATATGTGTTGTTTAGCATCTCTGTAGAGAGATTTTTACAAATTTCTACTACTTAAAGATTATAAGAAATAATCGTTTAACAAGAGAGATTGCTATTTTATTTTAATATTTACTATTTTTAAAGTGTTATTCCACACTTAGGACTTAGGATTAGAAAACATTTTGAAAAAACGTATAAAAATTTGAACCCAGCGGGATTCGAACTTCGTTCTCTTTACGTCGCCTGAATTCGAGATTGAGAGGTCCAATTCAACTTCGCGCTTTGTCTTACCAGAGCGGAGAAATGTTAATAAGTTAATATTATCCCACATTGTGGAAACGAATACAACTTTGTGTGCAATCAGACGCTTTCAAAATAATTATAATATTTTTTGACGTAGTTAGCACCTCTGTCATTACTGTAATTGTGGAAATACAATTCAAGTAAAGTTTACTATTTTTAAAGTGTTATTCCACACATAGGATTAGAAAATATTTTTGAAAAAACGTATAAAAATTTGGACGCAACGGGATTCGAACCCTTCTTTCATTCTTGGATACCGTCCAAGTTTTATACGTTTTTTCAAAAATATTTTCAAGTAAAGTTATTCGTACATAGTTTGAAATTAATAAGATAATCTAAAAAAAATAAATAAAATTGGAGTGTCTGTTTGTGATATTAAAATAAACACTTTTTGTTAAATACATATGCGATAAATATACTATTTTTTTTCAAATACTTATTTATCTGTTTCTCGTTTGTTACGGGTAATCTCTGGAACGTCTAGATCGATTTTGACAGGAATTTCTGTGATAGCTAATGTAATAAGGAATAACATGGGCTATTATAACAAAAAAATCCAAAGACCTAATTCCACCCGCACAAAGTCGTGCGCAGCTAGTGATAAATAAAATGCGTAGGACCAAAAAATAAATTGAATAAAGACGTCTTAAATGAATTATTTACCCGTATTTCTATGTGAACAAATAAATTTATAAGCTCTTTAGATATGTTTTATGTTACATTCAATTTAATTTCCAAACCCACTTCCGGTTTCAGTTCCATGGTTTATTTATTTAATTATATAAAAAATGAGGCTGTCAGTAACAGAACAACTGGCGAAAGGATAATAATGAAAGAATATTGTATTACCATTTATCTATAAATGGATGGTATGAATATGAGAAGTGAACGGTAATTTTTATTAATACTAAAGAATTAAAATTAACTTAGTATTAAAAAATTACCTTGATATTTGTTATAAAGCAAATATTTGTTATAAAATACGAACACATTATTGGTAAGGTAAGGCAAACGCTAACTTAAAGAATGGACAAAAACAGTCAATATTGCTTTACAATTTTTTTGGCTTGTATAGTGGTCGATTAATTGATTTAATATGTAGAGATTTTTCCCCTAGTTGGGTTTCAATATGAATATCGTTTCACCCGGATGTAATTCCAACTCTATAATATTAATAAGTTAGTTAAATTAGATTTTTTGAAATTTAAATCAAAATCTTTATTCAAATAAGCTATTAAGAGCAGTTTCGACTGTAAATAAACATAATAATGTCAGTATTGTCAGTCCCGCTAGAAGCTACCAACAGCTCGTAAGTCTACATAACTCCACGCATTAACCTGATGTTCATTTGATAGCATAATTTGATAGAATAATATGCTTTGCCTTATAGAATGTTTTTTTAGCTTCACGCTTTTATCCTGCATCGCAGGATAGACAGAAAGTATCTAGTGTCAAGACACTTCGTACTTCACTTTCCACCGAATTCGAGACATTGCATGTTGAGTAGTGGAACTCAACGTCGCAATTTGTCTTTACCAGAGCGAGAAAGTGAAAATAATTTTAAATATAATCACTCCCGAGTGGGGATCGAACCCACAACCGATCGCGTTTGCAGCAGCTGTTCCACTGCGCCACAACCGACATCAAAATAATGTTTTTAATTTTAATTTATAATGTAAAAGTCTACGTTGTATATAAAATGATGGAATACATGGTTAGTTACTAATTGGAATTATACTGTCTTGTTGTATTTCCATTGGAGGCGGTTAATCGCATTGATTTGATTTATCTCTCGTGGCAGCGTTTCCAACCGAAATCATTTCAAGCCCACGGAACTGGCAAGTAGCATTGTGTGTAATATTACACGAACGATTTCTTTAAGAAAATTAAAGGTAGTTAGAAGTGCCTTTCCACTTCTAACTACCTTGTAACTAAATCTTAATTTATGCATTTTATGAAATTGACTCATAATAAAAAATAAAGATACAAAAATAAATCAGTAATTAGTAAATGAATTTAATTTTCAGCTCGAAGAAACATTGTTTGTTGTGTCCAAACCTGAATTGAACCTGAAGTTGAGAGACTATATTTATATTAAAAATTAGCCAAGTCAGATCAGTTTGAATATAATATTCTAGGTTATGAGAAGAAAGAATATTTTTTTAATACCGTTATAAAATATTTATTGGCAATATTACAATATTGACTTTCTTTTCTTGAAGTAGTATACAGGTAGGTTCTTTACTAAAAAATCATTCAACATCAGTAATCAGATAACTGAAAATAATTAGCAAATAAAAAAAATCCAAGTGAATTTAATCAGTCTGTATGTTATGTGAAATATTCCACATTATTATATATACATTGTAGTCGTCTTTGTTTCCTCTCTCAGGAAGACAAATCGCAGCGTTGAGTTTTGCCGTGTTAATTCGGCGGTGTACGGAATATCCACGGAATATCCACGGAGTATCTTGACACTAGGTTTCCTCTGAATACCCTGCTATGCGGTTTAAAACATAACATAACTTAGGGTCTGGAATTAATAAAATTAAATTGGAAGCAAATGTTAATATAACAGATATTATTGGCTAACATACATTTGTAACTCGTAATTGGTATCAATTAAAACATGACAGAGTGGAAATGTTTTTGATATAATTGGAACAAGTTGTAAATTTTGAAATCACCTTGATTGCAATTGGTGATAAAATTAAATATTATTAAATAAAGCCATGCTATATAAGCACCAATAGTTAGGGAGGCTATTGTATAGTGCAGTGGAACAACGTCTGATCGTAACCGCCGTTGTGGGTTTGATTCCCATTCTGGGGAATAAATATTTTTGAAAAATGTTTTTATATCTCCGCTCTGGTGAGACAAAACACGGCGTTGCGCTTGCCACTCGATATATACATAAAGTTTTTATTTTAAACGGGATGTAGTCAACGGAGTGTTTTGACTCTACGTTTTCTCTGACTATTCTGCTATGCGAGAAACAGAGAAAAGGAGAAAAAATTAAATGGTTATATTTTTTTTAGCTCCAGACTACATCCCACAGACACTTCGTTCTTGAATTCCAGATATGCTTGTTAGGAAGCAAATTGAACGCCCCGCTTTGTCATACTATAGCAAGGAAATGAAAATAATTGAAAATATTTTTACATTTCCTCTCTGGTAAGACAAAGAGCGGTGTTTTGTTCGCCACGCGATATGTAATGTCTTGATTTAGCGCGGAAAACAGTGATATTGACAGTAGGTTATCACTTTAATTAATATTATATACAAATATACATTATATAAGAAACCACAAAATAACAATATGATTTGATGGCATAATAACGAGTTAATTATTAAGAAATAAATAATTTAATAGGACTATATCGGTCTAGATAATAATATTTCGCTTTGAATAAAAATAAGACGTAGATGTGTAGGTAGTATGGCTTCCTGTATCCATTTTCAACCTGTCTACCAAACACCCATTATCCTGTTCATTGATTTTGTATACAAAAACCAAATTAAACACAATACCTTCATTGGATATAAGAAATGTCAATCAAACACGTGTAGAAAAATCCATCGATCCAGACAAGATCCAGGCCTCGTGAAGTGGTACAGATAACCGTAAACGCGATCGGTTGTGGGTTCGATTGCCACTCGGGGGAGTGATTATATTTAAATTATTTTAACTTGTCCGTTCTGGTAAAGACAAAGTGCGGCATTAAGTTCCGCCAATGAACACGCAATATCTCGAATTCAGCTGAAAGCGAAGTGCGTAGTGTCTCGACATAAGGTACTTTCTACGGAGTGGGATTCGAACTCAAAGCCGATCGGTCACGTTTACAGTTACACTCTTTCGAACTGTGCTACGACCAGCTTATTATATTTCAAAATTTATTATCATTTCTCCTCTATGGTAGGTAAAAGCGTGGCGTTAAGTTTACTAATCAACACGCAATGTCTTGTATCAGGTGGAAAGCTATCAACGGAGTGTCTTGACACTAGGTTGTACTTGACTACCCTGTTATGCGGGATACAACGTGAAACTGCTTCTAAAATATATTCGTGTTTATAAATAAAGGTTTATTCTAATACTCGATTTTAGAATTGGCTTTCGTTATTGCTACATTAATGAGTTTCGTAATTATAATTTGAAATTATAATTAGTGGTAGCCTCGTTACCGAGTAATACGCGTTGCCTTAGCAACTTCTACGGTAAATTGTATGCTACATGTTATATATATATATATATATATATATATATATATATATATATATATATATATATATATATATATATATTTAATTAATATATTTATAAGCAGTACTAAATTGTTATAAATGCTACATGTTTAATGTTATAAAATATATGGAAGTACTTTACTGGTTTTCTATATAACCTCTAATGTATTTTATTTTTTTTTCCCAATATAATAAATTTTGTTATTTCTTAAAACTATGCATATTTTTTCGCCTCTACGTATTAATATTATTATATAGATTAACAAAATAATAAGACAATTAATAACTCTTGTAATACGTTACGCCTTAAGCTAGAGCGAAATAACAATCGAGAACTTCGATGGGAAATGTTAAGCTTTTGTTTAAATTGTATACATACATATGTATGAATACTCGAGATATACAGAATTGTTATATATATATATATATATATATATATATATATATATATATATATACATAAGTAATATTGTTGGAATTCGTAGTGTATGTTTGTACATTCTACGAATTTCTCTAACTACTAAAAGTCATATCAAGAGGATTCTTTGTAATTAAACAAAGGTAAACTACAACTTAGGAAGCAATATAATATAGTACAAATTAGATATAGGAGAATTACTTGTAAAAAAGTTTATCTTAAATATAATTACTTGTATGTAGGTACCTACCTAGTTGTAGGTTATTATGATGTCGGCTTATAGTTTTCTGAATTAGATTCATATTTATTTATGCATATGTTACATTTTTTAAAGTGTTTGTCCACACTTAAGATTAGTAAACACTTTTTAAAAAAACGTATACAAAATTAAACGCAGTGGAATTCGAACACGCGGCTCTTGCACGGTGTTCAATAGTTCGAAGCCAGCTAGTTTGAAACACTTTATATATATATATATATATATATATATATATATATATATATATATGTATATATATATATATATATATATATATATATATATATTTAAACTACCTACCTCCTCCTCCTCCTCCTCCTCTTCAATATAGCATTGTGAAAACAGGCACGCTAATAATGCCTTATTATTTGTACTATTATTACTCCAGTAAACGTATAGACTGTTGTGGCGCAGCAGGTCAGCTTGTGACCGTAAATACAAGTGGTTGTGGGTTCGGTTTTCCGCGTGAAGTATTAAATATTCTTAAATTACTCCCATTATTCTTCTCTGGTAAGATAAAACGCAGTATTGTATTTTGTCATTTAACACGCAATGTCTTAATTTTTTTGAGTGTAAAATAAATTAATTAAAAAATCAACAAAATTTATAAACAGCGTTTTTAAAATGAAAATAAAAATTATTTATTTTCTTTTTAATTTACTGTAATAAAGGTCTATTTTTATACTTTTTACTCTTACCTAGAATACTATAAAAAATATAGCATTCCATTGTAAAAAACTTCACCCTTAAATATGCAGTATTATATATTAGGTATTGTAGGTTTATAAACCTTGAAACTTTTATATAAAATGTTTTTCGTGAATAGTAGATTTTCGTAGCAAAAGTGGTACACACGTTTCATGGACTCGCGACTTAGATTCTGGGTTCTGGGGCCATTAAGGCTTTAATTTCTGATATGTTAATTGAAAATAATTACCACGCTGGACATCTTTAACTAAGGCGCTAATTCCATAACTCTCATTATTTCATTGGTCTCTCAGGGTTTCACGTGATAAAGACCGGCCACTAAAATAAACTATAGGCTATCATTTAGTCCAAGGCTAATAGCAAAAAATCCCAAAAAGAAAAACTAAATTGCGTTCTGAAGTTTCAGGGTTTAGCGAGTACATACGAACAGACAAACAACAAATAAAAAATCATTAAGTTATATTCAATTGGTGTTTTAAGATCACTTTTAATAATTAGTATGTAAGTATATTTAATGTGGACTTTTTACTGTTTCACTATATGTTCATATTGTTATGTTACTTTTGATATATTATAATAATTTAATATATTACTATGTTACTTGAGGACGGTCGGTAACTGTAAACGCGATACGATTGTAGGTTCGATGCCCACTTGGGGGAGTCATTATATTTAAATTATTTTCACTTCCTCGCTCTAGTTAAAGACAAAGAGCGGCGTTGAATTCCACCACTCAACATGCAACGTCTCGAATTCGGCGGAAAGCGAAGTACGGAGTGTCTTGACACTAGGTACTTTCTGTCTACCCTGCTATGCGGGATAAAAGCGGGAAGCTAAAAAAAATTATGTATTACTATTACTTTATATAATTCCATAATTGATTATATAATAGAAATAAGGTTTTTTTTAACTTTTATTCTTTATTTGTTTTTTAGCTTCATGCCTTATTCCGCATGGTAGTGTAGTTTGAGACAAGTACTAGTGTCAAGACACTTCGCTGACTGCTTTCCGACCGAAATTGAGATATTTTCTGAGTGGCTAACTCAACTCCGCACTTTGTCTTACAGAGAAATGAAAAGAAATTTTAAATATAATCATTTTCCCGAGTGGAAGTTGAGTACACCACTAATCGCGTTTACAGTCGGACGCTGTCTCACTGCACCACGATGTCTAGCGTATGTATGTAAAATATAAAATAATAGGTAAATATATGACTTGTATTCTTAAACACGCGAATAAGGGCTAATTCTCAGCCTTAGCTTAGCGACTATAAGAACTACATTTCTATAACAACAATTACGATAAATAAATATATAGTTTGGCTTAAATTTACTACCATAGACAGGGATACGTACAATGTAATAAGTATTATCTATAAAAGAATAATAACCACGATACCGTGCCGAGACTGTGACTGTACTGATAGTGTGAATGGGCCTTAACAAACTCAAGCTGACATTACTCGTGGTGTAGGTGTTAATGTTGTTTTGCTAAAAAAAAATATAGCGACTGCGTTTGGTCTGTCAGCATCATCAAAATAAAAAAAAATAATCGAGTCGGCTCGACTCGAATACTCGAAAACTTTTTTTTTATGTTTCATGATTCGAATAAAATTCCAATCGAGTCTACCGTACTTCGAGAAATTGCATGTAGATTAATTTAATTTGTCCTATATGTATTTTTCCTAGAAACACCTGAGAATACATCACGAGCTACGGATTAAAATAACAAAAAGTCATATTCACTTCAAACAGAATATTGGGGACTTAATGAATGTTTGTTTTAAATTACACAAAAACCCTTATAAATATTCAGTGGCAAAGATCAAGGCTCACTTAAAAACTTCCCTCAAAGACCCCTGTTTTGTGGGCCATTTCAAATGTAATTACTTATGTTTCTTGAAATGATTAGTTTAAATCACTAAAATGATCAAATTTATATAACAGAGGATACAGATTCGAATTCTAGGCATATGTTATTGAAATTAAGTACAGTTAGATTAAAAACCAGGTAGAAATATTTATTCCACACTTAGGATAACAAAAACATTATAAAAACGTATAAAAATTTACACGAAGCGAGAATCGAACTACCTCTTAAAAACCATCCAAAAGCTTTCTACATGGCTGTTAATAACATAAATAACTTGAACAAGTGTATAGAAATTTAGTACTAGTCTACTGCGAAACATTGATGGATATTTCCGCAACTCAACGCCACGTTATATCTTTTTAGATGCTAAAAGTAAAATATAGCATATAGAATCCTAATCTCAAGTGGAATTGAACCCACTACCGTGGTCGTAATGACGATGAATCTTTTTCATTATGTGTAAAAAGCTTGCAAATTAATTCATAATTAAGTAACAGAATGTTGACAGCTTGTGTAAGACGAGATAATTTAATTTAAATGAGATACGCCTTATTAAATCAGTCCATTTAAGCTCGCGTCATTTAAATATCAAACGTTATTAAAGCTCTAAGGAAAATCTAGAGATAATACTTTTTTATTTTCTTTTAGAACAGGTTAAATAGGAAGCACCTAGTGTCAAGACACTCTGTACCAATTCATTCTTTGTGTGTTAGGTGGCGGAATTCAACGATGCGCTTTATTTAACCGGTGCGAAGAAATGAAAATAATGAAGATGTCAAGACATGGGTGTAAAGACATTGTTGAGTGTTTTTCATCTGAAATCGAGGTTAATCGATTTTAGGTTTTTTTAGTAACATTATATATATATATATATATATATATATATATATATATATATATATATATATATACATATCTACACTACTACATACATATTTTATTTAAAAAATAATCAGGCATTAAACTTATAAGCTGAAATAGTAATTTTTAAGTAAACTTTAAGCAAACATGAGCATAATCTACAATTAGTATAGGTTACAGACATACAAAATCAGCACTAATCTTTCTACGTATACAAATGCTTGTCCATTATAATACCATGATTATTATGTAATAATATAAATAAAAAGACTTTTGTTTGTATTGCATTTTAGTTTATTACGGGAAGCGTTTATTAAGTAAAGTGGAATATTGCGTCCGCTTAGCTTTTATGAGCAATATCCGTTTTCTAGAGTTCAGAAAATTCGAATTTAATTTCTGTAAGAAAAGTCTATTTTTATATCAAGTTTACATAAAAATATAATAGTTCTCTTTTTCAGCTTCATGCTTATTTCCGGGTAGAATAGGCAAAGAAAACTGTACAATAAGCATATTTACTGGCGGAACTGAACGCCGTGCTTTCTTACCTGTTAGTAAAGAATAGCAAATATAAATTTAATATAATTATTCTTTCGAGCAGGGAACGAATCCACAACCAACTGTGTTTATACTTAGATGTTCCAATATGCCACGCTAGCCTCAATTGATATCAAGCTGAAATAAAAAATTCTGGAATATTAATGAGGCCGATCGTGGCGCAGTGGAACATTGTCTGACTGTAAGCAACGCATTTTAGTCTTGTTACGGGTGTGGGTTCCATTTCCACTCGAGGGAATGATAATATTTAAAATTATTTTCATTCCCTCGCTCTGGTAACAAAGCACGGCTTGAGTTTCATTCCTCAAAAAGAAAAGATATTAATTCAGAAAAAGTAACATTTATTTTCTCAGTTACAGGTAGAAAGAATTTGTTAAAATAGGTATTATTGAAAGTTTGTTTTGGGAAATTATACACATGTCAGCTTTAGTTGTTAGAACGTAAATATTGGTACTGTTAGCATATGACGTGCCAATCACTTTACTGTCATCGCTCATGTCGTAGACATTCTTATATTTTCACTATGAAAAATGGATTTTTCTATGAAATTCTTAAGATTGAAACAGTTAGGATAGGAAAATCATTTAAAATATTTCCTTTCAAGTTATGCTTTCTTAGAAGTAGTCTATAAGAATTATAATATTTTTTCCAATTTATTGAGTATCGCTTTATACATTTTTTTATATGTACGTTTTCTAAACAATTAATCAAAGCAAACAAAGTGGCGGGTAGTTCGAATAGCAGCCTTAGTATTGAGACGAATTCAAATTGTGTTTGGAACTTAGTAATTATGCTTTAAGTATTTGATTCGTTTGTCTATTTGATTCATATTAAAGTTGAAATTTATAATTAATTATAAAAATAAACTAATCTAACTCCATTCATTATTCATGATATAAAATGGAGAAATTACTTTATTTTATATATACTTTAAATCCAATTAAATTATAAACAAAAGATTATTTTATTATTTCTTAATGTAATCCAGGACAGTGCAAGTAACTAAAACTAGGATTGAGTAAACAAAATGATTGATTTAATTTATTTTATCATTCAAAATTAAAAATATGACAAAATATGTAAATATTAATCACTATAATAATTTTAATATATAATTTCAATATCGCAACTGTGAATATAATTCTTAACCGCTACCGGGTAGCGTCCCATCAGAAGCGGGTATCCCAATGATTTGGTTCGCGACCACTATCATGACAATAACGATCCGCCAAATATCTGATGGTATGTTCCAGTTCGATGTCGAGTAAGCCAGCTTTCTCTATTCCGCCCATCCTGTCCCTCAGAGTGAAGCGCTTCCGACATTTCTAGCTGCCGAGGCCACTACACATCTCCTCTCACTTCCATCCTATGTCCGGCAGCGCATTTACAACTCTTATGCTATTGATGTCCATGGGAGAAGGTGAGCACTTACCATCAGGAGGTCCTTCTGCTCGTTTCGTGTGCCCCCCATTTCAATAAAAAAATCTATCAATTTAACATAAATATTATATATATATATATATATATATATATATATATATATATATATATATATACACACACAAACATGTATACCTACTTAGGGAATATCCAGTCTTATAATTTAAAAAAATGTCATTTTATTTTAGACCTTTTAATTTAAAGCTCTTTCCGAACGTTAAAGGGTTCCATTATCTTTTAGTGTATCATTAAGTTAACTCAAATTTACGTCACAATAATTTGGATAGATTGAAGGCAATTGGGAATTATCATGTCATCCGTTGCCTCTTCTTTTTCTTATTAACAAGTCTATGTTATATTTAATTTACTTTTTCTCACCAATGTTTTTATGGGACAGCCAAGGTCATAATGGTAAGCAATCACCGTCACCGAGGGTCATAGCGGGGTGCAATCTTCAGGGGAGCTACATGGGAGTATGTGTTCTACTATCTTAAGATATTCGGTTTTATATTTCTCCTATTAATTCATTTACTCCTATTAACGAGTAGAGTACGCTCAAGCGCTGCAATTAAGTAGACGATGCTTTCTTTTTGCTTCTCTTCTTGAAATTCTTATTCTGTTGTACTTATGTTTTTTGTCATCTCAGGTCAAAAACTATATCAACAATTACAACATTTCTTAGTTGTAATTCGCTACCGTGGCGCAGTGGAACAGCATCTATCTATAAACACATTTAAATGTGAGTTCGATTCCCACTCGTGATAATGATGACATTTAAAATGTATTTTAATTTCTTCGTTGAGTTTGCCATTCACCATAGAGTCTTGACACTAACTTAACTTATCAGCAGGATAAGGTGAAGTTGCCTTTTTTTGTTATTACAGCGATTTCTCGTATGAATAAACTTTTACCTACTTCTTTATTATGTACATTTATGTTTTTCTCATTGCATAATTAACTATATTTCAAATATTCATTTTGATATGTTTTTTATTTACTGGGTCTGACTGTATTTGATCGGTTGTGGGTTCGATTCAAGCTCAGTGGAGGGATTATAATAAAATTATTTACACCTCCTCGCTCTGGTGAGACAAAGTGCGGCGTTGAGTTCCGCCATTCCATAAGAAATGGTCTTGAATTCGGGGGAAAGCGAAATACTGAGTGTCTTGACACTAGGTACTTTCTGTCTACCCTGCTATGCGGGATAAAAGCGTGAAAGTAAAAGAAATGATTCTGTATAAATCTAAAAATTATCTATGGTTAAATCTATGTTTAAAAATAGCTATTAATACGTTTTTGTATAACTTTGTTACTCAAATAGATAACTAACGAAAACACTTAACTTGTAAAGTCCACTAAATACATATATGTTTGTTTTTTATTTTTTTTTCAATATTTTATTCCTGATCCCCATGATTTCGACAGAATTGTTATATATTATTTATTAAAAACTTTTAAGGAATATTAGTGAGGCCAGTCGTGGCGCAATGGGACAGGGTCTGACTGTAAACGCGTTCGGTTGTGGGTTCTATCCTCACTCGAGGTATTGATTATATTTAAATTATTTTTACTTCCTCGCTCTGGTAAAAGAATTTTCGTCGTTGAGTACCACCAGTCAACACGCAATGTCTCGAATTCGGCGGAAAATGCAGTACGGAGTGTCTTGACACTATGTACTTTCTGTCTACCCTGCCATGCGTGATAAAAGCGTGAAAACGGTGAATATTAGTAATAAATAAACTCGTATTATAAATACAATTAGTTTCACATATATCTTCAGAGTAGATAAATGAGTGTATAGTAAGGTCGTCAACGACAGTCTAGAGTTATATAGGCTGTCTTTGACTACCGTGGTAGGCGAAAGATATTACGTGTTGCTTGATGAACTTAACGCCGCGCTTTCTCTTACCGAAGGAGAGAAAGAAAATAATTATAAAATAAAATAATTAATTAAGAAAAATAATTCTAAAATTAAATAATTATAAAATTATTTTCTTTGTACTTTTACATATTTTTTAATATTTATTTCGATTACAGATTGGCTGGAAGTACACAAACGCGTGGCTTGTGGGCAACCTGCTCTGCAAAGTGTTACTGGTTATGAGAGCTTTTGGACTTTACTTGTCGTCCAATGTATTAGTCTGCATATCTATTGATAGGTAAGTTGCTTTTAAGATTTAAATAATATTTCTAATAGATAAAACTCATATTTTGGTATTTGAAAATACATTTGAACATACTTAGGGTTATGATTATAATTAAATAATTTTCATTTCCTTGCTTGGTTAGACGTTGGCGTTGAGTTCCGCCACTCAACAAGCAATTGTAATGAAACTGGAGTACGAAGTATCGTGAGACTAGATATTTCCTGTCTAGGGTAGACAGGAAATATCTAGTCTGTCTGTGTGAAATAACAGCGTAAAGCTAAAAAATCCTTTTAAAATAGTTTAGTTCATTTACTACGTATGAAATACAGCGTTGATTTTTTTAAGTATAATAAGTGTAGAAACGTTAGAAAATTATTATGTCCTTTGTTTGTTCTACATACAAATATATTAAACATATATTGTTTTAATGTTGGCAGAACTTAATAATATTTTAAAACGAAACACAAAATTCGGAAAAAGCATATTCTGTTACCACAACAGATAATTGAATTTATTTAAAAGCTTTATATATCGCGCGTATTTATTCAAGACTTAACGGTAATCTGTTCTTGAGGCCATCGCGACGCAGTAGAAGGGCATCAATCAGATGCCCTTCAACTGCGCCGCGATTGCAAACGCGATTGGTCGTGGGTTTGCCATTCAACACGCAATTTCTCCTATTCGGATGGAAAGCGAAGAAAGGAGTGTTTTGACTAGGAATCACTAACTACACATCTATTTTACCCTTATATTTTGGATAAAGCTTAAACTTGCCTTTATATGTATAAGGATTTATTTATATATTGCTCGATGATTACAATTTGCTCAGAGAACAATTAAATTTTAACTAACGCTCTGTTTAGATAAATCGCGGCGTTGAGCTCTGCTTATTACGCAAAATCTCAAAATCGGCGAAAAGCGGAGTACGAAATGTCTTTACGCAAGGTATAAAAAAAATATAAACTTTATTTCTAAAAAGCATTCCGAGTTGTTCGCTAACGAACTATAAAACTGGAATAAGCTTTACAAAAAGAATATCAAAATGCATTACAGAGCATCTCGAGTATTTACGATCTAGTTACAAGGAACAATTATAAGGAACAAATGTCTTGTTTTTTTCTTTGAAATTGTTTGGAAATCAATGGTGTTTTTATGTATAAAAGACATTGCGTGTTGAGAGGTGGAACTCAACGCTGCATTTTGTTTTTTACCGCGATGAAGTAAAAGTAATTACAATATAATCAATCCCCCGAGTGGGGATCGAAGCCGCATATATTTTTAATGCGTTATACACGTTATAAAGAAAGGACTTATTTTCTGCCCTTGTCTCTTAAATTTTCCTGTTTCTAAATATTTCCTAAATATTTTTATTTTTAGTCATTAATTATGATATATATAATTTCATATTTATATTCACGTTTTCTCGTATTATATTAAAAGGAACTGAGGGCATTTGAAAAGCTTTACAATGTTCACCTAAACTTTTTGAGTACAAAACTTTTTTATCTTGACACATTTTTCCAGCTTGCCGTATCGTTTGCTATTTTTTTGTTAGAAAACACAGTGGGATATATGGCGGAATTTAATACAGTATTTTAACTGAATTTCCACGTGCTTCTTGTTCAGTTCTTAGCAGACACGACTTAATATCAAAACAATTTCAAAATAAAAATAAATTATGCGCTTAAAACACGGTGTGTTAGCGGAACTAAACGCCGTGCTATTGCTTTGACAGAAAGGGAAGGAATGGGTGTCGAATCTACAATAATTAAGTTTATATTTAGATGGCATACCAATAAGAATGCGAAGGTTTCTGTATTTTTTGCTTTTAAATTTTGTTATGAGATCGCCACCGCAGATAGACGAACTTTGTTAAACTTGCTAGATGCTTTTTCTTTCAAATTTGATTGACGTTAGATATGAAATCCTTTTATATTAAATTAAAGTTGTAAAGCAAAGTTAGTTAAGCGCTGTCATAAGTTATGTACATATATATATATATATATATATATATATATATATATATTGAATTACATTTAGAAGACGAAATGAAAGTTCATTACGTATAGTAAAACACATTCTATCAGTCGTTAAAAAATGTCGAACGGATTTTCGATTCCTTTAGTGGTAACAAATATATTTGGGTACTTTATGAGGTAAACTCCCTTAAATAATTATACACGCTAAGCTGTAAAGGAAGCTTTCATCGAAAAAGCAAAAAAAAATAATTTTATTTAGCAATACAATTTGACAAATACGATTAACCTATCAAAGAGGGTGCTTTAATAATTTAAATATTAAGTAAGAAATATACCTTAGACTATGTAAATAGACGTATGATTTAATAATATTCTTTACATGTTTATTTAAGCTTAGTAGAGTAGACAGAAAATAATAAAGTATTGTCATAACACTCCGTACTCCGCTTTCCGTAATTCGAGTCATAGCGTGCTGAGTGGGGAAACTCAACACCACGTTTTGTCTGACAAAAGCGAAGAAATCTAAACAATTTAAATAAATTCACTCCGCCGAATTGGAATCGAACCCACAACCGATGGGGTTTACAGTTAGACGCCGCCCCCCTTGCCCACAACCGGCCTAGCTTATTCGTAAATCATATATTTATTTATATAACTTGATATATATTTCTAAGAGAAACTCTGCATATAACCATAATAAACATACCAAAAAATTTTGACAACAAACCAACATGACATTTCCCAAAAATCTGTAATAATTGAGGAGGGTATTTTTTTGTTTACTGATATTTAATTCTAGGTAGGAAGTTTATTGGGTCGACTAGTTTCAAATATATGTATTTCCACCACACGTGATAAAGTAACGCACAAGTATCGCTAGCGCTTGAAACAATATTCAAGTTACTCTAAGGTGCTTTAGATGTTAGGTTTAAAATAATATAGAGGTTTCAAATTAAAACTAAAAGACACGCTTATATAGACATAGATGTCTTCGTTATTCGAGTTGTTCCAATCTGGGCTATACTATTCTTTGACCAAAGATTGCTCTGATCCCTTAAAACTTTTATGTTATTTTTAAAAATATTTTCCAATCCTAAATGTAAAATAACACTTTAAAAATAATAAAGTATTAAAATAAAATAGCAATCTCTGTTGTTAAAGTTAAATTATTTTTCAATAGTATTTGAGTGGCAGAAATTTGTAAAAATCTCTCTACAATATAAATAAATCGCAACAAACGTATAAGAATTTCGACGCCGCTAGTAGTAGAACACATGGCTTAGCGGTCAGAGCGCTTGGACAGTTTCCAAGAGGCGGGGTTTCGAATCCTGCTGTGAATCCAAAAATGTTAACATGCTTATGTTTTATTCTTAAGTATTTTTAATATTCTAAAAGCGAAAGTATATTGTGTGATTATTAGTGATATTTTATTAACTCATTATTAGTGACTCATTATTAGTGACTCATTATTAGTGATATTTTATTAACTCTGCCACACAAAAACTACTAAACTGTTTTAGATGAAACAATACTGCAGCTGATAACATTTTTTATGAATACACCACGCGGGTAAAACCATGGGAATCAAGTGCTAACTAAATATTGCCTAAGTAAAAAAAATCGGATAGAATGATGGTTGGAAGCTCTCTACACTTATAAATTATTTAAAGTCTCATATCCACTATACTAGAGATTCTGCAAGAATCCAGGGTAGTAGTACGCAACTAAGAAACAGATGAAGGGAGATTGGCGAGAGATGCAGACGAAGGCCACCTCAGTCTACCTGTAACCACGATCTACTGTAAAGTGTTCGAAATGTCAGGTATTCAAAAATGTATTTTCGAATACCAAAATATACGCGATTAATCCGGTTAAAATAGTTTCATTTAAAATGTGTAAAAATCATAAAAATCAAAGATCTTATTAAGATCTTATTACAATAAATTTTATTTTATATACTTGCGATAAAAACATAAAAGCTTTTAGAATCATACATTTTGCTAATAGAAATCGTTCAAATATTTTATTTTAATTTAAGTGAAAACATTTCTCTTCTTTTTACGGAATAAGCTTTTAATAAATTGATTGTGAACGACCATTAAATACAGCTTTACCGGCGCGGCACAGTCGTTGTCCTACCGCGGTAGTTTTAGGTTCGATCTAGTTGGGCAGAGTCTAATCTATCACATCTGGGCGTATTTGATCATCTAGGACTGATAATATTCGTTGATAAACTTTTATTAAAGTAGATTTGAAACCACCATCAGTTTTCTTAATATTTTTCTGAAACACTTGTTACCGTCAAAAATAATTTTAAAAGAATTCCTGTAAAATTCTCTCAAAGTAAGGTAATTTGTTTTTTATTCAGCGTCTCAGCTTTCAGAGTTTCAGCTTTTTCCTGAAAATCAAAGCTGTCATTACTAAACATAGGGGGAGGGGTATTAGGCGCTATGTTGTTTTGTATCATTGTAACTAGTAGACTTGTTAAGAAAATACATATTGTTTATTTATTTCCAAAGTGTAATTTTAAATACATACATTTTCACTCTTTACATTTTCTACAAATTCAGTTCGCACAGCCTGGTGGTTGATGAGCACCTAGTGTCAAGACACTTCGTACTTCGCTTTCCACCGAATTCGAGAAATGACGTGTTGAGTTGTGAAAATAATTTTAAGGGTGAAAATAATTTAAAATAATTTAAATAAGAAGTGAAAATAATTTAAATATAATCACTCCCCCTAGTGGAGATCGAACCCTCAACGGGATCACGTTTTCTGTCACACGCTGTCCCACTGCGCCACGACCGGCCTCTTTTTTTGTATTAATATAATGTTAGTTATGGCATCCTTGTTAACAATACTGATGAAGATACTTACCTTACTAAATAGATATTTTATTTACATTCATTCATTTTATATATATATATATATATATATATATATATATATATATAAAATATTAGATAATATAAAAAAGAAACAATTTGGCGATATTATTTGTCATTAATGTTCCGTTTTATTTAAATGTGTCAAACACGATCAGTTATCTAAACGAGGAGTATTTTATATTAAAATTTTTTAAATAGTTATTTTTTATAACATTACTACATGAAACATTAACGCTATGAGTATGTTATACATTTTAAAGTCTTAATTTTATTTTACATTCTATTTGATGCACAATTTTACAGTTGGAGGCCGGTCGTGGCGCAGTGGAACACGATCGGCTGTGGGTTCGATCCCCACTCGGGGGAGTGATTAGATTTATATTTTTTTTGCGCATAAATTTTTGAAGGCCATTTCCGGTGGAAATACTGTTATATTTCAGTCATTCTATTTCAAAAACCATTCACGAACCTTAGGGCTACATTTCAATTACAACTATCCGTCGCTCGCTTTCTGTTAACCGCTCGCTTCGCTCAATTTGCTAACGGTACCCGAGATATTGCAAACGTAGCGAGTAGAAATTGAGGGCTCCGAGTTATTTTATGTTATATTTTTTTTAGTCTGTATTTTTGTATGTAATGTTATTTACAAATTATCACCCGTTATATGTATGGTCGGTTTTTAAACTTTAAAGAGTAAATTTAGTATATTTTTATAAATGGAACACACTGTATACGTAATTGGTAAATATGAAGTTTAGCTTGGCCGGTCGTGGCACAGTGTGACAGCGTCTTGGTTCGATCCCCACTCGGGGAAGTGATTATATTTAAATTATTTTCACTTCATCGCTCTGGTAAAGATAAAAAGCGGCGTTGAGTTCCACCACTCAACACGCAATGTCTCGACTTCGGTGGAAAGTGAAGTATGGAGTGTGTTGACACTAGGTACTTTCTGTCTATGCGGGATAAAAGCGTGAAGCTAAGTAAAATTTTCTTTACCACGCCACGTTGAAAATAGTTGAAACTTTAGCTACAAAATAGTTTACGGTGCAAATCCTAAGGCACTTCACCAGCTCCTTGTCACGTCGACGTCACGTGCCTGACTGACATACTTAGTGTTCATGCGTGACATTGAGTATAAGCACGAGACCTATACGGAGAATAGGGAGCTAATATTTGACATATTATTTTATAATTACGCATCCAAGAGACTAAAAACTGAATTCCTTGAGGAAAAATACTTAAAGTCGACTTGAAAAAGATTTAAATTAAAAATATAATTAGTTATAAACATTTTTTTTTAATTTAATACTATGACGCCAGTCGTGGCGCAGAGCAACACTTCCTGACCGTAAATACGATTGATTCTGGGTTCGATATTTAAATTATTTTCGATACGTTGTTCTCCGAGTTCCGCAACTCAATGAAAAACGGAGTACAGATTGTCTTGATACTAGGTACTTAACCTTCTTGACCTATCCTAGGTATGCGCGATAAAAGCGTGAAACTACAAAAAATACACACAGAAAGGAGCTTAATAAACAATGAAAACTTTTCTATAAAAAAGCAACTTCGCTCTTTATCCCGCAAGGCAGGATAATCAGAAATGTTAAGATATTCATTTTCCGCTTTCCATCCAAAATTAAGACGTTGCGTGTCAAGTGGCGAAACTCAACCCGCGCTTTTTTAAAGAGCGAATATTATTTAAAAAATAATAATAATAACTTGGATTTGATAATCATCCTCCCAAATGAGAGTCGACCTACAGCTAATGACATTTACGGCCGGTTTCTGAATCACCCGAGAATTGTCGAACTTTTCTTACGTTTCTCAATTCAAAATTTACGTTCATCAAACTATATTCAACTGATCGTTGACTAAAATACACACAAAAAATTTAGGGCATGACTGTTACGTTCCTTTTGTACGTAGAAAAACCGATATTTATCGGTTAACTGTAAATATATATATATATATATATATATATATATATATATATATATATATATATATATATATATATATATATATATATATATATATATATATATATATATATATATATATATATATATATACATATATATGTGTGTATGTATGTATATATACACTGTAAAATTGTGCATCAAATAGAATGTAAAATAAAATTAAGACTTTAAAATGTATAACATACTCATAGCGTTAATGTTTCATGTAGTAATGTTATAAAAAATAACTATTTAAAAAATTTTATTATAAAATACTCCTCGTTTAGATAACTGATCGTGTTTGACACATTTAAATATCGCCAAATTGTTTCTTTTATATATATATATGCCTTGCGGGATAAAGAGCGAAGTTGCTTTTTTATAGAAAAGTTTTCATTGTTTATTAAGCTCCTTTCTGTGTGTATTTTTTGTAGTTTCACGCTTTTATCGCGCATACCTAGGATAGGTCAAGAAGGTTAAGTACCTAGTATCAAGACAATCTGTACTCCGTTTTTCATTGAGTTGCGGAACTCGGAGAACAACGTATCGAAAATAATTTAAATATCGAACCCAGAATCAATCGTATTTACGGTCAGGAAGTGTTGCTCTGCGCCACGACTGGCGTCATAGTATTAAATTAAAAAAAAATGTTTATAACTAATTATATTTTTAATTTAAATCTTTTTCAAGTCGACTTTAAGTATTTTTCCTCAAGGAATTCAGTTTTTAGTCTCTTGGATGCGTAATTATAAAATAATATGTCAAATATTAGCTCCCTATTCTCCGTATAGGTCTCGTGCTTATACTCAATGTCACGCATGAACACTAAGTATGTCAGTCAGGCACGTGACGTCGACGTGACAAGGAGCTGGTGAAGTGCCTTAGGATTTGCACCGTAAACTATTTTGTAGCTAAAGTTTCAACTATTTTCAACGTGGCGTGGTATTGTACAGAAAATTTTATTTATCAAGCTAAACTTCTTTTTTTTTAGCTTCACGCTTTTATCCCGCATAGACAGAAAGTACCTAGTGTCAACACACTCCATACTTCACTTTCCACCGAAGTCGAGACATTGCGTGTTGAGTGGTGGAACTCAACGCCGCTTTTTATCTTTACCAGAGCGAGGAAGTGAAAATAATTTAAATATAATCACTTCCCCGAGTGGGGATCGAACTCACAACCGATCCTGTTTACAGTCAGACGCTGTCACACTGTGCCACGACAGGCCAAGCTAAACTTCATATTTACCAATTACGTATACAGTGTGTTCCATTTATAAAAATATACTAAATTTACTCTTTAAAGTTTAAAAACCGACCATACGTATAACGGGTGATAATTTGTAAATAACATTACATAAAAAAATACAGACTAAAAAAAATATAACATAAAATAACTTGGAGCCCTCAATTTCTACTCGCTACGTTTGCAATATCTCGGGTACCGTTAGCAAATTGAGCGAAGCGAGCGGTTAACAGAAAGCGAGCGACGGATAGTTGTAATTGAAATGTAGCCCCAAGGTTCGTGAATGGTTTTTGAAATAGAATGACTGGAAAATATATATAAAGTATTTCCGCCGGAAATGACTCACAAAATTTACGCGCAAAAAAATATAAAGACAGAGTGACGGTACTTACAATTTCATTGAAAAAAAAAAATCTTCCAATTTTCCGGATTTTTTTCCCATTTTTTTAACGACATTGATTTTTTATATATCATCATGACGACTATAATGTGTGTGGGAGCGTAATCGGTAAAGTAGTTTTCATTTAAACCCTGAAGAAAGAGTGTTTGAAGTTACGCACAGAGCGTTCAATAACATAATTAAGATCTATAAGTACTTTCTTGAAGTTGAAATAAGCAATTCTTTATATCAAGCGATGGATAAAGCGCAGCGTTCGGTTCCGCTTTTACTATGCACCATATTCAGTATGAGTGCGTGTTCCAGCATAAAGTTTTCCAGTGCTTAATTCCAATGAAATACATTAAATTATTATCTTTTATTTTAGATTCTTCGCTGTACTATATCCATTGAAGCTGTCAGTAGCGAGGAGGAGGAGCAAGCAGATGTTGTATGGCGCGTGGGCAGTGGCCCTGGGATGCAGTTTGCCACAGGTTAGTAAGTTATACTTGCTTTTACGCTTATTTCAAAGAAAAAATTTTTCCATTTTTTTACATTTCAAGTATTTGTTAAAAAATATTTCTATATATATAAAGAATGGTACTTACAATAAATTATTTTCACTTTCCCGCTCTGGTAATATAAAGCACGGCGTTGAGCTCTGCAAATCGATTTATACATTCTAGACATTGTATGTTTTTTCTGAATTTGCTCTAAAAATATTAGGATATTTAGTCCCACCAATTGAAACAATATAGTTAATTTTTAAACCAAAACTCTCAATTCGAGTTCACGTAATTTATAAGTTTATTTCACTGTTTTAATAAACTGTTATTGCAGAACTAATGGATCTATTGTCTTGAGGTTACTTTTTTAGGTTATTACAATGTGTTTATAAAGACTTCAGTCTTTCGGCTTATTACGCCCACGTTTTAAGCTTTTCTTTAATACTTTTATAACTTACTATTTAAAAAAAACAACTTTAAAGTAAGTTATGAGCGCAAAACAATAAAATGAGTATTTTGTTTATAAGTTATGAGTAACGAACGGTGAAGTCTTTCAAGTAGAAATTATAATAATACGTTTTAATAGCTGAATGTTAAAATTAAGCGCCAAGTTTGAATACTGTAGATTACTCCCGGTTTTGTCTAGGTAATGATAACTTATAATTAAAAAACTCTTTATTTTTAGTATTTAAAAAAAAAACAATTTTATTTAAAATATATTTCTTATATATCTTTGGTTATAGATAGGTATGGTCGTGGCGCAGTGAGACAGCGTCTGACTGTAAACGGTATCGGTTGTAGTTCAATTCCCATTCGGGGGAGTAATTATATTTAAATTATTCTCACTTCTTCGCTCTGGTAAGACAAAGTGCGGCGTTGAGTTTCACGACTCAAACACGCAATGTCCTAAATTCGGCGGCAAGCAAAGTACGGAGTCTGTTGACACTAGGTTCTTTCTGTCTACCCGTCTATGCGGGATGTAAGCGTGAATCGTGAATTCGAATTATTCTATTTCCTCCGATCAATGCCATCACTCACCTCTCAATATTGAGAGCGAGGATTTTGACACTACGTTCTAAATAGCAACTCTGAAATGCGAGAACAAGGGCGAAGTTCATAAAAATACTGTATGTATGAAAAAAGTATTAAAAGTAAAATCGGGATTCTGCATCAGTATGTTCTTTAAGTGTAAATAGACCTGTCACTTATATATTTGTGAAACTAGTTTTTGACAGTTTATTTTCCTTTCACTCAACATCGCACTCAATAAAATCCGATTTCCTATCACCACTTAGAGATATGAAATACAATTTTTAGATCTATGTATATGAAGCGGTTGTAAAAGTATCATATTCATTTAGGCAAGAATTTAAGCACACGAGTCCAATCTCTCTCTCTTTCTCTCAAACTAAATGTAGTAATAATATATTATATTTTATATCATCTTTAGGTTATACAAAGTACAGTTCTTAATTGTCTCATCCAGTGCCAGTTTTGTTGCGCTTCAAATAGAGTGTCTTACTACTAAGACCTAATTCTTATTTGCGTGAACTTCGAAAATAAATGCTATTAATGTTTAAAAATTGTGTATTGAGTATTGATAATATATTCTTCGATCTGATAACATTTAATTCTTGCGTAATTTGATTTTTTTTAAGAACACATGTCAACTTTATTACTTGAACAGCGGAGTGTCTGGACACTAGGTTGTCTCTGACTATCCTGCTAAATTTATTAAGCTTTAAATTATTAAAACAGCTTTTCGCTTTGTCCCGTTAGCAGGGTAGTCAGAGACAACCTAGTGTCAAGACACTCCCATATCTGCTTTCTGGCCGAAATCGTGGCATTGCGTGTTGAGTCGCGAACTCAACCCCGTGCTTTGTCATATGAGAGCGGAAAAAAGAATATAATTTTTAAATATCGCGCTTACATTCTATGCCACTGCGCAACAATAGCCCAAGTTATATCTATACATATATTAAAACTAGAAATATGAATTGGGTATATTGAAAATATTAAATTAAAACTATGTAATAAGCAGTATTACTATATCGATAGCGGACCTAAAAATGTGAATAGCAAATTTTTGTCTGTCGATTTGTCTGCCTGTTTGTTCAAGCGTCACACAAAAAATATTGTATCGATTTTGATGAAACTTGATATAATTATATTTCAACATCCTGGGCACCATACTAAACCAGACTGAGTTAGAGACTGCGTGTTGAGTGATGGAACTCAACTTCACCTTTTGTCTTACCAGAGCGAGGAAGAGAAAATAATTCAAAATACAATCGTTTCCCCCGAGGGGGAACCGCATAGTCACATGTTGTCCTACTTACGGCCACGACCGGTCTCTTTAATAATTATCTTTACCAATCCCAAATAATAAGTTTGTGTATGTATACGTAGGGTTGAATGTCGTATTTGGCTTGAACCGTTCGCGGTGCGACCTTTTTGTTTCTTGACGTTGTACGTCTGTATTATTATAGGTTTCAATTTTGAAGTAGGTTAGTAGATGGGCTATTTATAACACTTAGTTTAATAATTCAATAAAGTTATACATATAAGCTGTTTGGTATTTAATCAAGAACGAGGGCTGACGAGAAAAAGAAATGGTCATAATCGTGATTTCATGCGCGCGAGCGGGCCACTAGTTACATCTATTTTTTTTAACTTCACGCTTTAAAATTAGAGTCATTGCGTGGTGAGTGATGGAACTCAACGCCGTACTTTGTTTTACAAGAGCGAGGAAGGGAAAATAATTTTAAATATAATTGTGCCTTATATGCACATAGGTATTAAAGTAAACAATTGGTAACACATATTCTATGACTAAAATGTTTCACATCTGTGTATATATTACTCTTTGATATCATGTATAAAAGTCGAAACATTGCATATTTTATTATTGCATGTAAAACAGTGCGTCACAGTCTGTATAATTGTACCGTCTCGTTAATAAATCGTGAACCAGTTAGTGACTTTCATTATCCTCAACTCAAGCCCAGCAACAATTGGTGACCCCGACTATGCGAGACTGAATTACAATGACCACTCAACCAAAAGAGCAACCTGAGGCAGAGTTGGCAACAGTGACTGTTTCATCGAGGATTCCTGAGTTTTGGACTGACCAACCACGCCTGTGGTTCGTGCAGTGCGAAGCAGTACTTAGCTTACAAAAAATAAGCGACGAGGCCAAATTCAACCATGTAGTCACGAAACTTGGCAAAGGCGTTGTCCAGGAAGTTAGCGACATTCTCCTAAAACGCCAGAAAGAAATAAATATGGAGCCCTGAAAAACCGTTTGCTAGCCGTATACGAGGAATCTGAGCTAAGGCAATTACAAAAACTCATAAACGAAATGGAGTTGGGCGACCAAAAGCCTTCCCATTTGGTCACCCAACTCCATTTCGTTTGAAAGATGAAATGTCGTATGAAAGAGTTGGCTCGAGACAAAATGCCTGACGACACACTACGGATTATGTGGCAGGGACACCTTCCATCATCAGTTCGTGCTGTGCTCGCTGTTACCGAGGTTAAGGATTTAGGTAACCTTGCGGCAATTGCAGACAGGGTCATGGAGACTTCGGAACCCTTACAAGTAGCCGGAGTGCACGCCTCATCGAGTAATAACAATAACAACGATCAATTGTTAATTATGGCTGAAATAGCTAAATTAAGTATGAAGTTACGAAACATGGATAAGGACCGAAATTACGTAAGAAACTTTAATAGAAAATATAATCTTAGACGATCCATTTCAAGGGGACGTAGTGCAATTCAACGGTCGCCGGACACTCTAGACCGACTTTGTTATTATCATTATAAATTTCGCAATAGGGTGAGGAAATGTGTCGAGCCGTGTGCGTGGAAAAAGGATGAACAAAGTTCGGGAAACTAGATCAGGCGCATTCACTGGCGGAGACATGCGTCGTCATTACAGTTAACCGCCTATGTGTTAGTTAATGTTACTGCATGGGCAAGAGCATGCCTTAAATGTCAAGAGTCTAAAGTCCAACGGCATACGATATCGGCATATGGAAAATTTATGCATAGTAACAGATTCCGAGCATTTACACATGGATATAGTCGGTTCATTAAGCTATTGCGATGGTTATAGGTACATAGTTACTATGATGGACAGAAATACTGGCTGGCCAGAAGCATACCCTGTCAAGGACATTACCGCCGAAACTATTGCAGATGTAATTTACACCGGTTGGATAGCCCGATTTGGTTGCCCTTTAAGATTAACCACGGACCAAGGTCGCCAATTCGAGTCTACTTTATTTAGGTGCTTAACAAAGAAAATGGGCATATCAAGAATCAGAACCACTGCCTACCACTCTCAATCAAACGGGATGATAGAACGGTGGCATCGTAGTCTTAACAGCTCTTATGTGTAGAGGAAATACGATTCATTGGGTTTCAGAATTGCCATCCGTTTTACTAGGGCTAAGAACATACTTATGCGATGACACGCAAACAAGCGCGGCAAAGTTAGTCTATGGAGAAGTGATCAGATTATCCGGAGATTTCTTTCAGCCACAAAGGCAAGACATTTCCGATGACGATATTTTTGTTAAAAAAATACGTGAGAGAATTGCGAATTTATCCTCTGATCCTAGGAGAAACGCGAGGCAAGGGAAAATTTTTGTTTATGCTAATTTGTCACAAAACCCTCATTTCCACCATACTCCGGTCCTCACAAAGTGTTCGAACGGACAGACAAATATTTTAAAATAGATAAAGCAGACACGGAGAAATTATATGAAACGGAGGTATTAGTATTGATCGATTAAAGCCCGCATTTACAATTGACACCGAAGAATGCAAGAGCGCACCATATAAGGACACGGCTAATGTAAACACAGGAACAATTGACCGGAAGATTACAAGAACTGGTCGAATTCGCAAACCAGTAGTTCGCTTCAATCTATAAGCACTACATCTTCTTGCCAAAAATATACAAAGAAACATAAAATATAAAATAGAATTATAAAATAGACAAAGATATGGATTCCCTTTATACATACTATTGTATAGTATAGCGAGGCGATATTGGCAAACTGCGTGGTTTTCGCTGTACCGTTAGATCGGCTGGTAGTCGTGTTATCCAGTATTACGAAAATTGTTTTCGGCTTAAGCTTACCAGTCTCTCTACGTGAGAAGGTGACTATTCGCGCCCTACAGTTTCTCAGAGACATTGAGGCAAAGGAGAAGTGCCTTAACCTTTGCTTCGCGACGTGCATACCGCAGGGGCGAACTGGGCCCAGACGGCCCCACCACCCGACGAATCATTGTGTGAGGACAAAGTGAAATAGTGGATAATAAAAATAAAGTGTTATTTTTCGTGATAAATTTTCAATTTATATGTGTAATAGTTAAGGTTCATAGTATATGTTTTAAAAAATTGTAGAGTTGTTAAATTTACATATACATATATAGTTTTCATATTACTTATTTGTTAACATACCTATATTCTTGTTTATTTTGTTGTAAATATTGTCTAAATTCCTACAATATTTTAACTGTTATTTTTTTTGTAAAGGGGGAATAATGTGCCGTATATGCACATAGGTATTAAAGTAAACAATTGATAAAACTCACATATTCTATGACTAAAATGTTTCACATCTGTGCATCTCTTACTCTTTGATATCATGTATAAAAGTCGAAACGTTGCATATGTATATGTAAAAGTCTGTATAATTGTACCGTCTCTTTAATAAATTGTGAACTAGTTAGTGACTTTCATTATCCTCAACTCAAGCCCAGCAACATAATCATTTCCCCTAGTGGGAATTGAACCCACAACCAAACCAACAGTCAGACGCTGTCCCATTGCGCCACGACCGGCACGTATTATTTTTTGTCGTTAAATCACGAACCCTAAAATGCTTTTGTGATCTCTAAAAGCTTTATCGAGTGAGGTCAGTTTGTTATTAAGCGAGTGATATGCATGTCAGAGCTTGGCAGCAAAGGCAGTTTCATTCATGACCTTTCAGTATAGGCTTTTAAATTTCATTTACAAATAGTTGAAATAAATATATTGCTATACATATCATAAACTTTTTACGAACTAAAAACAAAACTGACCTTTTCCTCGTAGCAAAGTAGTCAAAAAAGAAGCTAGTGTTAGAATTCCGTTAGATAACGGAGAAAGTAGATATTTTCAACGAGAAGTGAGGCATTTCGTATAGAAGTACCAGAGGGGAGAAATGGAAGTAGTAAAATACATTTATTCCCTCGAGTAGGAATCGATTTCACAGCCGTTGGATTTACAGTTAGGTGCTGTCCAGGTGACGCAGTGGGACAACGTGCCACTGTAAATATGATTTTTAATGAGTTTGATTTCTTCTTGGTTTAATATCCCGCACTATTCACTGAGTTCGAGACTGCGTGTTGAGTGATGGAACTCAATGCCGCTCTTTGTCTTACCAGAGCGAGGAAGTGAAAATAATTGAAAATATAATCACTCCCCCGAGGGGAAACCGTTTACAGTCAGACGTTGTCCTACTTACGGCCACGAACGGCCTCTTTAATAATTATAATTTAATTATTTTCATTTTCTCGATTTTATAAAATAAAACGTAATTGTAAAAAATGTTGTCTACTAAAACCCGGTTCTTTTTTTTATATTGCATACAGACACTCCAATTTTATGTATTTATACATGTAAAGGTGTAGGTTGGATATGTAACTTCACAGTGAAGCGGTTTTAAAACTTTCCTAATAAAAACGCTTGTTTGAAACTTACACATACATATAATGAAATGAATTGTTAGAGATTTAATGAATGTTGAAGTTGTAATTATAAATAATTAATTTTCTATATAATAATTTGATTACTTCCGTTACTATCTTTTAACAACTAAAACTATATATATATATATATATATATATATATATATATATATATATATATATATATAGACAGACAGATAGTCGAAGAGAAATGATCTTTGCATACTTGTCTCGTCTGTTGTACATTCATAAACATCTTCATGCTGTCCTCTTGCTAGGTTCTAATGCTTAACGTAACCCGACTTAATTATCACTGGTACTGTGTACTCGAAGGTCAACCACGAACTTCTTCTTCTTCATTCATTTCATTCTTCCTACGAAATTCTCGCATACGTCTCCTATTCTATGTATAAACATTAAAATTCTGTATTCAATACACATACAAGAGTGCAATATGGGTAAATTGAGTGTCCATATTTGTCCGCCACTTTGGTGGTTTTCGCGTTAATTTTATTTATGTTATAAGGTTATAATAGAATAATATGTATTTTCGCGTTATCAAATTGTAACTAAATATAGGATAAAATCGCGAAAATGAATTTCATACATTCATAGTAATACGTAACGTATCTCTTATACGCTTTTCCTTGTATGAAGTTAAAGAAAGAGAGAGCTTATTGTTTAGACACTCCCGTCTTTCAATTTTGAGGTTGACCGTGGCGCAGTGGAACAGCGTGGGACTGGAACCGAAATCGGTTGTGGGTTCGATTCCTACTCTGGAGATAAATTTAAAAATTATTTTCACTTCTTCGCCCTGGTATGACAAAAAGTGATTATATTTAAATTATGTTCATTTTCTCACTCTGGTAAGACAAAATGTTGTGTTCCACCACTTAACACACAATGTCTTGAATTTGTTGAAAAGCAAAGTACATAGTGTCTTAACATTAGGTACTTTCTGTCTACCCTGTTTTGTGGGATAAAAAGCGTTTGCGTAAAGTACATGCAGTACTTTGCGTTTGCGTAATTTGAAACATTGCGTGTTGGCGGAACACAACACTTTGTCTTATCAGAGCGAGGAAATGAAAATAATTTTAATATACTCACTTCCTTGAGTGGGAATCGAACCTACAGCCGATCGCGCTTATAGTCAGACGCTGTTACACTGCGCCACGGCCGGCCTCGCAACCTAACCCAGCCTATACTATAGCCAATACATGACATCGCATATTGCTTACTAACTTTTGGGTTGAGTATTACTATCACGTGCTCTATTCTCAAACGACTTATTAATAAACTTAAGATAGTTTCAAATATATAATTATTATATTCATACAATTTTATGTATATACGTATACATATGTACGTTCATGGTTAGAGAAAATGGAATTAATTACGCCGCCGGGGTTCACGGAAAACTGGACGACCCTGAGTCGTTAATGGGCTACATCTGGAAGTGAGCGAATTCCAATATAAACAATCCGACTCCAGTGGGGCGCATATCTGTGTTGAAATTCCTTATGTATAAAGAAACGAGTTGACCTATAGCGTAGCGTTGGTAGCGTTTAGCGTGTGCCCGCATTCGGGTTGCGCACTCGGCCATGATCCGTCTGTTAGGCGCTTGATGGCCGCTCATATCGTAATAAGTTTTAAACTATCGGCCAAAGTATTTAATGAATAAGGCATAGTTTATGTACACTAAATACTGATAGTGACAAATGTATTGATTTCGAGAAATATTCTGAAATGTAAAAATAATAAGTAATAAATGTAAAAAAGTATCCGATTTAAATCATATTTATGTTCACTATTTTGTTCATAGTGGCTTAAACACAAAAGATAGATAGATAGATATGAGATGTCACGGACTTTTATTTAGAGTGTATTTGTCCTATATTACATTATTTTTGTGTAATTCCAACGATTTAGTCAGCGGAAACCAAGCTCTCTAGCTCTCAGAGGGTAGACTGTTTGCCGGCTTAATTGATATATATATAGTCATAATACGCAAAATCCTTATAAATTGTGGCCTATGTGTTATTATTGTGTATTATCTATAATACTGTAGTTTCATCGAAATTCGTTCAGTATTTTTTTGTGTATGTGTAACAGATATATATATACATATATATATATATATATATATATATATATATACATCACAGACTTTTGCGTTTATAATCATAGGATAGAATAACTTTAATTATATTGTTATTAATATGTACAATATCGAGGTTGTTGTGGCGTAGTGAACAGCGTCTGACGGTAATCGAATTGGCTGTGATTTGAGTTTTACTTGGTATTCGATATTTACAACGTTTAACGCTCGAGGAAGAAACAGCGCAGCGTTAATTTTTGCCACTTGACACGCAATATATTTAAATTTGGAATTACAGAACCGAATACCTAAATAACAAGTTCTTTCGGCCTATTCTACCGTGGGGGAAAAACGTGAACATCTTAGTATATTTTAAATTAAACTATTTTAAACAGGTTAATTGCATTATTATAGTTAACTTTCTGACGTTTCGAACACTACAGTTGTCCGTGGTACTGTAGCATCGAATACCAAAATATACGAGATTAATCTGTATGAAATAGTTTAATTTAAAATGTGTAAAAATCACGATAATCAAAGATCTTATTATCTGAGTATATATTTTTAATGTTTACTATACGCTTCATTTTGTGAATAAAATTTCTATGAAAATTTTGCAACACTAAGAAAATACCACTTTTATTAATATTATTAGTTTTTTGGGCATTTTTAAAAAGATAACGTAATTTATTGTTTATATTACATAACGAAATCCATTTCTCATATTGAATGTACTTATGGAATTCGTATTTAAACTCTTTGACGTAAAATCTCAAAGGGAGGGCCAGTTTTAAAAATAAATGAATTAAAAACAGAAGTATATAATTTTTGATGAGTAGATTTACTCTACTCGCCCTCTTCACTCACCCGCTTCCTATTTTAAGCGATGAAATATTTGCTTGCAATTTATTTTATTTATTTTTAGAGCTATTTTACTCTTGGGAAAATGCAAACATTATTTTCACATTCGTTCAGAAAAAAGCAGCTTCAAGCTTTATCACGAACCTAGTGTCTAGATACTGCTATCTGTCCGAAATCGAGATATTACGTGTTGAATGGTGCACTCAACGTCGCGTTTTGTCTTATCAGAGTGGTAGAAAAAAGAAGTATATTAACATAACATTTCTTTAATTCGACCTTGAAATTTATGATTATCGCTAATAGAATATTCCTTCAAAAATTTTAAAAATCGTGTCAAAAGGTTAACAATAGAGATATTTCGAGGTCTTAGAATAATTCCAAGAGACGTGGATTTGAATCCTGAATCCTGTTATGTTCAAATATTTATAGGTTTTCCAATGCATCTCTAATCCCTTATATATATTGTTTAAAGTATATCTAAATATGGTCCACAAAGTGAGCTTTTGAATGATCACATTCCTACAGATGCGGTACGTGTATCAATGGCAGGTGTGTCATATGTATCTGTGCGCCGTACGCCGTTAAAACAGAAACCTAATAACAATCGACCGCGTGGGTGTTCAACTAAATCTATCAAAACTTGCTCGAGCTCAAAGCTTTTCAACGTGAATAGAGTAGTGTTTTTTTAATGGAAAATAGACGAATCCATTAAAGAGAATTGGATGAATGCGTACAACAATTATAAATTTTGTATGCAAGACTTTATTAGGTAAAATTATTCATCATCTCATTTTTTAGGTAAAATTATTTTTCCAGAAAAAAAAAATAGTCTATTAATTATTATAATTTTAGGGTCGCCCTGACATTCCGCCTGATATTGAGACATTGCGTGGCGGAACTCAACGATGCGATTTGTCTAAAGAACAGAGACGTGGAAAATATTTTAAATATAACGTCATTCTTGTAATTTTTTTTTCAAATATCGTGTCTCTGGGCTATTATAGCGTCTTAAAGTGCAAGATAGGAGTAAAGCAATATCCTCAGTAGTCATTAATATTAATATAGATTATTAATTATTTGCAAATTTTCAGTTTATACACAGCCAGTATCTTGGTCGTCTGAGCATCAGCTGTCCGCGCCATGTTTTCTCGATTATTTTTACATGATTACAAATCAAGCGAAATTAATTAACTATTATTTTAAAATTGAACAATTTTGAAAGAAAAATATATTAAAAATAATAAATGTAAACGATGTTTTAATTTTATAATGTTTAGAGCCCGATCGCGGCGCAGTGGGACAGCGATTGTAAGCTGGTTGTAAGTTCGATTCTCACTTGTTATATTTACTAGGAATATTTAAATGATTTTCATTTCCTCACTTATGAAAAAGCGCGGCGTTGAGTTCTACCACTGAACACGCAATGTCTCAAATTCGCGGGAGAGCGGAGTAAGGAGTATCTTGACGCTAGGTACTCCCTGTCTAACCTGCTGCGGGATAAAAGTGTTTAGAAAATCTCGAAAATAATTCAATTCTGAACTTTAAATCCTAACAAGATATCACCTGACTTTGGCTTCATTGTATGAAAATATAGCCACGTCAGCAATTCTTTAGGTAAAATGAACTGCAAGTGGTTCAAATAGCGGTAATCTTTTCTACAGCGTGAATTTTCTATGTATAATAAATGTTTTTTACAAGTGAGTATGACACATGTGCCAATGTTGAACTAAAACTAATTTGTTATACATTTGATAAGAGCCCGTAGACTCTGTTCTAGACACACCCTTGAGATGACAACTTCTATTAATCTATTTAAGTTAATTAATCTTTCTACATGACACTTGGCGTTTGTTTTGATACTGGATGTTATCAAACCTTGTGACTGAGTGTAAACGCGATCGTGATGGGTTCGATTCTCACTTCGGTGATGATTATATTTATATTATTTTCATTTCCTCGTTCTGCTGAGTGACAAAGCGCGGCGTTAAGTTCCGCCAGTCAACACGCAAATCACGCAAAACATCGGGTTATCAAAAATGTTTTTTCGTATACCAACAATAAATCCGATTATAATAGTTTCATCTAAAATAAAATACATAGTTTCTCTATCTCTCGTAGAATTGGTGAAAATTATATGAATGATATTTACTATTTTTAAAGTGTTATTCCACAATTAGGATTAGAAAACATTTTTGAAAAAACGTATAAAAATTTGAACGCAGCGGGATTCGAACCCGCGCCTCTTGGATATCGTAAAAGCGCTCTGACCGCTAAGCCAAACGTTCTATATCTCTCGTAGAATTGGCAGTTTCGTTCTGTATCTCTCGTAGAATTGGTGAAAATTATATGAATGATATTTACTATTTTTAAAGTGTTATTCCACACTTAGGATTAGAAAACATTTTTGAAAAAACGTATAAAAATTTGAACGCAGCGGGATTCGAACCCGCGCCTCTTGGATACCGTCCAAGCGCTCTGACCGCTAAGCCAAACGTTCTACAGTAGTTTTTTCAAAAATGTTATATGAATGATGTTGTTTGTTTAGAGACAATTAATTGTATAAATTTCATATTTACTTAATAAATGGTTCGCAGAAATTTCGTTATTTGTTTCCAAAAACACCATGTCGATAGGTTGTCAGTAATATGTGAATTAAGTATCAAAGTTCATCATTATACGAACACAATGTTCGATATTAAATTCCATGTTTATGGATCTAATAATCACATTATTATTGCCAGCAAATTCATTGAACTAGAACGAAATATTTCCCTTCTTTATTTATATTCTGAATATAAATTTGTACGAAGATTTTGAATTACTTAGTTGAATAAATTAATAAAACTTCTAGAAATAGGCAAGTTAATTATTTACAATAGTATTAGGGATTCGCAGTTTTTGAATTTTAAAGCTAAAATCCAAATAAATTTTCTAGTGGTTATTCAGCGTGAAAAAGAAAACAAATAAATCTTTGACTACAGACCTTGGACATTGCTGTAATGAGCTTTGAAATGAACTACTTTGGTATTATGTTACTAAGACTTTAATAAAGGGGTGATTTACGAAAGGCAAAGAAAAGAAAGATTTTTGATTTTCGCGATTATCACACATTTTAAATGAATTTATTTTGAACGGATTAATCACGTATGTTTTGGTATACGAAAATATATCTTCGATAACTCGACTTACCGAACACTTTACAGTAGTGCTCTGTACAGTTCATGTAATCACGGATTTTGAATATTTTCTATTCGAATATTAAAATATACGTAATTAATTCGTTTCAAATAGTTTCACTTCAAATGCATATTATTGAGTTAGTTCCAGGAGGTTACAAGCACACTTGAGGTCAATTTTGCAGTTTTCGGCCAAACACAATATCTTAAACACTGACTGGGCCAAAGGACATATATAGAGGTCAAATTGATAGGTTTCAGAGCTTCAAATTGACCTCGTATTAAGTGATTTTTTATACTAATATGTTATTCAGATGACCTATCTTGCTTTTTCCCGCTAAGCCGGGTAGTCAGAGATAGCCTAGTGTCAAGACTCCCGATTTACTTACCACCCGAAATGGAAACTTTGCATGTTGAGTAGTGAATTCAACGCCACGGTCTGTCTTACCAAAGTTTATATGTGATTTCCCGAGTAAGAATCGAACCCACAACAAACAGTGGTTACGGTCAAACTCTGTCGCACTGCGTTTGATGACTTATATATATATATATATATATATATATATATATATATATATATATATATATATATATACATATATAACAATACTAATAATAAAAACAACTGTTTTCTTGAATATAATTTTCCTTGAAAATTGTACACAATTACTAAATATAAATTCCCAAGAACGAAACTCAACACACAAGTTGAGATTTAAGTAAGTGCGCTCTTACACGTCCACTTGCTCGACCACTTTAAGCTCTCATATCTCGTCCATCAATCCGAGTTCAGCGTCAAATGACTATATATGTGTGTATATATATATATATATATATATATATATATATATATATATATATATATATATATATATATATATATATATATATATATATATATATAACATTTTTTAAAACATTTGTCTGTCTGTCTGTTTGTTCAGGTTAATCTTATTGAACCGATTTTATCGAATTGACTATGTTTTATTTCTTAAATTAACTAACTTAAACCTAACAACTATAGTATATTATAAAGCGGCTTCACGCTTTATCCCGACTACTATGATAGTACTATGGTAGTTACAGATAATACAGTGTCAAGGCACTCCATTTAATGCTTTCCACCCGAAATCGGGACATTATATTGACTGGCGAACTCAAAGCCTCGTTTTGTCTTACCAAAACAGAGAAATGAAAATAAATTTTGTTTATAATTATTCTTACGTATAGGAATCGAAACCATCACAAATTGCGTTTACAGTCAGATGCTGCACTACTACGCCATCATGGCCTCATAATATATTATAGTAAATAGTAATTTAATATTCTCATATGATCTCAGCTTGTCTATTTCGCTATACGAGGTAGGAGAATCTATTGTAGTGCTTTTTTAGCTTCGCGCTTTTATCCCGCATAGAAGGGTAGACAGAAAGTACCTAGTGTTAAGACACTCCGTACTTTGCTTTCGTCCAATTTGGAGACATTGCATTTTGAGTGGCGGAACTCAATGCTATCCTTTATCTTACCAGAGTGAGGATGCGAAAATAATTCAAATATAATCACTCCTCCAAGTGGAAATCGAATCCACAACCGATCGCGTTTATAGTCGGACGCTGTCCCACTGTGCCACGATCGGCTTCAGTTCTCTATTATTAAAAATATTATTAGAAGATCTTATTGCGTTTATTCTGTTATTCTTAGAACCAAATTACTTCCTTTGCTTGCCCAGAAGGCTTTCGTTTAGATTATAAACATTACTCCTTGTGAATATTGAATGTGTTGTGTACTTATTAAATATCAATAATTTCATATATTATATATGTGATATAGGTCGTGGCGAAATGGAATAGCGTCGGACTGTAAACATGATCGGATGTGAGTTCGATCCCCATTCGAGGGAATAATAATACTTAAATTATTGTCATTTCCTCGCTTTGGTTACAAAATGCGATGTTGATTTCCGCCACTCAACACGCAATGTATCGAATTTGGTGAAAAACGGATTACAGAGTGTCTTGACACAAGGTACTTCCTCCGTCTACCCTGCTGCGCAATAAAAGTGTTAAGCTAAAAAATATATACATGACAGGTGTCATGACAGACATGTTATGACAGACATGTTATGACAGACATGACAGACATGACAGATAATTTAAGAGTTAAAAAAACTGCTTAAATATAACCCTTAGTTCTAAATAATATAGAAATAAGGAAAAATTACGGATCTAGTCTGTAATGTAATAAATTGAATATTACAAAAAATATAATTATATGTACTTAAGCATATTGTTATCATATACATGCTTATTACTTCAATATATTTCATATTGAAATAATAATAATAATAACGTTAGAAGAAAAGGTATCACCGAACACAACCTACTATTCAAAAGTCAACGAGTGAAAGAGCCACATTGGCTTTAACTACCGACTCATACATGCATTGCACAAAGTAAGGCTAATCACACTTAAAAGAGTGTAGACGTTTTACTTATATTATTATCCAAATGACTTCATTCCTCCTTAGTTACTAATATTTAATACTAATATGTAATGTTAAATATTTCTAAATATTTTACGTTAACAATATTATATATAATTTTACTACGGTCACTTAAAATGCCTTAGCAATCCGTGTATCACCTAATACCAAAAAGTCTTCTACATATAAATTCTAATTTTGGCAAATTATACCCATTAGGGATATAAAATTAAGCATAAAAATCTCTTTTAATTTTCATACTCCTTTCTCCTCATAAGTTACGTAAAAAGTGGTCTAATGTTTTCCTTCACAACTTCACGCTACTTCAACAATATAGTTAAAGGCAACCTAATGTCAATACATTCAATAACTTGGCTGACTGAAATGACAGAGTTTGTTGAGTTAGCAAAACTTAACGCAGCCATTTGTCTTTCTAGAGGACGAAAGTGAAAATAATTAAAATATTAATTTATTTATTTGTAAGTAAGTGAAACAAACAGCATATTTTATATTACATAAAACTTATAAAAAACTTAAATAACACACATGCCAATACAGTTTCCACAAATAATTAATCTGGAAGTGAACATATATATATATATATATATATATATATATATATATATATATATATATATATATATATATATACATACATACATATACATATATATATATATATATATATATATATATATATATATATATATATATATATATATATATATAAAAGAGTTAAACAGTAAAATTAATTTTATGGTAATTAAAAAAAAAACTAACAAGTGTAAAAATGTATCTAAACCAAACTTATATCATGTGAAATGAAAAAAAAAAATTCATAACAAATCTTAATCAATTATTTTTAGTATTTTTAAGTATCGAGTTAAACTTACTGTGACTGCTGCTGAACAAGTCTATGTGGTTATATTTATCGTTATATTTGGAGTTGCGAAAGTGGCTTTGTACCGAGCACTTAAGCGAGGACAGTTAAATAATACTTTATTTAGGAGATAAGGCGGATCTATAAGGCTGTTAATAATTTTAAATAGAAACAATTGGTCTCTATGTTCTCGTCTAGTTTTCAAGGACAGTAGAGTAGGCAAATCGTGACCAAATTTATATTTTAATATTATTTTTAAAATATAACTCCTCTAAGATGAGAAAGAGAGAGTAAATTCTGTTTATAGATAGACAGTGTATCACGTATTTATATAGATATGTTTATAATAAACATTTTGTTTTCAGAGCGTGGTATTCCGTGTGAAACACCATCCTTACGTCGTTGGATTCGAACAATGCGTGTCCTTTGACGCTTTCGCCAGCGTCCGCCTGGAGGTCGCGTACAACGTGTTCTGTTTATGCGCAATGTATTTCGTGCCTCTATTGGTGATCACCGTTTGCTACGTGTGTATATTTTGTGAGATAAGAAGAAGCAGCAACGAACTTTCTGGTAAGTTGAAACTTTAGATTATAGCATAAAGCGTTATCTGGCAGAGAATAGTTAAAGACAAGCTAATATTATGATAACTATATTTCGGCCAATATGGGACATTGGCTGCTGATAGCGAACTGATTGCCGCCTTTTGTATTAATAAAAATGAAAAAATAAAATAATTTCTAAATATAATTAGTCTATCGAATGGGAATCGAACCCAGAACCCATCGCGCTTATAGTCAGACGTTGTTCTACTGCACCCTTTTCTTTTTAACTCTTCTACCCTTCAATAAATTAATTCTTTAATTTAATTTTATTTGTAGATATATTTAATTAATTTGTTTTATTTCTGAAAAAATCGACAGAGACAACCTCATGTCAAAAAATTCCGAGAATTATAATTCTTTTAAGTTGGAATAAAACCAACAGCCAGTGTGACAGCCAGACGCTGTCCCACTGCGCCACGGTGGCTTTCAAACATAAAATATAATGTATGGATTATAAATTAAAACATAGCTCTATTAATGTTTCACAGTCTGCAGAACAAAAGGGTTCATTTAGTATAAAAGATATTTCATTAAGTATTAAATTCAACTAAAACTATTTTAAGTGGGAATTAAATGTACAAATATTATTATGAAAGCAAATAACACAATAATGCTGTGTAGAATAATTGATATTATTTTGTTTTAAAATTTATTTCAAACTCTTGTTGAAATTTGTGAACATTCATGAAGGCGTAGGTCATCGTCCAGTTTGAGTGGGACATCGACCGACTGTAAATGCGATCGGTTGTGGGTACGATTATCGCTCAGAAAAATAATTATATTTAAAATTTATTCTCATTTTTCCATTCATTGGATAAAACGAAACGTTGAATTTGTCATTCAATACATAATGTCTTGATTTCGTTCGGAAAGTGATTAACGGAGTGTTTTTACACTAAATTGTCTCTGATTAGCTTGCTATTCGAGATAAATCGTAAAACTTTTCAATTCAGAAATTGAACCCAGACCACTATACTCTCAAACATTTAACTACTGTGCTGTATTGGCGTACGTTTTGTAATTAGTTACTGATCATAAAAAAAATACTCCACTCTCATGTTGCAAAATGAAGACAATTATTACTTAGCTCATCGCCACGTGTATCGCCCACGCAACGAAATAAACTTTAAACCATAAATATCAACATTTTTGATACAATTTCTTTCTCATATTCCGACTTTCGTTATATTTTAAAACTTTTCATGTGAAGTGTAACGAGAGGTCGGGGGGAGACCTCGGTTGATCTTTGAAAACACAGCATATAAGTATATAGCATGATACTGGAGGAAGGTCACGTAAAAAGCGTGAGGATAAAGGGCGGGTATCAAGAGGTTAATGACTATGGACGAGGCGAAAGAGGTATGCAGAGACCGTAGCTTTGTCCCCGAGTACTACATCATGGATACAGCGTGAAGCCAAAAAAAGACTTGTGATGATAAGTTTGTTATTTGGACTTTAGTGTTATAGTAACAAAAAAAATGAATATTAAAAAATAACACTGATTTTGAAATGAGTCTGTTATTTTATATTCTTTCTTAGTCATATAACTAGTACGGAAGTAATATTATGTTTTAAAAGGGTAGAAAAGTATTTTTAAATGAGATTTTCAAAGCTTATTTCAAGTTTAAAAATGAGAAAGCACTACCATTACGACGAACAACGTGATGCAAATTGATTCATACAAGGTTCTCAGCTAATGGCAAATTACAAGTACATGTTGGCTTGGTTTTTATCTCATTTTGCAGATATATTTAGAAAAAGCATATTTTTGGTCTATATAAAGCATTTTGTCTATACTTAAGGGACTAGTCTAGACTATCTAGTCCAATGTTATTTTTCGTGGTAACACGTGTTTCTTTTTTTTCTTAGCCCACCTTCGAGCCTACAATATAAACTACCATACCTATGCCCTAGAATTCGAGCGCCAACTGCCTATAGTACTCCAAGGCGTCCCCAATGAGATCGAAATAGAAACGATAGAGAGAGACCTCATGTCTCAAAATTTTCTGAGCGTGCGGCATATACAACCAATACAATAATAAACGGTACGATATGATCATGGTCATTCTGCATTCTTCGCCGGAAGGCAAACAGGTTTACAACGTGCGATCAGTCTGCCAACACACAGACATAAAAGTCAAAAAGTCATGGTCACATGGCATTTCCGGCCAATACCACAGATGCATATTATACGGCTACTCGACCAGAAACTGCATTTCTCGTTCGAGGTGTGTCAAATACCTAAAGGACCACGCCATCCAATACTGTCCCCGCAAAATTCCCGATCATTCAGCACCGTCTTGTGCGAGATCCAGAGGCACCCTGCAAATTACCGTAGGTGCGCCAAGGCCCCACGTAAAGTCAATGGGAAGGCCGCCAGGACGCATAGGGTTTCGAGTAAGCTCACTCGCATGAGCGACATAACCTACTTAGCAGGAGGACTTAGATCTTGTGACGGACCTCCTTAGGGAAGACTCCAAACCAACTAACTGGCTCAATAGCAAAAATAATGCGCTTTCAAGAGCAAAACCGTAAAATTCTAATGGCAATCAGCAATAATGTTATCATAAATAGGCCCGATCTCAGACTAGTGTGAGTCGAGCCGCGTTCTCTTAATTTGGTATCTTTCAATACTAAAGGCCTTTGTGAACAAATGGGGCTAGTCCAAGACTTCGTAGTAAATCAAAACGTTGATATCATGTTAAGCCGAGAATCGTTGAAAAATTGTAAGAGAGGCCCCAAAATCGCAAACTATCGCACGCATGCTATCGATAGCATTGGCCCAAAAGGCCCAAAGGGTCGAAGGTACTCTCTCCACTAAACATCCCATTAGAACGGGAGTACTTCAAGGCTTCATTCTATCTTCACTTCTGTACACATTGTACACCAACGATATACCCAAAGCCCCATTTACCCATCTAGCCCTATTCACTGACGATACCGCAATCATCGCTAGTGGTCACGATATCAACATAGCAAAACGTTTTCGAACCGCGACAAGCAGTCTAGGCAAATGACGCATAGAGGTCAACCCCGAAAAAAGTCTCAGTTCTCTTCCCTTGTCGTTGGTACGGGGTCATGCCTAGAGTCAAATAGCAAGGCAAATCAATTCCAACGGCTAACCGATCGCGCTTACCGTCAGACGCTGGCTCACTGCGCCACGATCGGCCTATCTATAAATGAGTATTTCAAATGAGTATAACACATGTGTCAATATTGAACTAAAACTAATTAGTTATATATTTGATAAGAGCCCGTAGATAGAGAGCCCCTGTATAGAACGGAAAACGCAGAGTATTTACGCAAGGTTCTCTTTGATCTGATCATATAATAGAAAGGTACTTACTTAACGTTGTAGCGCAGTGGGACTGCGTCTGATTGTAAACGCTATTGTATATTATTATGAGTTCGATTCCCACTCGGAGAAATGAAAATAAAAATAAAAATTAATTTTCATTTTTAATTTTGTTAAAACGAAGTTAGGCGCCGAGTTCAGTCTCGAATTCTGTAAAAAAATTGGAAGATTTTCTTGCCATTGACACACCTCTATATATCCCTAGTTATATTTATGTCAAATTGTATAATTATATATTATATAATAAACTAGATTTCGTTCGCGGCTTCGCCCGCAAGGTGTGTTGATAAAAATTATATTTTTACTTGAGTCACCGTGTCTTGATACTGAGTTGTTATAACTGGCTGAAAGGCGTAAGCTGCTTTATGTATAAATAATATAATTCGTATTGATTTTAATTTAGGACATTTTTTAATTTTTTTTTACCAAAAAACAACGAAACCCCATTATCATTTTACATATTTATTACGCTACGTTAAAAAAAAAACAATTAAAAAATTTTGAGGCCGGTCGTGGCGCAGTGGGACAGCGTCTGACTGTAAAAGCTATTGGTTATTGCTTTCATTCCCACTCGAAATGATTACATTTAAAATTATTTTCATTCCTCTGGTCTGGTAAGGCAAAGGCATTGAGTTTCGCCAATCAATACGTAATGTCTCAAATTCGGCGGAAAGCGGAATATGGAGTGTCTTGGCACTATGTACTTTTGATACTAAAAAAAATAAATAACAAAATTGAATGGCATTTACTAACAAATAAAAAATAAAATTTGAGTCAAAATCTACTTTCTACTTGATAGCTTCAAGAAGTTTTCACTAACAAGCCGAGATATTTACAACCTTTACGAAGTTTAATAGACAAACTTTTAGCGCATGCACACATAAAATACTTTGGGATACAATTTAAAAGTTGAATACGAAAATTTTTCGCATGTATAGTTATCGCTTCCGATCGTAGTTTGAAATATTTTTCGAAACAACTTTTGGGTTATTTTGTCAATTATTTTACAAAGATTTTTGCAAATATTTACATATTTAAAGTAAATCTCTTTTAAGATTCCAACGTATGTACATACACGCGATTAATCTATATAAAGTAATTTTATATTTTTTTTTACCTCTTTTACCAGGATAAAAAATACTGCGCAAGATGTTGTAAAGCTAGACCAAAACTGACAAACAAAAAAAAAAAATCACATTTTTGGGTTTCATATCGATCTAGTTACACTACTTACTACTTAGGTTTTTAATATTTTCAATGTACAGAATTGACACGTCTACACTCTTATTATATCTATAGACGATTTTCTGTGAATTCTTCTCTTATATAAATCCTACTAATATTACAAATGCGAAATTTTCTGATGATGTATGTATGTTTGTTACTCTTTCACGAAAACCTATTGAACAGATTTTGATGAAACTTTGCAGTATTATAGGTTATACATTAGAATAACACAGGTAGGCGATTTATAATGATTTTGCGTAATTTGGCCGTAACACATATTAATTTAGTCGGCAAAAAATCTGCCCTCTGAGAGCTATCTTGGTGTGCGCTGACTAAATAGATGGAGTAACACAAAGATAATATAGTGTTTAATTGTTTGTCTTAAACAGTTCTATATAAAAGTCCGCGACATCATGTATCTATTATTATGTGGAAGGTACTAAAAACAAAATAGGAAATAATAAATATAATTAAATTGGATACTTTATTTGTTAGCTTCACGCTTTATCCCTTCCGGGGTAGACGGATGTATGTCGGATTCAACACATTTGTCACTTGTAAGTATTAAGTGTATATAGCCTTTTACACTAAATAATTTGGCCGAATAGTTAAAAAGATATAACGATATGATTCGCTTGAGCGCCATAAATCGCCTAACAGATGGGTTACCGCCGAGCGCGCAACCCGAACGAACACGCTAACCTCTACTAATATTACTATTTACATTTACAAAAACTATCATATGAATTTGGAGGAAACTACAGTTATAAAAGTTATCAGATAATCAAAACGTTATAATTTATAATCATTTTGATTTCACTTATCACTTCCATTTTATCAACACTACGCGGGCGAAGCTGCGAACGGAATTTAATAATATTATAAATATCTTTAGAATTCATTATGCCCGTTTAACAATAAAATGGCTTAAAAGTAACGATATACAAAAATTCGCAGTAATGATGTAGACATTTTCATTTTATTTATAGCTTATCATAATAGATAACGGCGGCTGTGAAATATTTAATTATATTAAAAGTAGTATCAAGTCACTCCCACACATATTTTGATATTGTATAAGGATTTTACTCAAAAATTAATGTGGGTTTAAGACATTTTATCTGAGTTATAGTAAATTATTTAAAAATATAATAATTTATGTTAATTTTGTACTTAATAACTCATTTTTATTCAATAATTGTAATCAAAGAAAAAAGTGAAATAGGTACTAACATTTTGTTATTCCCGACAAGTTTAACCAAAATTATTGTGGTCTATTAACATTGTTCTGTGAGAACAAAGAAATTAACATTGCAATAATTTCATTCAATTCAAAATGCACTTCATAATTATACCTCACACTATATTTGAACTAAGTGGTAATCACTACTACAGTCATTTGAAGAAAATTCTAAGATAAAAGAAACTAAAAAAACTAACTCCAAAATTAAACAAACATAATGTAAATACGACACAATTGCCGCGGTTGAATTTGACGCAAAATACAGATAACACAGATAATTAAAGTAGATTTTGAAGATCATTGCAATAAAATACTATTAAAATATTGCAATAAATATTTAATGAATTTTATAATTTAAAAATAATTATAATTTATTTAAAATTAATGTTATAAAAATTATTAAAATCTTTCAGATGTTAATAATATATTTTAAAACGTTTACCAGCAAGATCGAGTGCGTGAATAGGAACGAACGAGTGCGGTGACGAAAAATGAACTTACAATTTAATGCACGCTAAATTATTTTTCAATTTTAAAATATCTTATCAAAGTATAATAAACATCTACGTCAATTTATATACATAAGGATGCCGTTCAAAGGAGGCCGAAGGCCGACAGACGAACGGGGTCGAATGTCACTTGCCGAATGTTAAATAATAAAATTTGAGAATTTATCTATTGACAACTTAAATTATCTAATATCATTATTTTAAAAATATCAACGAATAATTTAAGTAATAATTAGTATAATAATTATAAGTTTCTTTAAAGCTGCAATGCGAAAAAAAATATTAAAAAAACTGTTGATCAGAACAATGAATATGTATAGTAAATTTAGTTTGATGTTCTTTTTTTAGCTTCACAGAGAGCTTTTAGTAGATAGAAAGTACCTAGTGTTATGACACTCCGTACTTCCCTTTTACCCGAATTCGAGACATTGTTAAGTGGTGGAACTTAACGCCGCACTTTGTGTTTTTACCAGAGCGAGGAAGCGAAAATAATTTAAATAATCACTCCCCCGACTGGGAATCGAACCCACAACCGATCGTGTTTACAATCATACGTTGTTCCACTGCGCTACGCCGCTAGTTTGATGTTAATTATATTAAATGATTCCTTTACAGTTACGTTTAAGTTTTAAATGCGCTTATAATTGATTATTGACATTATAAAGCCAATTATATTTTTACAAGTATAATCAAACCAATTTGATAGTTTTTAACTATGTTTTTGACTTCACAATATTGAAAAAGAGTGATTTTAAACTTGTTAGAAATTGCATAATATAGACATAATAAATATTTTATTTGTTCATATGTATAGTTTAAAGTTTTAATCTTAAATGAAAAATGATATTTATATTTTTCGACAAACTCGTAAAATATTACTATACTAAAATATATAAAGTATTACAATTGAGTTATAAATTAATAAAATTGTAAAAAGTACGTTTATTATGGTGATGTATCCTTAGCGGAAATGGTAATGCCTATTTTTAGAACTTCATGTTAAAATCCGTAGTGTCGATAAAGTAACTAATCTCCTATTTAGTTTGTTTGGCGTAACAATGGCGAGTATTAGAACGCGATAATATTTTATTACAATATTAATTTTTTAATTATAATATTGATTTTGGTTTACGGAGAATGTTATCAATATGAAAATCTCACAGTACGAACACATCGAAAAAGTTACTACGTATAAAATGCCTTTGAGTATAACTTACGCGTGTTTTTTTTTAAAAATATTAAGAGTCTCTCTTAGTATTTTTTATTTTGAAAATATATTTTGAAAATTTAAAACTATAAATTAACCAGTGAATAATTGAGAACATAATCGTGAGTTTGTGTAAAATGAAAATAAGTGTTGCGTTGTGTTGCGTTAACATCTCTTCGCCGCCATTACCCACCCCTCGATGTTGTCAATAAGATGGTGAGCCACGTTGCCGCTCTGACAGTTCAGTGACCGCTTGCGTCTTTATAAAAAATGGCATTGAATTTTGTAAGCAATGTTATACTACTTTTTTGAAAAAACGTATAAAATTTTGAACGCAGCGGGATTTGAACCCGCGCCTTTTGGATACCGCCTAAGCGCTCTGACCGCTAAGCCATGCGTTCTTACTACCAGCTACGTCGAAATTCTTATACGTTTTGTACTAACTAAGTTTTCAATAATTGTACATATTACAACAGCATCCGGTATAGTACGTAAAATAAACAGTAAATTGTAATCTGTCTAAGTTTAGCTTGAAGCTTCAAACAGATGAAATAAATAGAAATCAATTTTCGGAAATTAATCAGTGAGCCTAATTTACTATTACTGCTTTTACATCTGCCTAAACTGTATTTTCAAAAACATCACTGTTGACAAAATGAGAGAGGAGGAGGAGGAGAAAAAATTTCACTGGAGACACATTTTTTACTGTTTTATTATATACTAGCGGTCCACTCGCGCTTTGTCCTCGTGAACTTACTATACTAGAGCTATTTCTTTCATTTACCTGCCCACATTCTTGCTTAAATCACAGATTTTGCCAAAATTTGTAATACTTTATATAAACAGTATTTATTATATATATTTAGTAGACTTCATATACATTTTCGAGAGTCCTTAAACCTTTATAATGTCAACCTGTCATAAAAGCCGTTTTTAACGAAAATCTTTCAAACTTCATGTCATCTTGGACAAGTTGTATGGACATGTGATTTCATACATTTACTTTTGACACCATAGTTCACATGTGATATCCCTCATTCACATATGACACCATGGCCCACATGTGATCTTACTCATCCACGTATGACACCATGGCCCACATGTGCTCTTTATCATCCACATATGACACTATGGCCCACATGTGATCATTGTCATCCACATATGACACCATGGCCCACATGTGATCTTACTCATCCACGTATGACACCATGGCCCACATGTGATCTTACTCATCCACGTATGACACCATGGCCCACATGTGATCTTTCTCATCCACATATGACACCATGGCCCACATGTGATCTTACTCATCCAAGTATGACGCTATGGCCCACATGTGATCTTACTCATCCACGTATGACACCATGGCCCACATGTGATCTTATTCATCCACATATGACACCATTGTTCACATTTGATATTACTCATTCAATTATGACACCTTGGCCCACATGTGATCTTACTCATCCACGTATGACACCATGGCCCACATGTGATCTTACTCATCCACATATGACACCATGGCCCACATGTGATCTTACTCATCCACGTATGAGACCATGGCCCACATGTGATCTTACTTATCCACATATGACACCATGGCCCACATGTGATCTTACTCATCCAAGTATGACGCCATGGCCCACATGTGATCTTACTCATCCACGTATGACACCATGGCCCACATGTGATCTTACTCATCCACGTATGACACCATGGCCCAAATATGATCTTACTCATCCAAGTGTGACACCTTGGCCCACATGTGATCTTACTCATCCACGTATGACACCATGGCCCACATGTGATCTTACTCCTCCACATATGACACCATGGCCCACATGTGATCTTACTCATCCACGTATGAGACCATGGCCCACATGTGATCTTACTTATCCACATATGACATCATGGCCCACATGTGATCTTACTCATCCAAGTATGACGCCATGGCCCACATGTGATCTTACTCATCCACGTATGACACCATGGCCCACATGTGATCTTATTCATCCACATATGACACTATGGCCCACATGTGATCTTACCCATCCACGTGTGACACCATGGCCCACATGTGATCTTTGTCATCCACATATGACACCATGGCCCAAATATGATCTTACTCATCCAAGTATGACACCATGGCCCACATGTGATCTTACTCATCCACGTATGACACCATGGCCCACATGTGATCTTACTCATCCACATATGACACCATGGCCCACATGTGATCTTACTCATCCACGTATGACACCATGGCCCACATGTGATCTTACATATCCACGTATGACACCATGGCCCACATGTGATCTTACTCATCCAAGTATGACGCCATGGCCCACATGTGATCTTACTCATCCACGTATGACACCATGGCCCACATGTGATATAATTCATCCACATATGACACCATGGCCCACATGTGATCTTACCCATCCACGTGTGACACCATGGCCCACATGTGATCTTTGTCATCCACATATGACACCATGGCTCATATGTGATTTAACTAGTAGATATATGACATCATGGTCCACATGTAATTTTACACTTGCACATATGGCACTATGTTTCGCATGTATTAATAATTTTACTAATCCACATGTGACATCTTGGCCCACATATGATTGTACTTGTCCACATATGAAATCATGATCGACACATAATTGAACCTATCCACATGTGACACCATAGCCCACATGTGATTTTACTCATCCACATATGACATCGTGGTCCACATGTGATTGCACCATTCCACATATGCCAATCATGGTTGACATGTGATTTTACTCGTCCACATATGACATCGTGATTTACATTGATTTCACCTTTTCACACATGTCATGTTGGTCCACATATGATTCTACTCGTCCATATATGACATCATGGTCCACACGTGATTTCCTTCCACATATGACCGCGGGGGATTCGAGTACACGCCTCTTGGATACCGTCCAACGCTCTGACCACCAGCTATGTTGAAATTCTTATACTCTTCAAAAATGTATCTCTAATCCTAAGTGTGGAATAACAATTTAAAAATAATAAGGATTATATTATAGTTATTTCTTTTTTGGCGTTCTAACTTAAATCACAAATGTGTTTCAATTTTGTTTTAAATTCAATTTAAAATTTTGCTAAATAGTTTATGTATAAAATAGATCTTTCTAGTATGACATAGTTTATTACATAGTAGCGGCCCTCTTGCGGATTTCTTGCCGTGTGTATCAATATTCTAATATCAATATTTTAATTTTCCTCCTAATATATCACAATGTGTATTAACGAAAAAAGTGTTAAAATCTCTAGCGTACTTTGAAAGATCTAAGCACACCGACAACGGATGCGACTTTGTTTTATATTATGAAATGATGATGTAATGTAATATGAAAGGGTCCAATAGTTAAACAAAATTTAAACAAATTAAACAAAACTGTAAGATGATGCAAATTGTAAGATTTAGATTATATGGTACATAGGCTTCTTACTACTTAACTAATTAGAAATAGGTACGCCATAATGTCATCTAATGATATCCATTACATATATTATTGATGGTCATAATATTATATTAAGTAAAATTATAAATAAGTTATAATTAATTGATAAAATCTAAGAGAATATACTAATCAGTTCCATGCTTTATTCCGCATAGCAGGGTAGTCGGAGACAACCTAGTGTCAAGACACGTTGTGTGGCAAACTCAACACCGCGCATTATCATACCAGAAAACGGAAATAAAAATAAATTTTAAATACTACCATTTCTCCAAGCGGGAATCGAACCCACAACCATTCATATAGGAGGATTAACCTCCTACTATACATACATATACATATATATATATATATATATATATATATATATATATATATATATATATATATATATATATATATATATGTATATGTATATATATATATATATATATATATATATATATATATATATGTATATATATATATATATATATGATAAATCAATTGAATGAATAGATCAGTTTCCGTTCTTACCATGATAATTGAAAATTTTGGTTGCGACAGTGCTTGAGGCGTGTTGCTGACGAATCAGTAACACTGACAAGCGCCCGCCCGTTGGCCGCCACGTCACTTCCTACCACCAATTTCATGTATAAATTGTGTTCTGGGCAGGAACATTTCCAGCATTCTCTCTACGTGATTTCAAATACATTTGAATTACTTTAGCAATAAAAACATTTTTTAATTATTTACCAGCTAAATGACATAAAAGGTCTAAATTTTGTATAAATAAACACTTGGCCGGTCGCGGCTCAGTGGGACCACATACGACTATAAACGCGATCGGTTGTGGATTCGATTTTACTTGGGAAATGATTATATTTAAATTATTTTCATTTGCTCGCTCTAGTAAGACAGCGCGGCGTTGAATTCCGCCACTCAACTCAGATCAGCGGAAAGAGGAGTGCGAAGCGTCTTGACTCTTGCTACTTTCTGTCTACCCTGCTGTGCGGGATAAAAGCCTGACGCTAACAAAAAAAACAATTTAAACGAGTTTCCCCCGAGAGTCTTATATACGACGGTTTTCTATATGGCTATCGAGTGCATCATGGCGTCGCTATACATTAGAACTACTCATAATTCTATTCTCATGTCATTTCCATGGCGGCATGCCTCGAATGGAATATTAATTAGACACTTATTGACTAGCTTTTCACATACATATATTGTGAGAAATCTTGGTATTAATTTTATACAAACGTACATTATTGAACTGTTTCGAGCGATGGATTATAGATAGATGTGATATATAATCTGGTTTTCATTTGACATATCTATTTATACTATACGTTGCCTAAGCAACGTGAATGTCACTTTATATTAAAGGTGTGTATGAAACATGGTAGTGTGTGTTACAATTATTTTAATAAATTAATATATTTTAATGCATTTTTTTTTAAATATTAGCATTCTGCATTCCTCTCATATCTTCCTCTCATACTCTAAACAAACTATAACTGTGCCAAATTTTGTACTCTTCTGAAATTTTTGGGAAATTTCCGTAAAACGGGTCACGAAAATTTTGCTTCACTTATTAATATATAGATTAATCTTAGAATAGGTAATTAAAGTCAAAAACTTAAAGTTCTTTTTCCATATACAGGTCTCAATATTGACCTGTGGGACTTAGGTAAAGGGCACTGATCTTATTGAACTGTAATGTATCACGATGTAACTGTTTATTTTTCACTATACAATTCCCTTTATCTGGTCTCCATACAACGTGACATTGGCGAAGTAATTTGTGCTCTATTGGTACATTTGTATCGCCATAAATTAAGAGAAGTACATGTAGAGCTGTCGGTTTCATTAAGATGGTCTTATTAGGTTGACTTTACGAATAAGTATTTTTTTAGCTTCATGCTTTTATTCCACATAGCATTACGTACATGAACACATAACAACATAGCATTATATACATAGTGTCAAGACACTCCGTACTGCAATTTTTGCCGAATTTTAGACATTGCGTATTGAGTGGCGGAGCTCAACGCCACGCATTGTCTCATTCTGATGAGAATAATTTAAATATAAACATTCGCCGGAGTAAGAATCGAACCTACAACCGATCGTGTTTACAGTCAGATTGTCAGTTACGCCACGACCGGACTCTAACCTAGTAATCTAATAATTACGTATATTATTTTAAGCTGTCAGCTATTTTCGTTTGTTCGTGTCTACATTTAGAAACTGTTCCAGATATGGCCTTCACAAATAACAAGGAAGGAATTGTAAAATTTTTATCTCTTTTTTATACACTTGAGGACATCGTGACGTAGTGCAAGTGTCTGACGTTCGTCACGTGATTTATCGATTTTGGGCGAAAATTGGTGAACAAAGTCTTGACATTAGATTCTATCTGACCATGACGCAAAAAAAATTACAAATATATAGGACGTGGCGTGACGTGTGAATAAAAAAGCTTAAAGACAGTGCATGGTATGGACTGTTACAATTTTGCCAAGCTAAAATTTTTACATGAATTTTAAAATTAAATCATTTAAAATATTCTCAATTTTCTTTCATCGGTATTAATAATGTGTTCGTATTTTTACATAGAATAACTTATGAGAGATGGAAGCATTATGAGACATTTTTTTTTGTGTGTTTGTTCATTAATTAATAATATAATACCATGGAAATAGAACTTAGTAGTATGGAAGTATCAAGGCACTTCGATTTACACTTTGGTCTGAAATCCAAGAATTGCGTGACACATTCCCATGAATGGGATTTAAACAAACAACGAATGTAACAGCGCGTTTACAGTCAGACGCTGTCCACTCCATTCACCGGTATAAACCAAATATGTATATTTAAAGAGGTTTTCAGGTATACTTTTCATAAAGTAATATGAATATCCATTTTGCTTTTTATTTTAACGTGTGTTGGTCGTTGAGCAATAATAAATAATTAAACAAGAATTTTATTAATTCTTTTTTGTAATTCAACAAGAAGTTAAATATATATATTTTCATTTTTTATGATCCATACATATATTACATGCAATGTCGGAATATTTTTCTGGCTTCATACTGTGTGCGTGTGTGTGAGCGCGCGCGCGTGTTTGGGTGTGTGCGTGCGTGTGCGTGTGTGTGTGTATATGTGTATATATATGTGTGTGTGTTGTTGTGCTTGATGTGATATTATGAATTTCTTATAGCGGATAACCGCTATTAGAAATTCTTTAAATTGTCTCATACTCAGGTGCTGTCTTACTGTGGTAGGTTATCCTGTTTGAGGTGGTAAAAGACAATTTAAAATATTCTCTTTTAACATGCAATGCCTCAAAATCTATCGGAAGGTGGCATAAGAAGTGTCTTCGTATTCAGTACTCTGACTACCCTGCTGTACAGAATAAAATTTCTATGTTAATTTTATAATGTAATTTAAAAGATAAATTAAAATAAGCCTTATAAATAAGCCTTAATAAGAAAAAAAAGTTTCTTTTACAGATTGGATTTTAAACTACTAAAATATCAAAAAAAATGTAAATTATGTTTTATTTTTGTTAATGATAAAAAAATGTATGTTTTTTTTATTATTTTCTACCATTTACCATATGTTTGAATTAAACTCCTTAAAAAGTTGACATACACGTTGCAAGATGTATTTGCGGGTAGTCTAATAGAATATAGGTCGTACATAATAATATATGCTACATATACATGCTTCACAAATTGATCCCACCGGGTATTATTGAATTCCTGTACAAGTCAAAGCTCACTCAAAGCTGTTTATACAGGGTCCCATTGTTTTATTGACGATTATTGTCAAACATCACTCAAAGTAGACCCTTATAAATACGATGCAATGATAAAATTGGGGATTAAATATGAAAAAAACATTTTTTTCGAACAAAATAAATAATAATATATTCTTTATAAAATCAAACGCCATTTTTTACATATGACACAAGCGGTCACTGACCTGTCAGGGCGGCAACGTTGCTCACCATCTCATTAACAACACCAAGTGGTGGGTAATGGCGGCGAAGAGATATTAACGCAATACAACGCAAAACTTATTGTCACGTTACACAACCTCATATTTATATTCTCATATAAGTTTTCAATTTTTTCAAAAGCAGGCGTAAGTTATATTTAAAGGCATCTACGCTTAATAACTTCCTCGATATATTCATACTGTGAGAGTTTCATTTCGATAACATTCTCCGTAAACCAAAATAATATTATTGCGTTCACTGAGTACAAGCCATTGTTAAAGAATAAACAAACAAACTAAAAAGGAAAAATACTTGTCCAATTTAGTATGAAGACATTAAAATATATACTGACACAAACATCACAAAGACAAGAAATACTAACAACAATAATACAAGTAATGGAAACAAATTGTATAAACTAGGGATAATTTGAAAAAGTGAGAAATTAAAACTTAAAATAATATATATGAATAAATCAAATAATTATTATAGTTATACAATGCAATTAATATATCTTACAAGTTCAAGGTTACTCGTCTTCAATATTGTGAAGTTATAAAACATAATTAAGAACTATCAAATTGTTTTGATCATAATTGTAAAAACATAATTGGCCTTATAATGTCAATAATTAATATTAAGCTCATTTAAAACTTAAATTTAACTTTAAAGAAATAATTTAACAAATTGAACATCAAACTAAATTTGCTCTGCATATTTATTGTTTTGGCCGTTTTTTTCAATAACTTGAATATAAACTAAAATTAACTTTCGTTGATATTTTTAAAATAATGATATTAGATAATTGAAGTCGTCAATAGATAAATTCTCAAATTTTATTATTTAACATTCAGCAAGTGACATTCGACTTTGTCATCCGTCGGCGTTGGGCCTCCTTTGAGCATTCTTTATCTTTCCCGCAGTTTTGGAAATTTTTTTTACAAATATTAATTAATTTGGTAATTTAAACTCATTGTGTTTAAACTACCAAATTAATGCATATAACAAATTGACGAAGATGTTTGTTATACTTTTTACAAGATATTTTAAAATTGAAAAATAATTTAGCGTGAAGTAAATTGGAAGTTCATTTTTCGTCACCGCACTCTCACACTTGCTGGTAAACGTTTTAAAATGTATTATTAATTATTAATACCTCATAGATTTTAATGATTTTTCGTAATATTAACTCTTTTTTACATTTATTTTTAAAATATTGAAAGTCAATAAATATTTAAATTAATAATTTAATAATTTATTTCAATGATCTTCAACGGCTATTTTTTAATATAATCTGTGTAATTATATACGTCAAAAACAACCGCGGCTAATATATGTCGTATTTGCATTATGTTTGTTTTATTTCGGCTTTTGTTTTGTATAGTTTTGATTATGATTGAAATTTTCTTCGAATTAATTTACTGATTCTAATGTTTAGTTCATGTTCACGATAAGAGTGAGTTATAATTATCGAGTTGATTTTGAAGTGAGTGAAACTATTGCAGTGTCAGTTGTAACAAGCTAAAATTTGAAAGCAGTTTCGAGGTTTTTTTTGAAAACAACGTTAATATACCAGAATTGTGGTGGTTAAAAGTGTCGCAAATAGTAAAATGTGTTTCAAACGATCAGGATCTAAAGGAAATGTTAATACCTAATTCACTTTCTTCTTTGATTACAATGATTTTTAAAAATATATAAGTTTTTAAGTTATAAATTAAAATAAGTTATTGTGATTTTTAAATAACTAAGATAACCAAAATAACATGTCTAAAACTCTGGCTAAAATTGTGGTAAATATGAATTTTATTATGAGAAAATAGTTACATACATCAAAGAGAGAGAGAGAGAGAGAAAGACAAGTCAGGTAAGTTTTGTTTTGAATGAAGAATGGCATATCCGCAACGTTTTGACGTTTTTGTAATAGTAGTCGATATTTACGTCATTAATGTCTCATGACAACTACTAATAATATGGTATGGGTAAAAATTGTGAAATAAAAGGAATTCCCTCACCTAAACTACTCCTAGTCCGCTCGCCGACCGCAAGCCGAGGTTCAAGCCACGCAGTGGCTAATTTTCGCAGGGTTAGAGCACCCTCTTTCCTCCCCCTCCCGGTGTAGCTGAAAAGACCAACAGGGTCAACACTATGTATTTATTAAGACAGATTAAGACAGAAAAAAAAACCTAATCTACTGAAGAAAATTGTTTCACATTTTGTTTACGGCCTTGAACTGTATATATGTAAACTACATTACATAGACAAGGTGTGTTCAAAAAGTATTGCGAATTTTGAATTATCGCCAAATACGTATATATATATATATATATATATATATATATATTATCTGAGCCTGGATCGAACCTACAACCATTGCTTTACACGCAGTTGATCTAACTGTGTTACAATGGCCTCAATTAGATACAAGAATTCAAATGACATATTTATTTCAAAGAATTACATATATATAAAGCTTCGCCTTCCCTTTGTGATGCACAATGCGTAATGGAAATGCAATACCATCTTCACAGAACACAATTACTATATTCAATATCGTAACAATTTATCTACTAACTGATTTTTCTTTTAAATAAATCGTGTCGCGTTGGAAGCTATGATGACCCATGACTGATTGTGGGTTCGATTCCAACTCAACATATTTAAAAAAAGGTTAGGTCCTTGGGTTGTATTATATTATCATGCACAAGAAACATAATAGATACATGATTACTATAGTAATAAAACTTTCGAATTTTCGAGTTTTCATGGGCTTTTTTATTAATTCTAATATTACCTATGACCGCGGGAGTTCTTATAGGGTTTACGTTTTACTACTTTATATAGATAAATAAAATAATAAAATGTCACCGAGAAACTGTAAGTATGATGGTGATGCGTCAAGTTATATTAGTTGTGGTCTATTAATGAAAGTAACGCAATCGGTTGTGGGGTCGATTCCTACTCGAAGGAGTAATTATACTTACTACCTCGCCCTGGTAAAACAAAGTGCGGCGTTGAGTTCCACCAGTCAACGCGCAATATCTCATATTCGGCAGACAGCCAAGTGCAGAATATCTTGACACTAGATAGTTTCTGTCTACCCTGCTATGCAGGATAAAAGCGTGAAGCTTAAAAAAAATAAAACTTCAGGAAGTTAAATTCCACGTGGAGGCTTTAAACATTCTCTGTAAAGCCTACAAAGCATATTTTAATTTTAATATTCACAACTAAAACAAAGCATGAACGAATTTTACTTAAAGATGTCAGAAGCAAAAATTAAAGTTGGAAGTTTTTATTGGTCTTCAAATTAGGCAATTTTTCGCGGTTGTCTAAATTTTGTAACTTGCCTAATAGAGTTCAAAAAGCAAGTTGGAGTTATAAAGCAGTAGTCTTTGGTTTTTCTGAGAATAATAAGGTTGAAAAGACGTAGTTTGAATATGAACATGTAGTATGCTGTTGGCCCTACCGGCCTTGACAGCGTTACGGCGTTACAGCGGGTTTTCTGGGTTTAAAAGACGTAGAGGTATTTAAAAAAAAGTATTTCCAAACCAATAGACTGAATGCTGTCTTTAAAATTATCAAGCTATCCTGCATGTTCATTTGGAAAGGAAGAACGGAGTGTCTTGACACTAGATTTTTTTTTAAATTACCACGCAGTGCGGGATGAAGTTGTTTTATTTTTTTAAAAAACATAATCAAATCTTTCTCTTAACTCTAAAATTATTATCCATCTTCAATTACGTCGTCCGCAGAATTTTTAATCTTGTGTTGAGATAATCTCGATCGTGTTTTAGAGTGGTTTTCACTTTTGTATTTATAATCATCAAGAATAAGGCAAGCTTTTGTGCTAATTCAATTCTTTTAATTTTTTCTTTCTGGCAAATGTCGTTTAGAACTAGCGCTGTAAGAAAAGTTCTTTAAAGGAATGATATGGATTGAGTAATGCTAAACAACAGCTATACCTAAAGTTTTGATAGATTACTATCAAGATGGTATTTGGTTTTTCGTTCAAATCTTTTTTGTTTAGATTCACGGCTTATTCCATATAGCGAGGTAGTAAAAGAGAGACACTTATTTTACTTACTTTCAAGATACTTTATTATCCACTTTCCGCTTGAATTAGATGAATTACGTGTTGATCGCAACTCAACGTCCCGTGTTTTGTCTCACCAAAGCGGCTTAAATAACAACATTCCACCGAGTGCGAATCGGATCTATCACCAATCGCATTAATAGTTAGACGATGTTATATGGCACCACAATAACCTTATTTATTAAAATGTTTATATATTAACATTTAATAGAAATTCCTTTTTTAACGTTACGTTTTGAACGTTATTTGCATTGTTTGGTTTATATATTTTTTAAGCTTAACTCAGGTTGTTTTGTCTATCCCGCATAGCGGGATAGACAGAAAAACCCTAGTGTCAAGATACTCCGTATTTCGCTTAAACATGCAATATCGGTGGAAAACGAAGTATGCTCCGTACTTCATTTTTACGAACGATTTTGAAATTTATAGATTTTTATCAAAGATTAACTGAAAAAAAAACAAAAATAACATTTTGTATGTCGATCACAAAACGCATCTAATTATATTTAAACTCTTTTCTTAACATTTAGTGTCTTGTAATAGACGAAATGGAAAACGGAGAATGATGACACCAAGTTCTTTCTAACCGTCGCGCCACTGGTTAGTGGCAAAATTAAAGTGTAATGATTCATTTTACTTCAATTTCGATTATAAAGCTCTGTCGTACCTTTGATACGAATTCGAAACGCGTTGTTCACAACATGTTATTAGAAACCATAATAACTTTGCATGTACGTCTTTGTGTGATATAAAAGGTATTCTAATTTCGCGGCTTATACTATTTGAAACTAATTAAATACCTTGACACAAGACCGTGGGTGACCACGGACGGGGGTAGACAGGTAGATTTTGAAGTGTTCGAAACGTCAGGTTTCCAAAAATGTATTTACGAATACCAAAATATACGCGATTAATATATAATATAATATGGTTTAAAATAGTTTCATTTAAAATATGTAAAAGCTTGGTTGATGTTTTTAGATATATTAATTTAATTTCTATAATTCAATTATATTTTTAAATTTTTTAATATGTATGCAATACTTAACTAAAGATTTGCTCAGAAATTTGGTCGTCGTAGCGTGGAACAGCGTCTGACTGTAAACACGATAGGTTGTAGGTTCGATTACCACAAAAGGGAATGGTTATAACTATTTTTTTTTTCGTTTCTCCAGTCTGGCATAATAAAGAGCAGCGTCTTGTCAGTGCTCTTAAATCTCTTAAATTATATTTCATGAGCCTTAGGCAATCCTTACTCCGTAAGTCCCAGACACTGCTTCAAGCATTTCTTCCTTTATCACCATGGATACGTGTATGGGAATATATGGAATATTAAGAAAACAATGTATACAATTCTAAATATTTACTTCAAAAACTGCTTTCATAACTTTTCACGCTTGGGTTTCTTATTCGTCTAATATTCACGGCACGTAAAGTATTATTTTACAAATTATTTTCACTTCCTCGCTCTGTTAAGACAGTGCGGCGTTACGTTCCACCACTCAACACGTAATGTCTCGAATTCGGTGAAAAGCCAAGTACGGAGTGTCTTGACACTAGGTACTTTCTGTCTACCCTGCTATGCGGAATAAAAGCGTGAAGCTAAAAAAATATAGCTAAAAATTAAAAAATAAATACAGTATGTATATATGTAGGAATATATTAAAGTATATCAGCTGGCCGTCAAAACCGTTAAGCCTTAGCAACTTAAGTTATGAAGGGTATTTGCGGTATCTATGTAACTCAAAAGCCTAGCTTAGAAAAGCTGTCATTTAATATATATTTTTAAGACGACTTTGTCAATAATGTACCAACATTTTTATTTGCGCACCTCTCAGTATCTATTGGAATTTGTTATTTAAATTCCGTTTAAGACAAAGCGCGGCGTTCAGTTCTGCCCATCAACACTCGAGATCACCGGAAAGCGGAGCACGGAGTGTCTTACATTATATGCTTCCTGTCTTCCCTACTATGCGGGGATAAAAGCGTAAGACAAAAATCCTTTTATATGTGGGTTCGATCCCTACTCTGGGAAGTGATTATATTTAAAATATTTTCACTTCCTCGCTCTGGTAAGACAAATTGCGGCATTGAGCTCCACCACTCAACACGTAATGTCTCTACACTAGTTTTTTTATTCCTATGATGTTAAAAGGCGTTTAGTACCACCGGATAGCGTCTTCTGTCCCACTGCGCCACGACCGGCATCGAAAAATATTTTTAAAAAACAATTATTTATGAAATACTTCACCCCTTAATGTAGAATAAAAAATAAATTGACAGTTATAAAGCATTTTGCCTAATAATTTAGGATTTACATATCCAATTACAATCGTTCGTATAAAGCCAAAATAAACACGACGACGTATCTCTCCATATTTTCATTTCATTAGTATAAAAATCCTTGTTCTAATTGTATAAAAGACTTTGTGAATATTTAAGAATATGTGTTGTATTGTATTTTTTATTTATATACACATCATTGTGACACAATTCCGTTGCGTTCAATTTTTTTATAGATTTCCTAAAACTGATTCTTTATGTAAGTATGGCTTAATAGTATTTCATAGTTATAACGTTGTAGCGTGCAGCGTGCACTAGTGGTTTTGATGTGAATTTTTTTATTATAATTTATTGTTTTTATGAATAATATAAGTTATATATTTTATAATTAATTAATATAACTTTTTTGTGTTCTCTTATGTTTTCTAATTTTTTATTATGCTTGTTGAGTTCGTCTGTAAGTGAGTTATACAGTTACTGTCGTAGATACCTATGTAAGAATATATCTAGAATAAGTAACTATATTGGATATGATGGCGTTAGTTTTCTATTTAATAATAATAACAATACTTTAAATATACTAAAATCAATAATTATTAGCTATATTGGTACTTCACGCCCAAACACCGTTTGGCCCTTTATAGGGCCCAGGTTCGGCCTCATATGGAGTACTGTTCTTATCTCTGGGCTGGTGCGCCCTAGTATCAGCTTAAGCCATTTGATCGCATACAACGGAGAGCCATTCAGATCTTTGGGGACTCAATGGGAGTGTTCTGTAGAACTGTTTGAGCTGGTTCCTGCCGCTGATTTTCCAACCGCACAGTACGTGACAGACTAAAATACCATCCCTACCATCTGGATACATTGCGTTCTACTATTGTGCAGTTTTGTAGAAATTTCCTTCCACGTGTCACACAACTGTGGAACACCTTCAAAAAGCGCGCCCTTTAAAAACCGGCAATGTAACTCCTCTGGTGTTACACGAGGCCGTGATCTTTTACCATTACATGACCCGCGCGTTCGTTTGCCTTGCCTGTCCTATAAAAAAAATATTAACAAAAATATTTGTGATGATTTTGAATTCGATTTCCAATGCAGGAAAAGGTTAACACTCAAGCAAAGCTGCAATTTGACATGAGTGTCATTGTACGCTGAGTTTCACTAAAAAAATGGGATATTACGAGTTTAATATTACAAAGTTCTATTCATACACTTGGAATATCGAGAATATTTTTATGAAAACATAAAAAATTTAACACAGAACTATTTGAACCTGCATTTGTTGCAAGCTGTCCGAATTTCGATACAGCTGGATGTAGAACGCATGACTTAGTGAACAGAGCTAATGGTTTCTCAGAGACGCGGCTTCGAATTCGCTACATTAATTTTTTTATGTTATTAAAAACTGGATGATATATAGTTACTATCGTAGCATAATGTTCATTTTTGTTGCAGAGAAATGTGTGCACAATATAAACACGATCCGTCTCCGGCGGTCTGACCGGCGCGTGCTGGAGAGGGCAAGGCGACGGACGCTACGTATGACTGTCATTATTGTAACCGTATTCGCCTTGTGCTGGCTGCCTTATGCTACTATTACCATGTGGTAAGATATAAACATAGTGCTTTGAGTCTAACATTCACCACGGACTACTGTAAAGTGTTTTTAAAAAATATATTTTCGAATACCAAAATAAAATAAATAATCCGCTTAAAAGAGATTCATTTAAAGGGAAAAGGGAATTATCTCTAAAAGATATCCCTTCCAGTCAACCCATTATCACAGATAAGTTAGAAGTAGCGAATTAAAAACAGCCTTTTTATAAAAATAGGAACAAATAATCATACCGTCTTGCTTGTGGACAACGTTTATCTCAAATTCAGTGAAAAGCTGAGTACAAAGCGGCTTGACGTTAGTTACTTTCTATCTACCTTTCTATACGGCATAAAATAGAGATGGTATAATAAAAAAAAGACAAAGAAAAAAGTACAATTCGTTGGGCAATAATACAGCCAGTACAGTATTTATTCAAGTTAAATAAAATGCAGACAAAAAATATATTCGTGTTTATTTAAACCAGGGCAATAGTCTCGCTATACGTATCTTAGAAAAACAACATACATCCAACGAGTGAGTTTCACTGAACAAATTCACAGAAATACGAAAATATATTTGTAAAAATAAATTTATTTTATTTATATGTCGAGATATATGTAAATCTTAGTGGGGTCAAGTTTGACAACAGTTTTTTAAACATTTTAAATGAAACTATTTTATTAAGACGATTAATCGTGTATATTTTGGTATTCGAAAATTTACATTCGGTCACTTCTTTATATACATTGACTCTAGTGAAATTAAATATATATGTATAATTAGTTTTATATAAAAGCGTAAGTGTGTGTGTGCGTGTGTGCGTGCGGGCGTGCGTTCGTGCGTACGTGTGTGTGTGTGTGAATTGAAACAAATATCTATTCTGAATATATATAATTGCATTATATATATCTAAGCTAATGGTATACACAATTTGAGCCTAATGAATTAAGATAATAGAACATTTAAACTAGCTTGTTAAAACATATATTTTTTTCTAGGTACATGGTAGACAGAGATTCAGCTTCACGCCTTTCGCCCCAAGTCCAGGACCTGCTGTTCGCGATGGCGGTGTCCAACTCGTGTATGAACCCACTGGTGTACGGCTCTTACGCACTGCGCCTTAGCGCTTTGGTTCAAAGGATTTTCAAAAGCACTTGCTGCTGGTCTACAGCGACTTCGGATACCGTTGGTATGTATATTATTTTTGTCTGACTACTCGAATCGCGTTACAAAAAAAAAATATATTTTTAAAGTTTTTGCATTATTTTTAAGTATCGGTTTACTCTTTATCAATAGTAAGTAGAGTGACGTTTTATAGCCTATATACTTCTATTCATGTGAATGATTTATGAACTTGCTTATCATAATCAGAAAGATTTTTTAAAATGTATTGAGTAGTTTCAGAGACTAGCACATTGATATTTTTATATGTTGATATTTTTTTAAAGGTTAGGAATGAGATATTGATGTCGCCATTTAAAGGTACTTTATTCTCTATTATCCATAAATCATATAAGCGTAAATAATTGTAAATAGAAATTACATAAGGATGATCATCTCGACGCAGACAAACAAAACTTGTATAAATTATATTTTGGTATTGATTAATATCAGTATTTTATTAATATTAGTAGTAACAAATTACAAATTTTACACACACACACACACACACACACACACATATATATGTATATGTATATATATATTTATACACGAAGCAATATTTGGTACAGTTATAGAGTATACAGAAAGGGAGTGTAGAATGCAAACATTTTTTTAAAAGTAATGTAAATAATAAGTATGTGAAATAGTTTCATGTTTAATGAAACTATTTCACTGGACCACAGAAATAATAACACGTTTATTATTTATATATAGAGTATATATAGAGTATATATAGAGTATATATAGAGTATATATAGAGTATATATAGAGTATCTCAAAACGAAACGTGTAAGATATTTAACATTTATAAATTTCTTAAAAAGATGCCACGATCAGTCTCATACCAGTACATAACGCGAGTAATCTGGTTAAAATAGTTTCATTTAAAATGCATTATGATACATTAAATTAATAAATTCGATCGATCCCCACATTGGGGAAGTGATTATATTTAAACGGTTTTCACTTCCTCACTCTGGTAAAGACAAAAAGCGGCGTTGAGTTCCACTACTTAACACGCAATGTCTTGAATTCGGTGGTAAGACACTAGGTACTTTCTGTCTACCCTGCTATGCGGGATAAAAGCGTGAAGCTAAAAAAAATTAATAAAATAAATATAACACACGCACTACCATGTGTTTGACATACACGATGGTAAGACGTGGATGGTACACCTAGTTATAGTAAAGAGTTTTCACAGATTGTCCGATCGAGTAGAGATCGAACCCACATCCAGTTATCAGTTACAGTCAGGCGCTATCCCAGTGCGACACGACAACCTCTTGTTATGTGGTTATTATTTATAACTTATATACCGCATTTAATAATTTCTTTTTTAGACTTCGTGTAGCGTTTAACACACTAAAACTGGGTCGATTATTCCTCAAATTAATTATACCGTTTTTTATGAAATAGGCGAATTTTTTTGCAGGCAAGTAAGTATCTTGTGCCAAGACACTCCGTACACCGCTTTCCGCCGAAATTGTGACATTACGTTTACAATGGCGGAACTCAACGCCGTACTTTGTACTTAATTATTATTTATACTAAAGCAAAAAAGGAAAATAATTTTAAATACAATCATTCCCCCCAGTGGAGTCGAACACGCAACCGAACCCAATTTCACTCAAATGCTATACCAATGCGCTACGATTGGTCCCAATAGGCAAGTTATTTGTAATTAAAGGAAAGTGGAAGCGTTACATCGCGTTAGTAGAAAGGTGTTTTTTATTAGGAAAACATCTTTTTACTAACAGACCACAGGTCACGCAATTTTATTTATATATAGATAGTAAAACTTTATTACAATTCTAGTATTTGATTAGGTATCGTCTAGATGGTTTGGTTGTATTAGAAGTATTTAGAGATTTACACACAGTCGGACACATTTAATAAGCGTTTATTCAAGGGAATAACTAACTGCGTTGAGTTCCACATAACACGAGTTAATCAAATTTGGGCGGAAAACCGCGAAGCTTGTACTCGCTATAATAATGTTTAAAGAAGCACACTTGAGCAGGTTGGCAACTTTTAAATTATTTAAATTTTCATTACTTAAACGTAAAAATTGTGACGGAATTAATTAAAAAGAACAGATCGCATCGTCCTTCGTCTGGAAGCGGGAGACTTCCACTTGCACTTTACACTTAATGAATTACTGTGTTTTTATTGAGGCCGGTCGTGGCGCAGTGGGACAGCGTCTGACTGTAAACGCGATCGGTTTTGGGTTCGATCTCCACTCGGTGGAGCGATTACATTTAAAAGGGCCGACAAAGTGCGGCGTTGAGTTCCACCACTCAAAACGCAATGTCTCAAATTCGGTGGAAAGCGAAGTACAGAGTGTCTGGACTCTAGGTACTTTCTGTCTACCCTGCTAAGCGGGATAAAAAGCGTGGACCTAAAAAAGCATATAACTAATATAAATAAAATTTTATGTATAATATAGGATATATATATATATATATATATATATATATATATATATATATATATATATATATATATATATATATATATATATATGTTCATTTATATAAATACACTGTAATAACCGCAAATAAACGGTACGTTATTTCATTAACGCTAGACGAATCGAGCTTTGAATAGATTACCAATTATCACGTGCATTTATGCAGATCAAACAGTTTCTCATCGTTTACTTTGTTCATAAATTGTCAGTCACCTTTCGAGACCTTTCAATTGATTGGAATAATTTTATTTATAACTATTGTAGTGTAGCGGATAAGCGTTTGACTATTAACGTGGTTGTGGGTTCGATTCTTAGTTGTACTTTGATAAAAATAATACTAGAGTGTCAAGAAAGTGTCATGAACACTTTCTTTTTTTTCTCAAATTGAAATTATGCATGTTGTGTGGCAGAACTCTAATTTAAATATAATCATTTATTCAAGTTTGGATATGACCTTCGGCTGATTACGGTGGATCATGGCCTGAAAACCTTATGCCGGGTCCACACCAAACCAACAAAAGAAAAACAAAACAGCAACTCAATGTTTCCCAACATTTTTGAAACAAAAGCGAAACATTTCGGCAACAATTTTGTTTTGTTCGTGTTTTCAACAACTTTTTGTTTTCCCGTCGCCTGGCGGTAAGATCAAAATGTTGCTGTTTTGTTTGTGTTTCTGGCAACTTTGTTGGTCTAGTGTGTACGCTCTCCACAGGAAGAAAACAAAACTTAAAATTTGTGGTTCAGTTTGTCTCGTGCTGTGTGCAAAATGACTTCATCGGGAAAAGCAATAAAATGGAGTGTTGAAAATACATGTAAATTAATCGAACTTTATAGAGAAAGTAAATTGTTATGGGATGCCCGACACCCTGATTATAAAAATCGTTATAAAAAGGCAGACGCCTTAAAGGAAATAGGAATATTGTGTAATGTTTCTTCAGAGGAAGTAGACAGAAAGATAAAAACATCAATACCCAGTACCAAAGAGAATACAGAAATTATCAGTTATTGAAAAAATCCGGAGCTGGTAAAACTTTCGTTTCGAAGTGGTTTGGTTATTCACTATTAAGTTTCTTAAAAGATAAAAACAAGCCAAGACCAAGTGGGAATATAGGCGGATTATCGAATACACAGGTAGATATTTATTTATTTATTTTTATTTATTAGATATAAAATTTACATATATTTATGCATTATTTATTTACTTATATTTATTCATTATACATTCTATCATTTTATCCTTAAAAATCAGTACTTTTGCTCAATAGATTAACAAAATTTTAACTGCCATGGAACTTGTTATTAGTTATTAATAATTAGAATAATAAATCATTAAATCAATTAAAAAATCATTTTCCCCTAAAAAACCAGTACTTTTGCTCAATAGATTAACAAAATTTTAACTGCCATGGAACTTGACCTTGCTCAGACATAAAATATTCAGCAAATTCTTTTCTTATTTCCATAGCTTCTACAGATGATTTTCTTGCAGTCTGTTGTAGATTAAAAAACGACTGTAAAGTTTGTTGATCTTTTCTCCATGCGCCATCTTCTAGTGTACCACTATCAATATGTTCTACATCAAAGCTGTTTGGTGGATTATATTTATTTTTCGACAAGACACACCTTAGATAATTATGCAAACAAATGCATGCCAAAGTCACTTTTTCTACCTTTTCTGGTTGTAACAGCATTGGTTTGCGAAACACTCGAAACACAGACGCTAAAATGCCAAACACATTTTCAACTATTCTTCGAGCACGTGAAATTCGGTAATTGAAGACACGTTCTATTGACCCCTTATCTTGATGGCCGCTATATGGTTTCATAATGCATGGTTTAAGGGGGAAAGCATCATCTGCGACTAAAACATAAGGACTTTCTTTGTCCCTTCCAAGAAGAACACGTTTTTGTGGCAAATTTAGTTTTCCTTCAACCAATAGTTTGTAAAATGGCGTATTTTTAAAAACACCTCCGTCAGAGATTCGTCCTTGACAACCAACGTTTGCATACAGAAAATTATAATTTGCGTCAACAACAGCAAAAAGAACTACACTGAATGTTCCTTTATAGTTAAAAAATTCACTGCCACTGAATGTAGGTGCCTCGATTACAATGTGCTTTCCGTCCATTGCGCCTATGCAATGTGGAAAGTGCCAAATCTTGTTGAAATCATCGCTAACTTTTTCCCATTCCTCTTCACTTTTAGGAGTCTGAAATAAAATACAAATTAAATTTAATTGAAAGTTCTTATTATATATTTTTTTTAATATACATTTTTTTAATATATTTTTATGCAGTTTTTAATAATATACATTCTTTACTTTACAGGAAAGTGATGATTCAGACAGTGATGAAGAGGCAAAAGAATCCGAAACAAATGACGATGATACCGCTAGCGTCAGCCAGAGTACAAGTAATATGGGAGAATTACAAGAAAACTACGAAGATTTGCAGGCTCAAAAGGAAATTACTGATAAAAACACCAAAAGCTTAAAAGCAAAATCTACCACACCAAAGAAAAGAGTTCTAACCACTAGTGAGAAGCAAAATGCAGAAGTTTATGGAATGCTACAAGAAGTATATAAAAAAAATCAGCAAGGAACATCTGTACAACCCGATGATTTTGATATATTTGGTGAGCTAGTTGCTAGAAAAGTGCGAAAACTTCGTACTCCTTATGCGCAAGCTACTGTGCAGCATTTGATCAATGATCTTCTCTACAAAGCAGAAATAGGAGAATATGACCAACCAAAAAACACAGAAACTCAAGAGCAATTGACACCGTTCCTTCAATCTTCCAATAGTTCCTCAACATAGTTTTTTTGTCGGTTCTTCAAGCTCGGCCTAACCCAAAAACGTTTTTTCTTTTTTTGGTTTAGGAATAGAAAACCAGCTGCCATAATAAATAATTCATTGTTCCTTTGTAATTCCAAATTTCGAGCTCGCCACATTTTCTATCGGGATCACAAAGTTGACTGATTTTTGTTTTCATATGTGGACAGCAGTTGACAATTAGTTCCTGTTTTCGAAAACTTGCAGTTTTGTTGTGTTGCTGATTTGTTGGAGTTTTTGTTTTGTTGGTTTGGTGTGGACCCGGCATAATATAGGATATATATATATATATATATATAGGATATATATATATATATATATATATATATATATATATATATGTTCATTTATATAAATACACTGTAATAACCGCAAATAAACGGTACGTTATTTCATTAACGCTAGACGAATCGAGCTTTGAATAGATTACCAATTATCACGTGCATTTATGCAGATCAAACAGTTTCTCATCGTTTACTTTGTTCATAAATTGTCAGTCACCTTTCGAGACCTTTCAATTGATTGGAATAATTTTATTTATAACTATTGTAGTGTAGCGGATAAGCGTTTGACTATTAACGTGGTTGTGGGTTCGATTCTTAGTTGTACTTTGATAAAAATAATACTAGAGTGTCAAGAAAGTGTCATGAACACTTTCTTTTTTTTCTCAAATTGAAATTATGCATGTTGTGTGGCAGAACTCTAATTTAAATATAATCATTTATTCAAGTTTGGATATGACCTTCGGCTGATTACGGTGGATCATGGCCTGAAAACCTTATGCCGGGTCCACACCAAACCAACAAAAGAAAAACAAAACAGCAACTCAATGTTTCCCAACATTTTTGAAACAAAAGCGAAACATTTCGGCAACAATTTTGTTTTGTTCGTGTTTTCAACAACTTTTTGTTTTCCCGTCGCCTGGCGGTAAGATCAAAATGTTGCTGTTTTGTTTGTGTTTCTGGCAACTTTGTTGGTCTAGTGTGTACGCTCTCCACAGGAAGAAAACAAAACTTAAAATTTGTGGTTCAGTTTGTCTCGTGCTGTGTGCAAAATGACTTCATCGGGAAAAGCAATAAAATGGAGTGTTGAAAATACATGTAAATTAATCGAACTTTATAGAGAAAGTAAATTGTTATGGGATGCCCGACACCCTGATTATAAAAATCGTTATAAAAAGGCAGACGCCTTAAAGGAAATAGGAATATTGTGTAATGTTTCTTCAGAGGAAGTAGACAGAAAGATAAAAAACATCAATACCCAGTACCAAAGAGAATACAGAAATTATCAGTTATTGAAAAAATCCGGAGCTGGTAAAACTTTCGTTTCGAAGTGGTTTGGTTATTCACTATTAAGTTTCTTAAAAGATAAAAACAAGCCAAGACCAAGTGGGAATATAGGCGGATTATCGAATACACAGGTAGATATTTATTTATTTATTTTTATTTATTAGATATAAAATTTACATATATTTATGCATTATTTATTTACTTATATTTATTCATTATACATTCTATCATTTTATCCTTAAAAATCAGTACTTTTGCTCAATAGATTAACAAAATTTTAACTGCCATGGAACTTGTTATTAGTTATTAATAATTAGAATAATAAATCATTAAATCAATTAAAAAATCATTTTCCCCTAAAAAACCAGTACTTTTGCTCAATAGATTAACAAAATTTTAACTGCCATGGAACTTGACCTTGCTCAGACATAAAATATTCAGCAAATTCTTTTCTTATTTCCATAGCTTCTACAGATGATTTTCTTGCAGTCTGTTGTAGATTAAAAAACGACTGTAAAGTTTGTTGATCTTTTCTCCATGCGCCATCTTCTAGTGTACCACTATCAATATGTTCTACATCAAAGCTGTTTGGTGGATTATATTTATTTTTCGACAAGACACACCTTAGATAATTATGCAAACAAATGCATGCCAAAGTCACTTTTTCTACCTTTTCTGGTTGTAACAGCATTGGTTTGCGAAACACTCGAAACACAGACGCTAAAATGCCAAACACATTTTCAACTATTCTTCGAGCACGTGAAATTCGGTAATTGAAGACACGTTCTATTGACCCCTTATCTTGATGGCCGCTATATGGTTTCATAATGCATGGTTTAAGGGGGAAAGCATCATCTGCGACTAAAACATAAGGACTTTCTTTGTCCCTTCCAAGAAGAACACGTTTTTGTGGCAAATTTAGTTTTCCTTCAACCAATAGTTTGTAAAATGGCGTATTTTTAAAAACACCTCCGTCAGAGATTCGTCCTTGACAACCAACGTTTGCATACAGAAAATTATAATTTGCGTCAACAACAGCAAAAAGAACTACACTGAATGTTCCTTTATAGTTAAAAAATTCACTGCCACTGAATGTAGGTGCCTCGATTACAATGTGCTTTCCGTCCATTGCGCCTATGCAATGTGGAAAGTGCCAAATCTTGTTGAAATCATCGCTAACTTTTTCCCATTCCTCTTCACTTTTAGGAGTCTGAAATAAAATACAAATTAAATTTAATTGAAAGTTCTTATTATATATTTTTTTTAATATACATTTTTTTAATATATTTTTATGCAGTTTTTAATAATATACATTCTTTACTTTACAGGAAAGTGATGATTCAGACAGTGATGAAGAGGCAAAAGAATCCGAAACAAATGACGATGATACCGCTAGCGTCAGCCAGAGTACAAGTAATATGGGAGAATTACAAGAAAACTACGAAGATTTGCAGGCTCAAAAGGAAATTACTGATAAAAACACCAAAAGCTTAAAAGCAAAATCTACCACACCAAAGAAAAGAGTTCTAACCACTAGTGAGAAGCAAAATGCAGAAGTTTATGGAATGCTACAAGAAGTATATAAAAAAAATCAGCAAGGAACATCTGTACAACCCGATGATTTTGATATATTTGGTGAGCTAGTTGCTAGAAAAGTGCGAAAACTTCGTACTCCTTATGCGCAAGCTACTGTGCAGCATTTGATCAATGATCTTCTCTACAAAGCAGAAATAGGAGAATATGACCAACCAAAAAACACAGAAACTCAAGAGCAATTGACACCGTTCCTTCAATCTTCCAATAGTTCCTCAACATAGTTTTTTTGTCGGTTCTTCAAGCTCGGCCTAACCCAAAAACGTTTTTTCTTTTTTTGGTTTAGGAATAGAAAACCAGCTGCCATAATAAATAATTCATTGTTCCTTTGTAATTCCAAATTTCGAGCTCGCCACATTTTCTATCGGGATCACAAAGTTGACTGATTTTTGTTTTCATATGTGGACAGCAGTTGACAATTAGTTCCTGTTTTCGAAAACTTGCAGTTTTGTTGTGTTGCTGATTTGTTGGAGTTTTTGTTTTGTTGGTTTGGTGTGGACCCGGCATAATATAGGATATATATATATATATATATATATATAGGATATATATATATATATATATATATATATGTTCATTTATATAAATACACTGTAATAACCGCAAATAAACGGTACGTTATTTCATTAACGCTAGACGAATCGAGCTTTGAATAGATTACCAATTATCACGTGCATTTATGCAGATCAAACAGTTTCTCATCGTTTACTATGTTCATAAATTGTCAGTCACCTTTCGAGACCTTTCAATTGATTGGAATAATATTATTTATAACTATTGTAGTGTAGCGGATAAGCGTTTGACTATTAACGTGGTTGTGGGTTCGATTCTTAGATGTACTTTGATAAAAATAATACTAGAGTGTGAAGAAAGTGTCATGAACACTTTCTTTTTTTTATAAAATTGAAATTATGCATGTTGTGTGGCAGAACTCTAATTTAAATATAATCATTTATTCAAGTTTGGATATGACCTTCGGCTGATTACGGTGGATCATGGCCTGAAAACCTTATAGGTATAAATTTAAGACAAGTTGAGATGAGATGAAATAAAAATTAAGCCTGAGTAAAGATAATTATGCTAACTGATAATACATTTAATATCGCATATACATATTACTTTTTTTTACCTTCACGCTTTTCATCCCGCATAGCAGGGTAGACAGAAAGTACCTAGGGTCAAGACACTCCGTACTTCGCTTTCCACCGAATTCGAAACATTGCGGGTTGATTGGTGCATCTCAACGCCGCATTTTGTCTTTACATATTACTTCATATGCGAATATAATATAACTTTAAACATAATACACATTTTAAACAGATTGTGTTTCAAAGTTTTTAAGTCATAAATATGTACCTATACTTATAGTACCTAGTGTTAAGACACTTAGTGCTTACTCTTAAATTGAAATTAACCACTTGACACATTTTGAAGATGTTAGTGTCAAATCATTCCGTACTCCATTTTTCAAGCTTCCCATAAAAGCTTCAAGGAAATCTTCATTACGCTTATTCCTACCAAAGCGAGAAATTATAAATAATTTTAATATAACTATCTCGTGTTTACAGTCAGGTGTTTTCTTCATTTCTTTCTAAACAATTTTAATTCTTATTAAACAGGACGACATAGTCGATATTGTTCGTCTTACCCCTCTAGGGGATGTTTGTTTGTAGTACATATATTTTATCTAGGGCAAATTGACCTTACAACCCTTGTAGATCGAGGGCACTGTCTGTAAGGAAGATGCTTTTAGCTTCAAAATCAGAAAATCAAAGTTAATAATATATAATAATAACAATTAGTTTATAACGACAAAGGAATTGTTTTTTTTTTAAATTTACTTTTTAACTTCACGTGCCTATTGTGCTATCTATCATTGGAATTTATTCTACTGAAATTTTTTAATCGGTATACAATAAAGATTATTTTTATTTCACGCTTTTATCCCACATAGCGGTAAACAAGAAGTACTTAGTGTTAAAATACTCCGTACTCCGCTATCCGCTGAATTTGAAACGTTGCATATTGATAAGCGGAAGTCAACGTCGCGCTTTGTCTTACCAGAGCATGATAATGAAAAATATTTCAATATTATCATTACCCCGAGTGGAAATTGAACCCACAACCGAGTGCGCCCACAGTCGGACACTGTTCATGACTTGTTATTCTTTTATACTGATTTTAAAGGATTAAGACACTTTAAAAACAACCTTGCTCTGGTTAGTACTATAAAATATAATATAAAAAATTGGATTCGTTGTTTTCTTATTATATAACATTACTAATTTGGATTTAATCCACTTCTTTGCAAATGGGTAAGATTTGAAACATACAGAAAACAAGCTTTATTTGATCTATCTCCAGTTTGTAAGCTCAGGCAGTCGCTTCAAGAACACTCCATTAAAATAAGGTACACATGTTTTAGAACCCATAATAAGGATCAGTTTGTAGGTCGCTTTTTTCATCACAAGCTTAATTTAACGGTTTCAAATGAAACAAATTGAAATGAATTCTGTTTAGATTAAATTTTATAAATTAAAATTCTTGCTAGGGTTTTCATAAATGTATTTCAAAAAAATATACACTAAATTAATCCGTTGAAAATAGTTTCATTCAAAATGTGTAAAATCGCGAATATCAACGATCATGTTAATAAATTTAACGAATTATTTTGTTTGTATGATAAATGATGAGTAACGAGTGCTAGTGCTGGTATTAAAAATGCAATTTCATTTTCATTTTGAAAGGTTTATATATTATATATATTTTTAGTTATACGTAATATTTTTCTAGTATTAATAAATAAATTTCAAAACTGAGATTTCAATTCTCAATTGGAATGGTTATATTCAGCCATCCCCCTATCCAAGACTAAGCGCGACGTTAGGTTCCACCACCACTCAACACATAATAACACAAAATCGGTCAGAAAGTAGAAAACGTTTTATTTAAACATTATGTTATTAGCGTCTTTATTGCTATGTGGATCCTACCCACAGCAATAAAGACGCTAGTAAAAGTATACTTAAAATAATCAAATTAGACACCGGACCCTCAACGAGGCTTTGAGCGAGTTGAATGGTATAATATATATATATATATATATATATATATATATATATATATATATATATATATATATATATATATATATATATATATATATATATATATATATATATATATATATAGTTAGTGAAGCTAAATAAAAAAAATCTTCTAAAACTACTTCATTTACCAATCATTAGTACGCTATTCTGTATTTAATTATGTATCTACAACATTTTGGGTAAATCTATTTTGACCCCCTTTTTAATTATTATTTAATAAGAAAATAGTTTCGTGTATTCCTATCTTATAATATTATTATTATTATTATTTTGGCGGGATAGTCATAAAGAATAGAACGTCAAACCCATGCCTGCCAATCGTCAATCGCCTCCTCAGGGTCATCCATTAACCTCTTCAACATGCGCTTCGGGAAATCCTCATTTTTTACGTGATCTTCCTTCAGTATCTTCGATACTTTATTCTCGGAGGTCCACCGAAGTTTTCTCCAACCTCCCTTTGACCCTTTACTGTTATATAATTATTTTATATTTTAATTAATTTGTTATATTAAAAATATCTTTTATTTGATTTAAACGGAAATCGAACTCACGACCGTGTATATAGGTAAATATTTTTCCAAAAGGCCACGATGGCAATAGTGACATAATGTCCTCGAGATATATATTATTCCTAATATATGAATACTTGGTAGAATAATACAAATTAGTTGATATAAAGCAAAAAATCCTCAGACATTAATCACTTGACTTGCTCATTATTTTTACCTCATCATATATATTATATATGCTTATATTATATTGTTATTATTTGAAAAGTTATGAAAATTTACATTCAAGAAATATAAATATTAATTAACAAATGAAATTGGTTTTGAATTAGAAATTCATACTTTGAAATTTCACATTCTTTTTTTTAACTTCATTTTAATAGGACGAAGTTAAATATGATTTTTATTCTGTTAGCTTCACGCTTTATCCCTTGCGGGGTAGTCAGAGAGTACGGAGCGCCAAACGCTACGGTCCCTGCATACCTCTTTCGCCTCGCCCACAGTCATTATCCTCTTCATACCTGTTGTTGATTTTGATAACTAAAATTTTACTTTGCTAAAAATACTAAAATATATAGCCTTTTATATGTCATATTTTCATTTTGATATAATGAGTTAAAACTTGATTCAAACCTTAATATCTGTTGATTACCATTTTTTTTAACTTCATGCTTTTATTCACTTATTTAGTTCAGGATGTTGCCGCTATTAGAAATAAATTTTATCTTTTTTTTTTATCTTTTTATTTTTTTTAATTTTGTATTTAATAAAAAAATATTTATATATTTTATAATCATTCCTCATTTACTGGAAAAACTCGTTATACTTTACTTTTTCCTTGCGTCATTTACTTGCTGTCGTAACGTGGTCTTTTATGCGTGTAACTTGTACAATATAAATTTGATGTTTATATCTGCCAGAAGTATAGTAAAAATTAACAATAACTAATAATAATGCATAAGTAACGAGTACGGTCAACAGGAATATAGCATGGCACTGAATTAGACAAATATGTAGGTGTTTTACTGTAGAAAATAGATATTCGACACGCCTCACGTTTTTATTTCGTCCCTGTTGACCGTACTTGGTTAATTCATTACCGACTATTTTTACGTTTTTGATACGTTAACTGTATCTGTATTTCAATGTATGTGCCAGCCGTTTCATTTCATGCCGATAACGATTGATTTTTGAATACATAACGTAAAGTCTGATATTTCGCTAACATTAAAATTTTTCATTGAATTTCTATTCATTTTTTATTTAATAATGTACTATTACTTTACTATTTTACTTCTTTTTCTTCTCTTAATTTATATTTCATTTGATATCCGTTACAAGGATGTTTCAAAAGAATATAAATTGGCCATTTTGTGGGACCATCTTGGATCTGTATGTATTGATTATATATACATATATTAATATTTTGTTACTAGAATTAGAGGTAAATACCAAATTATAAGTCAATCGGTAAACATTTGGTTCGATTACTAAGTAAAATAGTTAATTAACTTAAAAAAGAGTATAATACTACAATTACTTCATATAATTTCGTTGAAAATGTTTAACAATTTAACTCCGTCTTCTGCCATGTTAGGTTAGAAAACCCTACCTGACAGTAACGTAACTGAATCACGCAACCAACCCGTCTAATGACTTCACCTAAAAGGCCACGCCTCCCTTTAGTGTACACGAAAACAATCTAATTTGTAAAAAAGTAGCTTGCATGATGTAATCTGAGTGTCAAGTCCAGTGTCAAGACCTTACCATTTACTATTTACCGTCCAAAGTTGAAACATTGCCTGTTAAGTGCTGAATCTAACGCCGCGTTTTGTCTTATCAGATTAGAGAAATGGTAGTAAATTTTAAATATAATTATTCTCTCCCCCGAGCGAGTGTCAAACCCACAACAAATGCCACGATGGCTTGGTCCTTTTCGTCTTCTATAAGGAAAACATTTTAAGCCGGCAAATCATTAATTTTAATTAAAGTACATTGATAAGTTTGCTTATACAAATATTAATATTCAATTATATACTAGTTTACGCTATCCTTATTCATTGTGGTAGGGGCTGTTTGCATACAAGATAATTTTCATTATCGTAGTCAATTAAAATACAGTGCGGCGTTGAATTACGCAACTCCAGACGTAATGTATTGAAATTCTTGAAGAAATCGAGTTATACAACTAATATTAGTAGTGGTAAATGGTGTACATTGTAATGGCACATTCCACTACTCGAAGTGCGATGTTAAAATAAGTAAATGTTTTCCGTTTAAACTGATGCGTTAAGAATGACAGTGGCGCAGTGGAATTGTATTTAAAATGTTTTTCATTTCCTCACTCAAGTATAAAAAAAACGCGGCGTTGAGCTCCGCCACTCAAAACGCAATGTCCCAAATTCAGATGGAAAATGGAATGAATGACTCTCTTACTACGTTCTCTCTGATTACACTTCTAAAAGGGGTAGAGCGTGAAGCTAAGGACAATAGATATCCTGTTTAGTTTTAAATATTTCGTATGCGATGTCGATGACCAATATTTAGATAAATAAGTTTTTTTTTGGGATACGGTGAGTCTGGTCTGGTCTCGTCGTTATAGTTGAAACCTTATTTAATTGTTACTTAGTAGCTTCACCCTCTTATCCTGCATAGCAGGGTAGACAAAAACTACCTGTTTGAGACACCCCATACTCCGCTTGCCGCGAAATTCAAGACATTGCGTGTCGAGTGGTATAACTCGACGCTGTGCTTTGTCATGCCAGAGCGAGGAAATAAAAATAATTTAAATATAATCATTACCCCGAGTGAAAATCGAACCCACAACCGGTCACGCTTACAGTCAGACTCTAGCCTACTAAGCCACGACCGGCCTCAATCGTTACTTTAACAATTTCTAATTCTTATTTATTTTATAGTTTCACGCTTTCATCCCGCATAGCAGGGTAGACAGAAAATACCTAGTGTCAAGACACTCTGTACTACGCTTTCCCCCGAATTCGAGACATTGCGTGTTGAGTGGTGGAACTCAACGCCGCACTTTTTCTTTACCAGAGAGAAGAAGTGAAAATAATTTAAGTATAATCACTCCCCCTTGTGGGGATCGAACCCACAAACGATCGCGTTTATAATCAGACGCTGTCACACTGCGCCACGACTGACCTATATCTTCTTGATTTCTTACAGCGTATAAACTACGTATTCAGTGAAAGCTATTGATGATTTAAATACCGCCTAAGAAAACGTTTGTTAAATTATAAATACTTTCATTGTTGCAGTTTTTATACATTTTGAAATTATACTTAATTACATTTTAATGTAACACATTTTGAAATTAAACTTAATTACATTTACTGCACTAAAAACTGGGGTCTGTATCTTCTTTCCTTATTGTTATTTATCTCTCATTTAAATGTTATTACAGTCGGCTACTTAGAACTAAGATCTGTATTTATATTCATGCAAGCTTAAGTAGATTTTAATTCTAGGAAGATAGGATTTATTTTAATTCTAGGAGATATATTTATACAAATTATTATTAATTTCAAATATTAAAATAACATATGTATGTTTTTTTACTGTGAAGTGTTCGACAAGTTGGGTTTTAAAAAAAATATTTTCGAATACCCAAAAATAACATTGTTTCGATTTCATACGAAATGCTACAAACAACTAGTTCTTTAACATTTCGCACGAAAAGGGATTCCATAAAAAAAACTACCCGTATTCAAATTCATATGTGTATATTTACTTTGTTCTTGTAAATAATGTACTTTACACATACGCTTTTTTTAATCCTTTATTTTCCTTCCGGCCAAACAATCCCTTCAATCCAATCAACAAAGCTGGCGGTCCGAGTGTACACGCTAGGTACGTTGGGTAGCGCACACTTGTAGCCGAAAGATGTCACACCAACCAAGTAGTACATGGGCCACTCTTGGAATAGATCGATTTTGGCTTGGAGAGGACCGCCCGAGTCACCCTTAATAGAGAAAAGAACAATTCTCAATACTAAATAATATTTAAATTAACCAAATAAAATATTAGTAAGCGTCAGTCTAAATTGTGAACTATATTAATTGTACCTACAAGGAAAACAAATTTTTGTACTTGTAAAGTTGCTGTTATTATTATTATTATTATAAATATATAAATATATGACATCCATATGATCTTTTATTGGTGCGACTTTTACACATTTTAAATGAAAATATTTTAAACGGATTTATCGCGTATATTTTGGTGTATTTTTGAAAACCACGGAACCACTGTAAAGTGTTGGAAACGTCGTTGTCGAACGTTGTATCTTCGTAGCGTAACTCTATCCGTAGAGGCTACCTGTGAAACTCAGGTTTTCAAAAATCTATTTTTGAATACCAAAATATACGCAATTAGTCTGATTAAAATAGTTTCATTTAAAATATCACATCCAATTAAGGTAAAGAGAGTGGGTATATATAGGCAAGTGAGGAGGTCGATTGGCTCTTTATTTTCTTAGCATATTTATTTGCACGTATATCCGTTTGTGTATTTCGTAGGCAGAGATCATTTCGTTAAATTACTAATTATAATACAATGAGGCCAATAACACTATCTATTATTTTCTCAGTTATTACACGTTTCGAATGAAATTATTTTAACCATATTAATCTCGTATATTTGTCTCTGTTTTAATTAAATAAGGGGGTATGTGGATGAAAGTACCTAAACGTATATTTCTATTAATTTTTTTAATGAAAAACTCAATGTGTTTATTAAAAATAGGAGTATGTGAATAGTATAGTAGTATGTGAATACAAGTACTGTAACATACGTTTAAGTATTATTGAATATTTAACTAAAAAAATACATTTTTTTAAATAATATTTTATTAAACTTAAGTCTGTGCAACAGTAGTAAATGCAAAAATTACCACTTTTGGTCAAGACATCTCGTTGATGGCTTCCGCCCGAAGTGGAGGTATTGCGTGTCGAGTGAAGAACTCAACGCCATTCTTACCAGAGCGGAGAAATGAAAATATATGTTAGAATGTAGTCATTCCTCCGAGTGGAAATCAAACTCAAGAACAAACGCCTTAACAGTCAGACGCCGTCACACTGAGTCACGACTGCCTCTTACATTTTTATATCCAAAACTATCCAGTAACACTTACTTGGCAAGTGTCGATCCCACCAGGCAAATGTCCCGCACAAATCTGATGATCCGTCAAGCCTTGCCAGTTCCTATTTTGTTGATACTTTAACAATTCATCACAATAATCTGAATCGATAATACTAATATTCGCTATTTGGAGCTCAGTTGTGGTTTTCCAATTCACTGTAAATTTCAAAAAATATTAACTCTATTAAATAATTTTTATTTATAAGAATTATTTCTTATTTTTTGATTATTCTAGAACAAGAATTCTTCTTGTAACTAATTTTCTACTTGTTTAACAAAGAATTTTCTTCCCAAAGTCCATATGCGTAATCAGATCGGTAAAACGTTAAAGTAATAAAATAAATAAATAGTAAGCGTCGTTGCGTTAATTAAACGCAAGTAGAAAACATTATAAGTTATCACAATTTTCTCTGAACACATTATATTATTCTCTCTTATAGTATCACGCTTTTCCACAAAGCAGAGCAGCAAGAGAGGAGCTAGTGTGAAGGCACTCCGATCTCCAACTATCGTTTGACTATGAGATATGCATGTAAGGTTGTAGGGTGTTAGAATTCGACACCTCGTTTTGCTTTGACCAGAGCGGGGAAATTAGAATAATTTAATAAAATGATGCCTCAAAATGAAAATCAAATCCACAACTATCGTGTTTTCTGTAAGACGCTGCCCTACTGTGCCATTACGGCTACGTTTAAAAAAGGCAAATATATGGTTCAAGTAAAATCCTATAGAATAAGTCAAAAAGATCATACCAATATCAACAACACCCCATCCTGATATAGAAAGATCCTCTTCGGGATCCGTCTCCTCATTGCCCCACAAGCAGATTGGACGGATCACAGAGGTGATGTCCAAAGACTCGGCCAGCTCCAGCAGCGCAATATCATAGTAGACTTTAGGCGAATGATATTTCTCGTGTTTTATAAATCTTTTTATTGGTACGTACTTTGCCATCATGTCCTTTGTTATCTGTTAAAATATTGATTATTAATTCGGAAACAACCTCAGATATTCGGATATTCCTATACTGACATGTTCATATCCCTAATAAAAAACTGAAAATATACAAATAATATATTAAAAAAGCAAAATGTGTCCATATATATATATAAATACTGAGAAAGGGTTAAGAAAACAAATTAAATTAGTATACAGATGAGAGAAACTATATGAGCTTTTGCAAGCTCATATAAGTATTATTTAATGAATAATTAATCTCTTAACCGAAATTAAAAACGAATGTAAAGTTTCAGTAAAGAAATAAGTGTACGTATGACTGGCGTTGATGACTTTCGTAACAGCTCTCAGTGCTGTTTCTAATTGTTTAACATGTGATTTTTAACGAAGGCTCCCCGAGATGTTATGCAATATGCAAGTATCGATTGGGCGAGGCGATTTGGCTGCACTGGGACAACGACTGACCGTAAACGTGACCACTCAGAAGAGGGATTATTGGCACTTCCTCGCTCTATTAACACAAAGTGCGGCGTTGGGTTCCACCATTCAACACACAATGTCTCGAATTTGGCAGAAATCGGTGTACGCGGTGTCTTGACACTAGGTACTCCTACCTGTCTACCCTGCTATGCGGGATTAAAGCATGAAGCTAAAAAAATAATAATCTAACCACACACCTAGATATTTGATATTTGGAGTGTGTTTCAATTGAGAGTATTGACATAGACTCAAACCACCCATGTTGCAACTATGTATTTAGTGATATAATAAAATCTTCGTCCCGGACATGTATATGTGCGTACATATAGAAAGGATATTCAATCTGCATGGAATCCTAATAATTAGTTTTTATTTTGGTTCATATTGGAGGTTATTCCCTAAATTCCTCATCAAATCCGTAAAACTTTCTTCTGTATCTTGAACAATGCTTTAAAATTTCTGGACTAGTATAAAAATTTTGTTTATTTATGTATAATTATGTATAAAAAAGTAGCTTCACGCTTTATCCCGCACAGCAGAGTAGCCAGAAATAACGTAATGTCTGGGTCCGTTGACTACTTTTTGCATGACATCAAGACACCACATGGAGAGCAGCGAAGTAACCCTGTGCTTCGTGTTACCAAAACGTAGAAATGAAAATTAATTTTAGTTACAATCATTCCCCGAGTGGGACCGAAACCACAACCAATCACGTTTACAGAAAAATCATAGTCTGACCAATTTGTGGATTGGACGGCGACAAATATAAAAAGCATATTAATACATACCCTGTATTCATATAATGTTGACATCATTTTATGCATTTGGTTCTGTAAATTTAATAAAAAGAAGCAACTTTTATTATTTTGACAATGCTTATTTTGACAATGTTTATTTTGACAATGTTTATTTTGACAATGTTTATTTTGACAATGTTTATTTTGACAATGTTTATTTTGACAGTGTTTATTTTGACAGTGTTTGTTTTAACAATGTTTATTTTGAGAATGTTTATTTTGAGAATATTTATTTTGACAATGGTTATTTTGACAATGATTATTTTGACAACGTTTATTTTGACAATGTTTATTTTGACAGTGTTTATTTTGACAATGTTTAATTTAACAATGTTTATTTTGACAATGTTTATTTTGACAATGTTTATTTTGAAATGTTTATTTTGACAGTGTTTATTTTGACAATGTTTATTTAACTTAAAAGTTAGAAAAAGCTGTATTACTGTCTTCAATAGTTAATATTGTTCATGTTTTGTATGTTCTTATAATTTAATTCATAAATATTATTGTCTATATTATTTTTCACTTTTAAATTAAAACGCGGCGTTATGATCCGCCAAGTAATCGTCTCGCTGCTATATACAGCATGTGTGTTAAGATAAGAAATAAGAAATACTTACGTTAACTAAGAATTTGTCACCAATCTTCACAATTTCAGGCTGAGTATTGGCAACAGTCTTATCTCTCTTAGGCACAGAGGAGCAATGTGCCGCGGTTAGCATAAAATTCTTACTAATCAACGAGGCTCCACACTTGAATACCCATTTGTTCCCATCATAGTTATGATGAGCTGATTTCCAACCAACGGCGCCCTGGAATTCAAAATCATTGTAGGAAATTATTGATTTCAAAAAGTAGTCCAAGATGCAAGAAGCCTGTATGATGTATTTTGAGTAAAATCATTTGACTTTGAAAATTTTGACTATTAATATTGTAAAAGCGAATCATTGTAATTTACCATACATGCATACCATATGTGGTAGTTCTCCTTCAAAAGCCGGGCGTCCTCCTATTGTGATAGTGAACGCTGTATATGCAACGGCAATTTAGTTTAGAATAGTACATAAAAAACTTCATTATATACACATATATATATACATATATATATATATATATATATAGATATATATATACACACACACATATATATATATATATACAACTGAGAATATGAAAATAAATTTAATTGTAATTAATTATATTAAAAATAAATAGTTTTAAATATAACTGCATTTAGTTGCAGATTCAAATTCTTGCTTTAAGAATATTTTATTCTCGTCGGATCCGGACACATGTGCTAATTTTAGGTTCACTAGCATTGGACCTTGGTAGGCATTAAGTGAAACAAAAAAGATTTTTTAGAAAACAAAAGTCCAATCACACTCTTCTTTACAACTAATCTAATAACTATTCTACGTTTAAATATTGTCTAAGACAAGACATTTGAATTCTCATACTTAATCTATGTAAATAAATAAATTTAGAAAGCTGTTTGTATTAAAAGTAAGTATACCTATATACACCATTCATGTAATACAATAATAATTCTTACAACTTTTGTCTATATGTTTGTATCGACTATTCCCTACGTCTAGAATCTCTTGAAGTTTAATATGAAAAAAAATATTTCTCTATTGATTGGAATGAACATAATGACGGTGATTCCTTACAAATATATACTCACAACAATCGGCTTTGTAGTTGATAAAATTTTCGCTAACCCTGGCCTCCCATATATACTCCAGACATTCTGGAAGAAATTAAATAGTAAATATACACATAAATAATAAATAAACCAGTTAATGTATCGTTATTGATGTTGATATAAAAAAAAATGTGATTTCCATATTTTAAATATAATTAAATTGACAATTTTAAATATTTTATTTTTTCTAATACTAAAAAACTATTTAATAAATGCACACACGTTCTCTTTTGTCAAACTATGGTTTTTGTAAAATATTTTTTAGGTATTTGAAATATATATATATATATATATATATATATATATATATATATAAATTTAAATTGTTATAGTAAGTCAACCGTAACATCGAGACATATGCCGTGAACTTAACACACAAATGTCTTTTCACATCTTTTTTTTCATATGGAACATCTTTTTTGTTCATGTTCTCTTTTGTCAAACTATGGTTTTTTTTTAAATTTTTTTTAGGTATTTGAAATTTGTATATATATACATATATATATATATATATATATATATATATATATATATATATATATATATATAGTAAGTCAACCGTACATATGCCGTGAATTTAACACACAAATGTCTTTTCACATTTTTTTTTTCATATGGAACAATCCTGCACATTTTCTGGGATCCTATTGTAAAAATACAAAAACACAATCGGGCGACGTCTTACTCCGTTACACTGGGCTTAGACTGCTCTTATTACTGTCTGACAACATACTTACTGACTTCACTTATTCTTCGGTTGGGCGAATTAAAATTTCTCTCCGTATCCGTTATCAGCTCACAGTAGTTATCTCCGGTGATATTATGATTCAATAAATCTTCCACTCTTAGCCCGTTGAATATTGAATGTGGTTCCTAAAATCAACATGTAAACCATTTAGTTATTTAATATACGTAGAAAGAGTATATATTATTTTACTATTTTTAAAGTGTTATTCCACACTAAGTTAATAAACGTTTTGCTTGCTGCGGGATTCGAACCCCAACCTCTTGGCAACCGTTCAAACGCTCCAATTGCTAAGCCATGAGTTCCACATCAGACTTTATATACTATGTTCCTTAGCTACAAAGAAAGGCCCTTTAAAATAGAATAAAACAATCAGTCTCATAGAGCCAAAGAATTTAATATCAAAAACCGCTTTCCCCCCGAGATTACAGTTAAAATATTTTCGTACAGAAAATCTCAAGAAACATTCAAACATTCCGCTAGATATTACTATATCTAGCGGAATGTTTCTATATATGGAAAAGAGAAAAATAAATGTTTATATAAATACAAAAATATATACAAAAATATTTATAAAATTTTAAATATATACAAAAACATCAATTTATCTACAATAATAATATTTGTTTTACTATTTTTAAGCGTTATTGCACATTTAAAATTTAAAAACAATTTAAACAAACGTAAAAAAATTGAACGCAGTAGGATTTGAACCCGTGTCACTTGGAAAACGTCCAAAAAGGTTTCCAAGAGGCGATTGCAATCTCGCTTTTAAATGAAACTATTTTAAACGGATTAATCGCTTATATTTTGGTATTCTAAAATACATTTGTGGAAATCTAACGTTTTGAACAATTCACAGGTAGACTGTGTGTGTGTGTGTGTGTGTGTGTGTGTGTGTGTGTGACCAGACTACCTGTGACCACGCGACTAATTTGTTTTGAATCACACATGTTTTGAATCACAAATGTCTTTTCACATCTTTTTTTTCATATGGAACATCTTTTTTGTTCATGTTCTCTTTTGTCAAACTATGGTTTTTTTTAAATTTTTTTTAGGTATTTGAAATTTGTATATATATATATATATATATATATATATATATATATAGTAAGTCAACCGTACATATGCCGTGAACTTAACACACAAATGTCTTTTCACATCTTTTTTTTCATATAGAACAATCCCGCACATTTTCTGGGATCCTATTGTAAAAATACAAAAACACAATCGGGCGACGTCTTACTCCGTTACACTGGGCTTAGACTGCTCTTATTACTGTCTGACAACATACTTACTGACTTCACTTATTCTTCGGTTGGGCGAATTAAAATTTCTCTCCGTATCCGTTATCAGCTCACAGTAGTTATCTCCGGTGATATTATGATTCAATACATCTTCCACTCTTAGCCCGTTGAATATTGAATGTGGTTCCTAAAATCAACATGTAAACCATTTAGTTATTTAATATACGTAGAAAGAGTATATTAAAAATATATTAAATTTATTACGTTTGAAATGTTGGTATATTTATTACTTACGTTACCGTCCTCTGGCAGGTCGAAACGAACACATGCAAATGGCGATAATGATACAAACACATTTAGAACAAACACTGTAATTGTATTATGAAAGAAATTAGTGAATTTATTTGGTTAAAATTATACATATATGTATATATTTTAGTAAAATAAAAAAATGTCGCATACTATTTTCCCGCATAGTAGCGTAGTCAAGATGTGCCTAATGTCAAAACACTCCAAAATCCACTTTGCGCTGAATTCCAGGCATTATGTATTCAGTGGTTCTTACTAGAGCGAGGTAATGACAATAAATAAAATACAATTATTCCCCCTGAATGGGAATCAAACCCACAACCGATTGCGCTTACAGTCAAACGCCCTCTAAGCCATAATGGCATACAATGTTATAATATGTATATAAAAAAAATATATTAAATTTATTATTGAAAGTTTAAAATAAATAAAATAGCTTACGCAAATCGATCAAAACGAGCTTCAACATTGTCGAGCGATGAAATCTGAATGCTAAGACTTATAACATGTTACTAATTGGCCCCATGTTCACTGCACTCTCAAAATGATACAATGAGGATAACAGTATCTATACGTCAGCGCTGACGAAATTTTATCCCGCATAACAGGGTAGACAGAGAGTACTTAGTGTCAAGACACTCCGTACTTCACTTTCCGCCAAATTAGAGCCATTGCGTCTTGAGTGGCGGAACTCAACGTTGCGTTTTGTTTTACCAGAGCAAGAAAATGAAAAAAATATATAAATAAAATCATTCCCCCGAATAGGAATCGAACCAACACACCAAAAATATACAAATATTTTTGATGTTTAGAAATTTTTATGCAAAAACTAAAGTATAAATGATACACAAATGATTATTAATTTATACGTGTTTTAATGTACATACTCTTTACTGCACAGTACATGTTCCTTGTATATTATGTTAATTAACGCACCCTGTTTACGGTTATGAACATTATGTATGGGGAAATTAAATTGTTATGTTTACACGAATTGCATAATTTCTCACATTTTAATCCTTTTTTGGACTATCAGATTTTTTTATTTCATTTTAAAAGATGATTGGGAATATTTTGGATGTATGTTTTGGACTTTCCTTTATTTCATTCTGAAGCGATACAAAGTGTGCTGGGGCAAGTAGTGTTAAATGAATACCGTCATAACAAAGTTATCTACACTACGTGTATAAGGAAGAATTTGAACCCGAAATAATACTGTAATTGGATTAATAACAACGAATTTAAAGCTTTATATATTTATATATTTATATATATATATATATATATATATATATATATATATATATATATATATATATATATATACGAACAAATTTAGCTCATATATTGCTGTTTATCAAAGACAGCTTATTTTATTAGCTTCATGTTTTTATCCGCGCAAGATATTATTATTTTATTTCAATTCATCCATATAAGAAAATCTTGCGACTTTTTGCCATATTGCTTGCTGGTGCTTCTAAAGAGCGACTGACAAGTTTCTCGTTGGTTCTTCACAGTAGAAGTCCAAGCTAGTGGTAGTTTACAAGACGCTAAGGATAGACAATATTAATGGTATGTGAATTGGTAATTTGAACGTAGTAAAAGCCTGTTTGAACCAACAAATTGTTAGTATTATCGTATCGACGTCAATAACTTGCATATCTACATTTTAGCGAAATCACTTTTTTACATATTTAAATTAAATTAATTAATTAATTTTTAAATTAATTTATATATTATTATATTAACAGTTCCTCGCTCTGGTAAGACAAAGTGCGACGTTAAGTTCCGCCTCTCAACACGCAATGTCTCGAATTCGGCGAAAAGCGATGTATGGAGCTAAAAAAAATAAATCTCGTTTTTTTGTACAAAGTGTCAAAGTGCACAAGCACATCTACAATAAACCGCGTGAAGCGAACAATTCAACGGATCATGTTGCAATAAAAGGTGTCAGTCTTGTTGCCGGCGCTGCGTTGTCGGCAACCTTTATATTAATAAGATCTTTGATATTCACGATAATTACACATTTTCATTCGCGTATATTTTAATAAGATCTTTGATTTTCGCGATTTTTATACATTTTAAATGAAACTATTTAACCGGAATAATCGCTTATATTTTGGTATTCGAAAATACATTTTTGGACACCTGACGTTTCGAACACTTTACAGGAGTCCGTGGTCACACACTACATGGATATTGCAAAGGTTAATATATTACTAAACTAATTTGGATATTAGTAATAAGAAGTAAATAAACTCATTTTTTGCAAAAGACTTCTGCTGCATTTTGAAAAAGTTCCCTTTGTAATATGACAATAAAAAACGTATATAATGTATGTAAAACGCAATGTATAAAGTAGCGGAGCGGAGAGTGGCGAATGGAAGAATAAAAAAAACAGCTTTATTACGTAGATTTGGTTTAGTAGAGCAGAGTAGGGTAGGGAAAGAAGGCTAAGGAAGTAGGGTAGTAGAGTAAGATAGTCAAAGACAACCGTGTATCAAAACACTGTGAACATCGCAAAAAAATTGTATTGTAGAAACGTACGAAAACACCTTATTTACGTAGAGATTTGTACAGTAAGTTGTTAACAAAAGTATTGTTTTAACTTTAACTTTCAACTGAAAGGCATACCTTTGGAGTGAGATTTTGAAAACTTTCTTCCAAAGTAGGTCAGCTCTTAATGTGCATGATACATTCCGCGCGTGGCACCGCCCACGTGGTGTGTTGATAACATGTGGTTAAATGTAGTTAAATACTTCATATTTATCGTCATGCTCAGTTTTTATAATTTTACCTATAATAAAATTAAACATGATTAAAACAGATACGTTTCATTTAATATATTATGAATTCTTTTGTTGAATAAAATGTACAATTATTTTATACTATTGACCTTTTCCTCTAGTATAATTTGCGGTGTTAAGCTCCACCACTAATGACTATATGATAATTAACAATATATGGGAGTTCTGTAAAGATGAAAGAAATATAGAATATAACAAAAACATAAGTGTACAAACTATATAATTTATATGTTCAATGTGAAGAAAAGTAGCGTTTCAACTCTCAATTTCCCCTCAATACAAGTACGTAGTAGCGAAAGCTTTGAAAACAGATTTCAAAGGCTCGTTTTAAAGTAGCCTACTATGTTTTACTGTGATTTAAATAACAAAATATTTCAGATAAAGCGCGGCGTTGAGTTACGTCACTCAACACGAAATATCTTGATTTTGGGCGCAAAGTGGACTAGATTTTTTAAAACTATTCTTTCAGACATATTCATAATGTCCCCCTTGAGGATATCGAACTTACGATCAGCATTATAGTAGCACTGATTCAAGATGCCTTCAAAGCAATAATAATGTGTTTTAAAAACAAGTTTGTCAAGGAAAGTACTAGTAAATTATTATTATTATTATTTATTTTTATTATTTCGAACCACATCATTCCCACTCTTGATTGTAAATCCTATAAAAAAATAAAACTTAGGTGGTAAAGCCGCCTTCTGCATTTTATTGTGTTTATTAACCTATGTACACTGTACTTTAATATTTTACTATTTTAAAAGTGTTATTCCACACTTGGGATTAGAAAACATGTAAAATAACATTTAAAAATTTAAACGCTGCAGGATTCGAACCAGCGCATTTTAGAAACCGTCCAAGAGGCGCGCCTTGGACGGTTTCCGAGAGACGAGGGTTTGAATCCCGCTGCGTTCAAATTTTTATTCCTTTTTTTTTAAATGTTTTTAACACATACAGTGTTAGAAAACATTTTTTAAAAAAGGAATAATATTTATCAGTGTGTCTTCTTTCTATCTATCTATCCATGTTAATATACTTACGTTATTATGTAGTTAGTATTGCTGATGCTCTTTCGGAACTCTAATCAAAGTTGTAAACCTATTGTAATATTACAATTTAAAAGAGCAACAGTTTCCTTCCAGCTTTTCTAAAGGATCACGGCTTTGAATGGAGATCAGCTTTGCGATAGTTTCCTTCTCGAATTTGATCTACGACATTTCTGCCACGTTTCTGTTTATTTTCATGTTAATAAATTGATTCAACAGTGTTTATAACGACATAATGTTGAAAGTGTTTTATCAATCATATTCAAAATAACATGTGAGATCGGTCTTGGCGCAATGGGACAACGTGTGACCGTAGACGTGACCGGTTGTGGGTTTGATTTCCACTTAAAGGAATGATTAAGTATTATAAATTACTTCCAACTCCTCGCTAGTGTAAACCACTCGCATCGTTGAGTTGCGCCACTCAATAAGCAATATATCAAATGCGGTGGAAAAAGTAGTGACTTGACTCTATGTACTTCTTGTCCACCTGCTATGCGGGATAAAAGCGTGAAGCAAAAAAAACAAGGACATATTGGACGTTATACGTTAGATTTCTTTTATTTAATTTGCTCATCTTTGAAATATGATATATATTTCATAAATACCTTTAATATATCCTCCTTAGAATAAATAAAAATTAATTACATTTAAGTAAATACCAAAACAGTAGCTTCTATTTATTAATTTACTCCGAGGCAATATATTCCGAGATTTACTCCGAGATTATATATACCGCAAATGAGCAACTAACAGAACAATCGGATACGCTTTAAATAATGGTATTTATGGAGGCAAATATTAAAAAAAAATGTAGAACAAATATGTTTATAAAGAATGCCTTCATGGCACAGTGGTACAGTGTCGGCCCAATATATTCACGCTTTATTATACACAGCAGAATAGTCAGAGACAACTTGTTGTTCGATAACTGCCTTATGCCCAAAATCAAGACATTGCAGTACATTGAGCAACGAGCTGAACACCGCGCTTTGTCTTACTAGAGCGGAGAAATGAAAATTAATTTCTAATATTCCTTCACTGAGTGAAAATCGAACTAACAACCAATCACCAACTAAAGGTGTTTTCTTTAGCTTCACGCTTTTATTTCGGTACTCCGCTATCCACCGTATTCGAGACATTGCTTGTTAAGTGGTGGAACTCATTGCCGCACTTTGTGCTACCATACCAAGGAAGCCAAAATAATTTAAATGTAATCACTCCCCCGACTGAGAATCGAACCCACAACCGTTCGCGTTTACAGTCAGACACTATCCCACTGCGCCACGACCGATCTTAGCTAGAACTAGCGGTTCGCTGGTCTTTCATAATACGCTATATTTTGCCTACCTCAAAGACAATATTTAATAAAAAAAATCTAGGACCAAATATATTTCAAAACATCATACTTATTAGTAAATTCGTAGTAAAATAATTATATATTATATTAATATAGAAAATAATATAATCTTACTTATAGCTGTAAAATTTTGAAGGATTCTTATTTTCTAAGAACTTTGCCATAGTCTAGTTTATTATAATTTAAACTCAGTAATCAAATAATTATAATTATTTCAGGTAATTCCGGATCGACGTCATTGAAACACAGAAACCATAGCCCCGGCGCGTGCTTAGTGAAACCGGTCAAGGTAATATTCATTATTGGTTGATTTAAAAAAGAAAAGAAAAATCTTCACCCTTTATCCCGCATAGCAAGGTAGTCAGAGACAATCCGATGTCAAGACACTCCGTTGACAGATTGTCACTGGAACTCGAGACCTTATAGAGTCTTAGAGAGAGTCTTAATAGAGCGGAGAAATGATTTTTTAATACAATAATTCCTCCAAGTGGGAATCGAACTCATAATCAAAAATACTTACAGTCTGACACTGTACCAATTGCACCTCGATGGCCTCTTTGATTTAATTATTCTATTAACTGTTAATATAAAGGACTTTTTGTTATATTTTGCAGCTAGAAAACTAAATTAGTCTATAATTACTTTATAATATATTCTAAGGTACTATACACACTGTCAATAAGATGATTTGATTTTAATTATTTTAACAGCTTTTAGAGGCCGGTCGGACAGCATCCGACTGTCGATCGGTTGTGGGTTCGATACCTACTCGGGGGAGGGATTACATTTAAATTATTTTCAATTCCTCGCTCTGGTTAAATAAAGTCTGGCGTTGAGTTCCAATTCGGTGGAAAGCGAAGTACGGCGTTTCTTGACACTAGGTACTTTCTGTATACCCTGCTATGCGGGATAAAGGCGTGAAGCTAAAAGAAAAATCATTATTTAAATATCCTTTTTTGTTATATTTTGGATTTGCAAAACACAACTAGTCAATAATTACATTGTATTGTATTCTAAGGTGCAATACACACTTTGAATAAGATGATTTAATTTGAATTCTTCTAACAGCTTTTTTGAGTCATAACATTTATTCTTGTTAAATAGTAAGTACACTTTGAATTAGGATATACGAAGTTATCTATTTGTAAGCGATTTTATAGTCAAGCGAGTTCAAATATCAAACATACATATAATTATATTGAGGCCGGTCGTGGCGCAGTGGCACAGCGTCTGACTATAAACGTGACGGGTTGTGGGTTCGCTCTCCACTCGGAGGAGTGATTATATTAAAATTATTTTCAGTTCCTCGCTCTGTAAAGACAAAGTGTGGCATTGAGTTCCACCTCTCAACACTCAATGCCTCGAATTCGGTGGAAAGCGGAATACAGAGTAAATATATATATATATATATATATATATATATATATATATATATATATATATATGTTGCTTCACACACTTCAGCAGTTGTACTACAACGTATTGTGTAGTTGGTAAAGTTCTCTGCAGAGTTTTAGTGTAAGGCTAGTACTATATGGGTGAATCCCTTTGTACCTGTCAGAGCCAGGTATCTTAGCTGACATTGACAGCTCATCTGCCTGCGTATTTTCTTCCAGTGTCCAAAAAAGGCTAGTCCTATTCAATGTAGTGTTTGTAAAGACAGATAAAAAAAAAGATTTGTTGAAGAGATGTAATACATCTTCCATCTTCACTGACAGCCAAATCTACTCGAAAGGTTTTGTTTAACTTGCCGTGTTAGCTATTTAGTTAGTGTGAGTGAAATCTTGCAACCTCATTATGACCCATTTCTCAGTGTCCGATTGAGCTGAAATTTAGATTACTACTTCAGTTCTGATGACAAAGAAATTACATTTAATCAGTATTGTTTTCAATCTAAAATGGCCGCCGCAACAAAATGGCGAATTATAATTTTTGCATGGCTGTGGCTATATGACTTACTTTGTAGAATGCAATACATTATGTGAAAAGGTTATTTTTAAAAAAACATATGTTTTAGTTATTGTTTTATTACATGTATATTTAATCCAATTTTGTTTCAGAATGGTCGAGTTAGACCGCGACTTGGGGTTCGATTCGCCGAGACGTCATTAACAGCTGTGCCCGAGCGGCTAGAAGCACCTAAGCCGCGCGGGCCCGCCTGACATCCACCCGCGCGACTATACTGCGCGCGACACGAGCGATGTCGCGTCTTACACGAGTATTACAAAACTCGATCTACGGCCGTATAAGAAAGACTTTACACTTTACACTATCAATGGAAAATCAGTAGAAAGACAATTTAAATATTGAAATCTCTATTTTATATGTGTTTTATGTGAATTAAATTGAATTTGTTAATTTAACATGAGCCTTTTGTTAAATGTTTGATTTTTTGTAAATAAAATATAAGGAAATAATCGCCTATTATTATGATAACGTTATTAAAATAATAAACTCTGATTGTTAATTTGTGCAACTTTCAATTATTTTACAGCAATTTTGTAGGAAAGATGATAATTTACCTTTGTAAGCAATTGACGCCTGAATAAAAATGTTACTTTTTTATTCACATACTACCTTTTCAAATTAGGCTTGAATAGAAATTTGGTTTGAAAACAATTCTATTTAATAATTGAAGAGAACGCTGGGTTAGTACGGGATTCTTTGGACATAAATATCTTAATAATCTGGTGGCACGGTCTCTGGGGCCTCCGCCAAGTAGAACGGTATGTAACACTGCTGTACCATTCTTTTCTCTCAGGGACTAGAACGCTGAAACATTCTGCATCTAGTAAGCTATAATCACATACTTGAATCCAAAATCTCAAGGTAGATTATTTATTTCTGAAGATAAGTCAAAGCAAAGTTTCATATTTTCGACAAAAGGCACCGATTCACTGATCACCAAAATATAGTGTTACCCAATAGGGATGATAGGATTTTGATAGCTCACAGCCGCCATCTTGATTATTTAATATTTGATATTTGTGTTGTTTTCTGTTTAGTGATGTTTTCCATTTAATCACGAATAAGTTCACGTTACCTCAACGTTTGGAAATTGTCCAAATTTTCTATCAAATTTCGAGAAGTATTGTCTCTACTCAAAGAGCATTTCGTGCTAAATATGGTCGTCATGGTGCACCGTCTGAGCTTGCTATACGTCGCATAATCCAAAAACTGGAAAGTGAATATTCTTTGCACGATAGTAGACCACCAATACGACAACGGACAGGCCGTAGTGAAGAAAATATTGCCGCCGTATCAGCCAGTGTCGAAGAAAATCAAAATGTTTCCGTTCCACGACGTGCACAAGAATTGGGCTTATCGAGAATGACAACCTGGCGAATTTTACGTATGAATCTTGGCCTACATCCATACAAGATTGTATTGGCACAAGAATTCAAGCCAGCGGACCATCGATTACGTCGTGAATTTGCTGATTGGGCGCTTGAAATGATGGAAACGGACACCGAATTTCATAGGAAAATCATCTTTTCAGATGAGGCTCACTTTTGGCTCAATGGTTATGTGAACAAACAGAATTGTCGTTACTGGAGTGAGTCAAATCCAAGAGTGGTTCATAAAACACCATTACATCCTGAAAAATTGGCTGTTTGGTGCGGATTATGGTACGGTGGAATCATTGGCCCGTACTTTTTCAAAAACGACGAAGGCCTTACTGTTACTGTCAATGGCGACCGTTATCGTGACATGTTGAACGATTTTTTTTCCTGAAGTGTATGAAATCGATGCGAACGACATTTATTTTTAACAAGATGGTGCAACATGCCACACTACGACCGTCACAATGGATTTATTGCGTGCCAAATTTGGCGATTCGGTTATTTCTCGCAACGGTCCTCACAATTGGCCACCAAGATCATGCGATTTAACACCCTTGGACTATTTTTTGCGGAGGTATGTTAAATATCAAGAGTGTGCCAATAAAACAGCTACGATTCAAGACCTTGAACGCAACATTCGAGCGACTATAGCGGCCTTACCGGCCGAAATGCTGCACCGAGTCATTGAAAATTGGACCGATCGTATTCACCAGTGCAAAAAAGTCATGGCGGTCATTTGAACGATATTTTGTTTAAATCATAAATAGCATAAAATTTCCTATCAAATAAAGCCATTGAGCACGAAATTCGAACATATATTAAAAACAATAAGTTAATATTTTGTAACGCACCCAAAAATATATAAAAGCCTCATTTGAAATCCTTAAATACCTTTAGTTTGAATTAGAGGACAAACGACCTCGTTCTCTTTACCAGCTAGCTTATAATTAGCAAACTTCTAACGTGTGTTCTCAGTAACACTTGTTTAATTAAGTACGGAAATGTATGAGCCTTCAGTGATGCCGTCCGAGTGTACAATAAATATACACGTTATGGTTTGTGGGTTCAAATCTCATTTATATTTACGCGTATATGTCGAACACCTTTCTTTTCTCCGCTCCGGTAAGACTAAGCGCGGCGTTTAGTTTCACAACTTACCACGCAATGTCTCAATTTGAGTCAAAAAACGGCGAATAGATTGTTTTGATTGGTGTATTCTGATTACTCTACTAAGTGGGATAAAGATTGAAGCTGCTTTTTTAAATATTCATGTTGAAATCAATGGATATTGGGTAGAAGCCCAATATTAAATGATTTCTAACTAAATTCTCTTTGACCAACAGGAAAGCTGTGTGGTAAATAAATATTATATCAATTTAAATATTGTAGCAATTTGAATTTGATCAATATGAAATATCTAGAATTAAGTAATTAAAAAAATATTAATTGAATAATACAAAGAAAAGGTATTAACAATAATATATTACAAAAACGATATTAATAACAATATAAGCAAATAATTAAAAGTTAGTCATTTTAATATTAGTAAATGCTGACATCGCTAATGAAGGCTTTTTTAGATTTCAGTTACAATCGCATTTATATCATTATATCAATAAGCATTTAATATAACAGCGTGTGACAACGTCTGACTGTAAACGCGACCGGTTGTGGGTTCGATCTCCACTTGGGGGAGTGATTATATTTAAATTATTTTCACTTCCTCGCTCTGGTAAAGACAAAGCGCGGCGTTGAGTTCCACCACTCAACACGCGATGTCTCGACTTCGGTGGAAAGCGAAGTACGGAGTGTCTTGACACTAGGTACTTTCTGTCTATCCTATCTACCCTATCTATGCGGGATGAAAGCGTGAAGCTAAAAAATATAAACACACATATTATGTATTTTTTTGTGTATGTTTTTTTACTGTGAAGTGTTCGAAAAGTTGGATTTTAAAAAAAATATTTTCGAATACCCAAAAATTATATAATGTTTTAATTACATTATGTTTCGGTTTCATACGAAATGCTACAAACAACTAGTTCTTTAACATTTCGCACGAAAAGGGATTCCATAAAAAAAACCACCCGTATTCAAATTCATACGTGTATATTTACTTTGTTCTTGTAAATAATGTACTTTACACATACGCTTTTTTTAATCCTTTATTTTCCTTCCGGCCAAACAATCCCTTCAATCCAATCAACAAAGCTGGCGGTCCGAGTGTACACGCTAGGTACGTTGGGTAGCGCACACTTGTAGCCGAAAGATGTCACACCAACCAAGTAGTACATGGGCCACTCTTGGAATAGATCGATTTTGGCTTGGAGAGGACCGCCCGAGTCACCCTTAATAGAGAAAAGAACAATTCTCAATACTAAATAATATTTAAATTAACCAAATAAAATATTAGTAAGCGTCAGTCTAAATTGTGAACTATATTAATTGTACCTATAAGGAAAACAAATTTTTGTACTTGTAAAGTTGTTGTTATTGTTTTATTATTATAAATATATTAATATATGACATCCATAAAATTTTTGATTGGTGCGATTTTTACACATTTTAAATGAAAATATTTTAAACGGATTAATCGCGTATATTTTGGTGTATTTTTGAAAACCACGGAACCACTGTAAAGTGTTGGAAACGTCGTTGTCGAACGTTGTATCTTCGTAGCGTAACTCTATCCGTAGAGGCTACCTGTGAAACTCAGGTTTTCAAAAATCTATTTTTGAATACCAAAATATACGCAATTAGTCTGATTAAAATAGTTTCATTTAAAATATCACATTCAATTAAGGTAAAGAGAGTGGGAATAGTATATATAGGCAAGTGAGGAGGTCGATTGGCTCTTTATTTTTTCAGCATATTTATTTGCACGTATATCCGTTTGTGTATTTCGTACGCAGAGATTATTTCGTTAAATTACTAATTATAATACAATGAGGCCAATAACACTATCTATTATTTTCACAATTATTACACGTTTCAAATGGAATTATTTTAACCATATTAATCTCGTATATTTAATCACCAAAATATAGGTTATTTTAAGTTTTTTATTTGAAATATAATAGGTAAAGACCTATTAATGTTAATAAAAATAGGTCTAAAAATATTCTTATTTATTTGTACAATTAAATAAAAATATTTTTTTGGTAACAGTACTTAACACAATCTAATCAGATCAGGAAAATGGAAATCAAAAATAATCCTGAGTGTATTTCAAATTTACAAAGCCAAGTTTCAAGTACCGGCATCTCCAAAAGTGAGCAAAAGACTTTAATGACACGCAATATTTACTTTTTTATTTAATAATAAAGGTATAATGTTGCAATTTTTTGGAAAACATGTTTTTATTTAATAAGGGGGTATGTGGATGAAATTACTTAAACGTATATTTCTATTGATTTTTTTAATGAAAAACTCAATGTGTTTATTAAAAATACTAAAGGAGTATGTGAATACAAGTATTTAAACATACGTTATAACATAGTTCAAGTATTATTGAACATTTAATTAAAAAACAAATAAATGAAAAAAAAAAATTAAAGTGAAAGAGTCCTAGGGACAACTTAATGTCGAGACATCTCGTTGATTCCTTCCGCTCGAAGTGGAGGTATTGCGTGTTGAGTGAAGAACTCAACGCCGCTCTTAGTCTTACTAGAGCGGAGAAACGAAAATATATGCTTAAATATTCCTCCGAGTGGAAATCGAGCTCACGAAAAAACGCCTTAACAGTCAGACGCCTTCACACTGAGTCACGACTGCCTCTTACATTTTTATATCCAAAACTATCTAGTAAAACTTACTTGGCAAGTATCGATCCCACCAGGCAAATGTCCCGCACAAATCTGATGATCCGTCAAGCCTTGCCAGTTCCTATTTTGTTGATACTTTAACAATTCATCACAATAATCTGAATCGATTATACTAATATTCGCTATTTGGAGCTCAGTTGTGGTTTTCCAATTCACTGTAAATTTCAAAAAATATTAACTGTATTAAATAATTTTTATTTATAAGAATTATTTCTTATTTTTAGATTATTCTAGAACAAGAATTCTTCTTGTAACTAATTTTCTACTTGTTTAACAAAGAATTTTCTTCCCAAACTCCATATGCGTAATCAGATCGGTAAAACGTTAAAGTAATAAAATAAATAAATAGTAAGCGTCGTTGCGTTAATTAAACGCAAGTAGAAAACATTATAAGTTATCACAATTTTCTCTGAACACATTATATTATTCTCTCTTATAGTATCACCTTTTTCCACAAAGCAGAGCAGCAAGAGAGGAGCTAGTGTGAAGGCACTCCGATCTCCAACTATCGTCTGACTATGAGATATGCATGTAAGGTTGTAGGGTGTTAGAATTCGCCACCTCGCTTTGCTTTGACCAGAGCGGGGAAATGAGAATAATGTAATAAAATTATGCCCCTAAATGAAAATCAAATCCACAACTATCGCGTTTTCTGTAAGACGCTGCCCCACTGTGCCATTACGGCTACGTTTAAAAAAGGCAAAAACATGGTTCAAGTAAAATCCTATAGAATAAGTCAAAAAGATAATACCAATATCAACAACACCCCATCCTGATATAGAAAGATCCTCTTCGGGATCCGTCTCCTCATTGCCCCACAAGCAGATTGGACGGATCACAGAGGTGATGTCCAAAGACTCGGCCAGCTCCAGCAGCGCAATATCATAGTAGACTTTAGGCGAGTGATATTTCTCGTGTTTTATAAATCTTTTTATTGGTACGTACTTTGCCATCATGTCCTTTGTTATCTGTTAAAATATTGATTATTAATTCGGAAACAACCTCAGATATTCGAATATTCCTATACTGACACGTTCGTACCCCTAATAAGAAACTGATAATATACATATAATATATTAAAAAGGCAAAATGTGTCCATATATATATAAATACTGAGAAGGGTTTAAGAAAACAAATTAAATTAGTATACAGATGGCCTTGATCATTATTAACACGCATAGAAACTATATGAGCTTTTGCAAGGCTTATTTATATAAGTCTTATTTAATGAACAATTACAGTTTCAGTGAAAAAATCATAAGTGTACGTATGACTGACGTTGATGACTTTCGTAACAGCTCTCAGTGCTGTTTCTGATTGTTTAACATGTGAGTTTTAACGAAGGCTCCCCAAACAACGACTGACCGTAAACGTGACCACTCAGAAGAGGGATTATTTGCACTTCCTCGCTCTATTCACACAAAGTGCGTTGCGTTGGGTTCCACCACTCAACGAGACGAGATGTACGTACGAGATGTCTTGACACTAGGTACTCCTATCTGTCTACCCAGCTATGCGGGATTAAAGCGTGAAGCTAAAAAAATAATAATCTAACCACACACCTAGATATTTGAGATTTGGAGTGTGTTTCAATTGAGAGTATTGACATAGACTCAAACCACCAATCTTGCAACTATGTATTTAGTGATATAATAAAATCTTCGTCCGAGACATGTATATGTGCGTACATTTAGAAAGTCTATGAAAGGATATTCAATCTGCATGGAATCCTAATAATTAGTTTTTATTTTGGTTCATATTGGAGGTTATTCCCTAAATTCCTCATCAAATCCGTAAAACCTTCTTCTGTATCTTGAACAATGCTTTAAAATTTCTGGACTAGTATAAAAATTTTGTATATTTATGTATAATTATGTATAAAAAAGTAGCTTCACGCTTTATCCCGCACAGCAGAGTAGCCAGAAATAACGTAATGTCTGGGTCCGTTGACTACTTTTTGCATGACATCAAGACACCACATGGAGAGCAGTGAAGAAACCCTGTGCTTCGTGTTACCAAAACGTAGAAATGAAAATTAATTTTAGTTACAATCATTCCCCGACTGGGACCGAAACCACAACCAATCACGTTTATAGAAAAATCATAGTCTGACCAATTTGTGGATTGGACGGCGACAAATATAAAAAGCATATTAATACATACCCTGTATTCATATAATGTTGACATCATTTTATGCATTTGGTCCTGTAAATTTAATAAAAAAACTTTTATTATTTTGACAATGTTTATTTTGACAGTGTTTATTTTGACAATATTTATTTTGACAGTGTTTATTTTGACAATGTTTATTTTGAGAATGTTTATTTTGAGAGTGTTTATTTTGACAATATTTATTTTGACAATATTTAATTTGACAATATTTATTTTGACAGTGTTTATTTTGTCAATGTTTAATTTAACAATGTTTATTTTGACAATGTTTATTTAACTTAAAAGTTAGAAAAAGCTGTATTACTGTCTGTAATAGTTAATATTGTTCATGTATTATATGTTCTTATAATTTAATTTATAAATATTATTGTCTATATTATTTTTCACTTTTAAATTAAAACGCGGCGTTATGTTCCGCCAAGTAATCGTCTCGCTGCTATGTACAGCATGTGTGTTAAGATAAGAAATAAGAAAAACTTACTTCAACTAAGAATTTGTCACCAATCTTCACAATTTCAGGCTGAGTATTGGCAACAGTCTTATCTCTCTTAGGCACAGAGGAGCAATGTGCCGCGGTTAGCATAAAATTCTTACTAATCAACGAGGCTCCACACTTGAATACCCATTTGTTCCCATCATAGTTATGATGAGCTGATCTCCAACCAACGGCGCCCTGGAATTCAAAATCATTGTAGGAAATTATTGATTTCAAAAAGTAGTCTAAGATGCACGAAGCCTGTATGTACTTTGTGATGTACTTTGAGTAAAATCATTTGACTTTGACTTGACTTTGAAAATTTTGACTATCAATATTTTAAAAGCGAATCATTGTAATTTACCATACATGCATACCATATGTGGTAGTTCTCCTTCAAAAGCCGGGCGTCCTCCTATTGTGATAGTGAACGCTGTATATGCAACGGCAATTTAGTTTAGAACAGTACATAAAAACTTCTTTATATATATATATATATATATATATATATATATATACAACTGAGAATATGAAAATAAATTTAATTGTAATTAATTATATTAAAAATAAATAGTTTTAAATATAACTGCATTTAGTTGCAGATTCAAATTCTTACTTTAATAATATTTTATTCTCGTCGGATCCGGACACATGTGCTAATTTTAGGTTCACTAGCATTGGACCTTGTTAGTCATTAAGTGAAACAAACAAATAATTTTAAGAAAACAAAAGTCCAATCACACTCTTCTTTACAACTAATCTAATAACTATTCTACGTTTAAATATTGTCTAAGACAAGACATTTGAATTCTCATACTTAATCTATATAAATAAATAAATTTAGAAAGCTGTTTGTATTAAAAGTAAGTATACCTATATACACCATACATGTAATATAATAATAATTCTTACAACTTTTGTCAATATGTTTGTATCGACTATTCCCTACGTCTAGAATTTCTTGAAGTTTAATATGAAAAAAAATATTTCTCTGTTGATTGGAATGAACATAATAACGGTGATTCCTTACAAATATATACTCACAACAATCGGCTTTGTAGTTGATAAAATTTTCGCGAACCCGGGCCTCCCATATATACTCCAGACATTCTGGAAGAAATTAAATAGTAAATATACACATAAATAATAAATAAACCAGTTAATGTATCGTTATTGATGTTGATATAAAAAAAAATGTGATTTCCATATTTTAAATATAATTAAATTGACAATTTTAAATATTTTTATTTTTTTTAATACTAAAAAACTATTTAATAAATGCACACACGTTCTCTTTTGTCAAACTATGGTTTTTTTAAAATATTTTTTAGGTATTTGAAATTTGTATATATATATATATATATATATAAATTTAAATTGTTATAGTAAGTCAACCGTAACATCGAGACATATGCCGTGAACTTAACACACAAATGTCTTTTCACATCTTTTTTTTCATATGGAACATCTTTTTTGTTCATGTTCTCTTTTGTCAAACTATGGTTTTTTTTTAAATTTTTTTTAGGTATTTGAAATTTGTATATATATATATATATATATATATATATATATATATATATATATATATATATATAGTAACCGTAACCGTACATATGACGTGAACTTAACACACAAATGTCTTTTCACATCTTTTTTTTCATATAGAACAATCCCGCACATTTTCTGGGATCCTATTGTAAAAATACAAAAACACAATCGGGCGACGTCTTACTCCGTTACACTGGGCTTAGACTGCTCTTATTACTGTCTGACAACATACTTACTGACTTCACTTATTCTTCGGTTGGGCGAAGAAAAATTTCTCTCCGTATCCGTTATCAGCTCACAGTAGTTATCTCCGGTGATATTATGATTCAATACATCTTCCACTCTTAGCCCGTTGAATATTGAATGTGGTTCCTAAAATCAACATGTAAACCATTTAGTTATTTAATATACGTAGAAAGAGTATATATTATTTTACTATTTTTAAAGTGTTATTCCACACTAAGTTAATAAACGTTTTGCTTGCTGCGGGATTCGAACCCCAACCTCTTGGCAACCGTTCAAACGCTCCAATTGCTAAGCCATGAGTTCCACATCAGACTTTATATACTATGTTCCTTAGCTACAAAGAAAGGCCCTTTAAAAAAGAATAAAACAATCAGTCTCATAGAGCCAAAGAATTTAATATCAAAAACCGCTTTCCCCCCGAGATTACAGTTAAAATATTTTCGTACAGAAAATCTCAAGAAACATTCCGCTAGATATTACTATATCTAGCGGAATGTTTCTATATATGGAAAAGAGAAAAATAAATGTTTATATAAATACAAAAATATATACAAAAATATTTATAAAATTTTAAATATATACAAAAACATCAATTTATCTACAATAATAATATTTGTTTTACTATTTTTAAGCGTTATTGCACATTTAATATTTAAAAACAATTTAAACAAACGTAAAAAAATTGAACGCAGTAGGATTTGAACCCGTGTCACTTGGAAAACGTCCAAAACGGTTTCCAAGAGGCGATTGCAATCTCGCTTTTAAATGAAACTATTTTAAACGGATTAATCGCTTATATTTTGGTATTCTAAAATACATTTGTGGAAATCTAACGTTTTGAACAATTCACAGGTAGACTGTGTGTGTGTGTGTGTGTGTGTGTGTGTGTGACCAGACTACATGTGACCACGCGACTAACCTGTTTTAAATAGATACGTTTGAAATGTTGGTATATTTATTACTTACGTTATCGTCCTCTGGCAGGTCGAAACGAACACATTCAAATGGCGACGATGACACAAACACATTTAGAACAAACACTGTAATTGTATTATGAAAGAAATTAGTGAATTTATTTGGTTAAAATTATACATATATGTATATATTTTAGTAAAATAAAAAATGTCGCATACTATTTTCCCGCATAGCAGCGTAGTCAAGATGTGCCTAATGTCAAAACACTCCAAAATCCACTTTGCGCTGAATTCCAGGCATTATGTGTTCAGTGGTTCTTACTAGAGCGAGGTAATGACAATAAATAAAATACAATTATTCCCCCTGAATGGGAATGAAACCCAAAACGCCCTCTAAGCCATAATGGCATACAATGTTAAAATATTTATATAAAAAAAATATATTAAATTTATTATTGAAAGTTTAAAATAAATAAAATGGCTTACGCAAATCAATCAAAACGAGCTTCAACATTGTCGAGCGATGAAACCTGGATGCTAAGACTTATAACATGTTACTAATTGGCCCCATGTTCACTGCACTCTCAAAATGATACAATGAGGATAACAGTATCTATACGTCAGCGCTGACGAAATTTTATCCCGCATAACAGGGTAGACAGAGAGTACTTAGTGTCAAGACACTCCGTACTTCACTTTTCGCCAAATTAGAGCCATTGCGTCTTGAGTGGCGGAACTCAACGTCGCGTTTTGTTTTACCAGAGCGAGAAAATGAAAAAATATATAAATAAAATCATTCCCCCGAATATGAATCGAACCAACACACCAAAAATATACAAAAAATTTTGGTGTGTTTAGAATTTTTCACGCAAAAACTAAAGTATAAACGATATACACTTGATTATTAATTTATACGTGTTTTTATGTACATACTCTGTACTACACAGTACATGTTCCTTGTATATTATGTTAATTAACGCACCCTGTATACGGATATGAACAGTCTGTATGGGGAAATAAAATTGTTATGTTTACACGCATTGCATAATTTCTCACATTTTAATCCTTTTTGGACTATCAGATTTTTTTATTTCATTTTAAAAGATGATTGGGAATATTTTGGATGTATGTTTGGACTTTCCTTTATTTCATTCTGAAGCGATACAAAGTGTGCTGGGACAATTAGTGATAAATGAATACAGACATAACAAAGTTATCTACACTACGTGTATGAGGAAGAATTTGAACCCGATATAATAATGTAATTTGATTAATAACAACAAGTTTAAAGCTTTATAGAGTATATATATATATATATATATATATATATATATATATATATATATATATATACTATATATATTAGCTGTTTATCAAAGACAGCTTATTTTATTACTTTATGTTTTAAAACATGCGTGTTGAGTGGCGGAACTCAACTCTGCGCAAGATATTATTATTTTATTTCATTGCGTTCATATAGAAAATCTTGCGACTTTCCCACTATCAACTTGCGACTATCAAGTTTCTCGTTGGTTCATTACAGTAGAACTCCAAGCTAGTGGTAGTTTACAAGACGCTAAGGATAGACAATATTAATGGTATGTGAATTGGTAATTTGAACGTAGTAAAAGCCTGTTTGAACCAACAAATTGTTAGTATTATCGTATCGACGTCAACGACTTACATATCTACATTTTAGCGAAATCACTTTTTTACATATTTGAACTCTTTAAATTAATTTATATATTATTGTATTGCCACATCCTCGCTCTGGTAAAACAAAGTGCGACGTTAAGTTCCGCCTCTCAACACCCAATGTCGCGAATTCGGCGAAAAGCGATGTATGGAGCTAAAAAAACCTAGCTTTAATTTTTTTTTTATTTAAAATCTCCTTTTATTTTATTTAAAATCTCCTTTTTTCGTACAAAGTGTCAAAGTGCACAAGCACATCTACAATAATCCGCGTGAAGCGAACAATTCAACGGATCATGTTGCAATAAAAGGTGTCAGTCTTGTTGCCGGCGCTGCGTTGTCGGCAACCTTTATATTAAGAAGATCTTTGATATTCACGACATTTACACATTTTCATTCGCGTATATTTTCTTATTGGTAAAACTTTTTTTTGAAAACCCGACGTTTCAAACACTTTACAGGAGTCCGTGTTCACACACTACATGGATATTGCAAGGGTTAATGTATTACTAAAATAATCTGGATATTAGTGATAAGAAGTAATTGTGTGCAAAACGCAATGTATGAAGAAGCGGAGCGGAGAGTGGCGAATGGAAGAATAAAAAAAAAACAGCTTTATTACGTAGATTTGGTTTAGTAGAGCAGAGTAGGGTAGGGAAAGAAGGCTAAGGAAGTAGGGTAATAGAGTAGGGTAGTCAAAGACAACAAAAAAACTCCGCTCAAAACTTTTATTGTAGAAACGTACGAAAACACCTTATTTACGTAGAGATTTGTACAGTAAGTTGTTAACAAAAGTATTGTTTTAACTTTAACTTTCAACTGAAAGGCATACCTTTGGAGTGAGATTTTGAAAACTTTCTTCCAAAGTAGGTCAGCTCTTAATGTGCATGATACATTCCGCGCGTGGCACCGCCCACGTGGTGTGTTGATAACATGTGGTTAAATGTAGTTAAATACTTCATATTTATCGTCATGCTCAGTTTTTATAATTTTACCTATAATAAAATTAAACATGATTAAAATAGATACGTTTCATTTAATATATTATGAATTCTTTTGTTGAATAAAACGTACAATTATTTTATACTATTGACCTTTTCCTCTAGTATAATTTGCGGTGTTAAGCTCCACCAGTAATGATATATAATTAATAATATATGGGAGTTCTGTAAAGATGAAAGAAATGTAGAATATAACAAAAACATAAGTGTACAAACTATATCATGTATATGTTCAATGTGAAGAAAAGTGGCGTTTCTACTCTCAATTTCCCCTCCAAACAAGTACGTAGTAGCGAAAGCTTTGAAAACAGATTTCAAAGGCTCGTTTTAAAGTAGCCTACTATGTTTTACTGTGATTTAAATAACAAAATATTTCAGATGAATCGCGGCGTTGAGTTACGTCACTCAACACGAAATATCTTGATTTTGGGCACAAAGTGGATTAGATTTTTTAAAACTATTCTTTCAGACATATTCATATTGTCCAACTAGAGGGGATCGAACTTACGATCAGCATTATAGTAGCACTGCTTCATGATGCCTTCAAAGCAATAATAATGTGTTTTAAAAACAAGTTTGTCAAGGAAAATACTAGTAAATTGTTATTATTATTATTTATTTTTATTATTTCGGACCACATCATTCCCACTCTTGATTGTAAATCCTATAAAAAATAAAACTTAGGTGGTAAAGCCGCCTTCTGCATTTTATTGTGTTTATTAACCTATGTACACTGTATTTTAATATTTTACTATTTTAAAAGTGTTATTCCACACTTGGGATTAGAAAACATTTAAAATAACATTTAAAAATTTAAACGCTGCAGAATTCGAACCAGCGCCTTTTGGAAACCGTCCAAGAGGCGCGCATTGGACGTTTTCCAAGAGACGAGGGCTTGAATCCCGCTGCGTTCAAATTTTTATTCCTTTTTTTTTAAATGTTTTTAACACATACAGTGCTAGAAAACATTTTTTAAAAAAGGAATAATATTTATCAGTGTGTCTTCTTTCTATCTATCTATCCATGTTAATATACTTACGTTATTATGTAGTTAGTATTGCTGATGCTCTTTCGGAACTCTAATCAAAGTTGTAAACCTATTGTAATATTACAATTTAAAAGAGCAACAGTTTCCTTCCAGCTTTGCTTAGGATCACGGCTTAGAATGGAGATCAGTTTTGCGATAGTTTCCTTCTCGAATTTGATCTACGACATTTCTGCCACGTTTCTGTTTATTTTCATTTTAATTAATGATTCGACAGTGTTTATAACGACATAATGTTGAAAGTGTTTTATCATTCATATACAAAATAACATGTGAGATCAGTCTTGGCGCAATGGGACAACGTGTGACCGTAAACGTGACCGGTTGTGGATTTGATTTCCACTTAGAGGAATGATTAAGTATTTCCAACGTTATGATTAACTATTATAAATTACTTCGAACTCCTCGCTAGTGTAAATCACACGCGTCGTTGAGTTGCGCCACTCTATACGCAATATATCAAATGTGGTGGAAAACGTAGTGACTTGACTCTATGTACTTCTTGTCCACCTGCTATGCGGGATAAAAGCGTGAAGCAAAAAAAACAAGGACATATTGGACGTTATACGTTAGATTTCTTTTATTTAATTTTCTCATCTTTGAAATATGAGATATATTTCATAAATACTTTTAATATATCTTCTTTAGAATAAATAAAAATTAATTACATTTAAGTAAATACCAAAACAGTAGCTTCTATTTATTAATTTACTCCGAGGCAATATACTCCGAGATTTACTCCGAGATTATATATACCGCAAATGAGCAACTAACAGAACAAGCGGATACGCTTTAAATAATAGTGTTTATGGAGGCAAATATTAAAAAAAATGTAGATCAAATTTGTTTATAAAAAATGCCCTCATGGCACAGTGGTACAGTGTCGGCCCAATATATTCGAGCTTTATTATACACAGCAGAATAGTCAGAGACAACTTGTTATTCGATAACTGATTTATGCCCAAAATCGAGACATTGCAGTACATTGAGCAACGAGCTGAACACCGCGCTTTGTCTTACTAGAGCGGAGAAATGAAAATTAATTTCTAATAATCCTTCACTGAGTGAAAATCGAACTCACAACCAATCACAAACTAGAGGTGTTTTCTTTAGCTTCACGTTTTTATTTCGCACAGCAGGGTACTTCTCTATCCACTGTATTCGAGACATTGCTTGTTAAGTGGTGGAACTCAACGCCGAGCTTTGTGCTACCAGACCAAGGAAGCGAAAATAATTTAAATGCCATCAGTTCCCCAGTGGGGAGTGGGGTTCCAACCCATAACAGTTCGCTTTAGACTCAGACCCATTGTGCCACGACCGGGTTCAAGTAACTAAAGTTGATATCTATACATATAACAAAACTGAAATGTAAATTCTGTACATTGAAAATATAAAAAAATTAAAAAGTATATCCTGTAAAATATTCCGCTGACAGATACAGAAACCAAAGTTGTAATTAATATAAAACATTATTAAATTCACTCTGTACTCCACTTTCAAGTGTTGAGTGGCGGAACTCAACGCTGCGCCTTGTCTTGCCAAAGTAACGAAAATAATTGATTTTGAATATAATCATTCCGCCGACTGAGACTCGAACCGTTTACAGTCAGACGCTGTCCCACTGTGCCACGACCGGCCTTAGCTAGAACTAGCGGTTCGCTGGTCTTTCATAATACGCAATATTTTGCCTACCTCAAAGAAAATATTTATGGAGTAATCTAAGACCAAATTCTAAAACATAAAACATTCTAAGACATCATACTTATTAGTAAATTCGTAGTAAAATAATTATATATTATATTAATATAGAAAATAATATAATCTTACTTATAGCTGTCAAATTTTGAAGGATTCTTATTTTCTAAGAACTTTGCCATAGTCTAGTTTATTATAATTTAAACTCAGTAATCAAATAATTATAATTATTTCAGGTAATTCCGGATCGACGTCATTGAAACACAGAAACCATAGCCCCGGCGCGTGCTTAGTGAAACCGGTCAAGGTAATATTCATTATTGGTTGGTTTAAAAAAAAAGAAAAAAAACTTTAACCCTTTATCCCGCATAGCAAGGTAGTCAGAGACAATCTAATGTCAGGACATTCCGTTGACAGATTGTCTCTGGAATTCGAGACTTTGCGTGCCAAATCAATGCCGCGCTTTGTCTTAATAGAGCGAAGAAATGATGGTTTTAATACAATAATTCCTCCAAGTGGGAATCGAACTGACAATCAATAATGCTTACAGTCTGACACTGTACCAATTGCTCCTCGACGGCCACTTTGATTTAATTATTCTATTAACTGTTAATATAAAGGATTTTTTGTTATATTTTGTAGCTAGGAAACTAAATTAGTCTATAATTATTTATAACATATTCTAAGGCACTATACACACTTTCAATAAGATGATTTGATTTTAACAGCTATTAGAGGCCGGTCGGACAGCATCCGACTGTCGATCGGTTGTGGGTTCGATACCTACTCGGGGGAGTGATTATATTTAAAATTATTTTCACTTCCTCGCTCTGTTAAGACAAAGTGTGGCGTTGAGTTCCACCTCTCAACACACGATGCCTCGAAATCGGTGGAAAACGGAGTACCGAGGGTATATATATATATATATATATATATATATATATATATATATATATATATATATATTGCTACTTTTATCCATTTCATAAATTCATAAATTCATTATTCCTAAAATCGCACAATTTAGCAGTTGTACTACAACGTATTGTGTAGTTGGTAAAGTTCTCCGCAGAGTTTTAAGTGTAAGGCTAGTACTATATGGGTGAATCCCTTTGTACCTGTCAGAGCTAGGTATCTTAGCTGACATTGACAGCTCATCTGCCTGCGTATTTTCCACTGTCCAAAAAAAGGCTAGTCCTATCAATGTAGTGCTTGTAAAGAGAGTGAGTAGGTTTTGTTTAACTTGCCGTGTTGGTTATTTAGTTAGTGTGTGTGAAATCTTGTAACCTCATTATGACCCACTTCTCAGTGTCCGATTGAGCTGAAATTTAGATTACTACTTCAGTTCTGATGACAAAGAAATTACATTTATTTATATGTAATATGCAGTATTGTTGTTAATCTAAAATGGCCGCCGCAACAAAATGGCGAATTATAAATTTTTGCATGGCTATGGCTATTTGTAGAATACAATACATTATGTAAAAGGTTGTTTTTAAAAACATATGTTTTATGATTTTTCAAAAATGTTTTCTAATCCTAAGTGTGGAATAACACTTTAAAAATAGTAAATATTAAAAATATAATAGCAATATCTCTTGTTAAACGATTATTTCTTAATGATCTTTAAGTAGTAGGAATTTGTAAAACTCTCTCTATATAGATGTTAACAACATAAATAAGTTTTAACAAGTGTATAAGAATTTCGACGCACTTGGACGGTATCCAAGAGGCGCGGGTTCGAATCCCGCTGCGTTCAAATTTTTATATGTATTTTCAAAAATGTTTTCTAATCCTAAGTGTGGAATAATACTTTAAAAATAGTAAATATTAAATCATATGTTTTAGTAACAATTTATTTCTTGTATATTTAATCCAATTTTGTTTCAGAATGGTCGCGTGAGACCACGACTTGGGGTTCGATTCGCCGAGACGTCATTAACAGCTGTGCCCGAGCGGCTAGAAGCACCTAAGCCGCGCGGGCCCGCCTGACATCCACCCGCGCGACTATACTGCGCGCGACACGAGCGATGTCGCGTCTTACACGAGTATTACAAAACTCGATCTACGGCCGTATAAGAAAGACTTTACACTTTACTCTATCAATGGAAAATCAGTAGAAAGACAATTTAAATATTGAAATCTCTATTTTATATGTGTTTTATGGGAATGAAAATGAATTTGTTAATTTATCATGAGCCTTTTGTTAAATGTTTGATTTTTTAAATAAAATATAAGGAAATAATTGCCTATTATTATGATAACGTTATTAAAATAATAAACCCTGACGGTTAATTTGTGCAGATTTCAATTATTTTAAAGCAGTTTTGTTGGAAAGATTAGAATATACCTTTGTAAGCAATTGATGTCTGAATTTAAATGTTATTTTTTTATTTACATACTACCTTTTCAAATTAGGCTTGAATAGAAATTTCGTTTGAAAACATTTCCATTTAATAATTGAAGAGAACAGTGGGTTAGTATAGATTTTTTGGACATAAACATCTTAATAATCTCGAGGCACGGTCTCTGGGGCCTCCGCCAAGTCGTACGCTATGTAACACTGCTGAATGAATGGTAATTCTTTTCGCTCGCGAATGAATGGTAATTCTATTCTCTCCTTTTCTCTGCGTGGAGTGGCTTGACACTAGATATTTTTATTTCCTAGACTGGTGATGATTACATAATTAAAATTATTTTCATTTGCCTGCTCTAGTCCGCATGGCACCCCGTCCCTCCACTCAACACGCAATACCTTGGTTTTAAGCAACGAGCAGTGAACGGGGTTTCTTAACACTAAGTTCAAGACCAAATACTTGAAGCGTTGGTAATTTCTGCCTATTCCTTTCTGGCTTCTGGCTACACGTGAGTAACGTGATTAGTAAAAACAATAAGTTAATATTTGTAACGCACCTAAAAATATATAAAAGCCTCATTTGAAATCCTTAAATACCTTTAGTTTGAATTAAAGGACAAACGACCTCGTTCTCTTTACCAGCTAGCTTATAATTAGCAAACTTCTAACGTGTGTTTTCAGTAACACTTGTTTAATTAAGTACGGAAATATATGAGCCTTCAGTGATGCCGTCCGAGTGTACAATAAATATACACGTTATGGTTTGTGGGTTCAAATCCCATTTGTATTTACGCGTATATTTCGAACACCTTTCTTTTCTCCGCTCCGGTAAGACAAAGCGCGGCGTTAAGTTTCGCAACTTACCACGCAATGTCTCAATTTCAGTCAAAAAACGGCGAATAGATTGTTTTGATTGGTGTATTCTGATTACTCTACTAAGTGGGATAAAGATTGAAGCTGCTTTTTTGAAATATTCATGTTGAAATCATTGGATATTGGGTAGAAGCCCAATATTAAATGATTTCTAACTAAATTCTCTTTGACCAACAGGAAAGCTGGGTGGTAAATAAATATTATATCAATTTAAATATTGTAGCAATTTGAATTTGATCAATATGAAATATCTAGAATTATGTAATAAAAAAATATTAATTGAATAATACAAAGAAAAGGTATTAACAATAATATATTACAAAAACGATATTAATAACAATATAAGCAAATAATTAAAAGTTAGTCATTTTAATATTAGTAAATGCTGACATCGCTAATGAAGGCTTTTTTAGATTTCAGTTACAATCGCATTTATATCATTATATCAATAAGCATTTAATATAACAGCGTGTGACAGCGTCTGACTGTAAACGCGACCGGTTGTGGGTTCGATCCCCACTTGGGGGAGTGATTATATTTAAATTATTTTCACTTCCTCGCTCTGGTAAAGACAAAGCGCGGCGTTCAGTTCCACCACTCAACACGCAATGTATCGACTTCGGTGGAAAGCGAAGTACGGAGTGTCTTGACACTAGGTACTTTCTGTCTACCCTATCTACCCTATCTATGCGGGATGAAAGCGTGAAGCTAAAAAATATAAACACACATATTATGTATTTTTTTGTGTATGTTTTTTTACTGTGAAGTGTTCGAAAAGTTGGATTTTAAAAAAAATATTTTCGAATACCCAAAAATTATATAATGTTTTAATTACATTATGTTTCGGTTTCATACGAAATGCTACAAACAACTAGTTCTTTAACATTTCGCACGAAAAGGGATTCCATAAAAAAAACCACCCGTATTCAAATTCATACGTGTATATTTACTTTGTTCTTGTAAATAATGTACTTTACACATACGCTTTTTTTAATCCTTTATTTTCCTTCCGGCCAAACAATCCCTTCAATCCAATCAACAAAGCTGGCGGTCCGAGTGTACACGCTAGGTACGTTGGGTAGCGCACACTTGTAGCCGAAAGATGTCACACCAACCAAGTAGTACATGGGCCACTCTTGGAATAGATCGATTTTGGCTTGGAGAGGACCGCCCGAGTCACCCTTAATAGAAAAAAGAACAATTCTCTATACTAAATAATATTTAAATTAACCAAATAAAATATAATTAAGCGTCAGTCTCCTATAATTGTGAACTATATTAATTGTACCTACAAGGAAAACAAATTTTTGTACTTGTGCATATGACATCCATAAGACCTTTTATTGGTGCGAAAATATTTTAAACGGATTAATCGCGTATATTTTGGTGTTCGATAATATATACTTGAAAACCACGGACTACTGTAAAGTGTTGGAAACGTCGTTGTCGAACGTTGTATCTTCGTAACGTAACTCTATCCGTAGAGGCTACCTGTGAAACTCAGGTTTTCAAAAATCTATTTTTGAATACCAAAATATACGCAATTAGTCTGATTAAAATAGTTTCATTTAAAATATCACATCCAATTAAGGTAAAGAGAGTGGGAAAAGTATGTATAGGCAGGTGAGGAGGTCGATTGGCTCTTTATTTTTTCAGCATATTTATTTGCACGTATATCCGTTTGTGTATTTCGTAGGCAGAGATCATTTCGTTAAATTACTAATTATAATACAATGAGGCCAATAACACTATCTATTATTTTCACAATTATTACACGTTTCAAATGGAATTATTTTAACCATATTAATCTCGTATAGCAATCAGCAAAATGTACGCTATTTTAAGTTTTTTATTTAAAATATAATAGTTTAAAAGACTTATTAATGTTAATAAAAATAGGTCTAACAAATATTCTTATTTATTTGTACAAATAAATAAAAATATTTTTTTGGTAACAGTACTTAACACAATCTAATCAGATCAGGAAAATGGAAATTAAAAATAATCCTGAGTGTATTTCAAATTTACAAAGCCAAGTTTCAAGTACCGGCATCTCCAAAAGTGAGCAAAAGACTTTAATGACACGCAATATTTACTTTTTTATTTAATAATATAGGTATAATGATGCATTTTTTTGGAAAACATGTTTTTATTTAATAAGGGGGTTGTGGATGAAAGTACTTAAACGTATAATTCTATTGATTTTTTTAATGAAAAACTCAATGTGTTTATTAAAAATACTAAAGGAGTATGTGAATACAAGTATTTAAACATACGTTTAAGTATTATTGAACATTTAATTAAAAAACAAATAAATGAAAAAAATATTTAAAGTGAAGGCGTCCTAGGGACAACTTAATGTCGATATATCTCGTTGATTGCTTCCGCCCGAAGTGGAGGTATTGCGTGTTGAGTGAAGAACTCAACGCCGCTCTTAGTCTTACCAGAGCGGAGAAATGAAAATATATATGTTTGAATATAATCATTCCTCCGAGTGGAAATCGAGCTCACGAATAATCGGGTTAACAGTCAGGCGCCTTCACACTGAGTCACGACTGCCTCTTACATTTTTATATCCAAAACTATCTAGTAAAACTTACTTGGCAAGTATCGATCCCACCAGGCAAATGTCCCGCACAAATCTGATGATCCGTCAAGCCTTGCCAGTTCCTATTTTGTTGATACTTTAACAATTCATCACAATAATCTGAATCGATTATACTAATATTCGCTATTTGGAGCTCAGTTGCGGTTTTCCAATTCACTGTAAATTTCAAAAAATATTAACTGAATTAAATAATTTTTATTTATAAGAATTATTTCTTATTTTTAGATTATTCTAGAACAAGAATTCTTCTTGTAACTAATTTTCTACTTGTTTAACAAAGAATTTTCTTCCCAAACTCCATATGCGTAATCAGATCGGTAAAACGTTAAAGTAATAAAATAAATAAATAGTAAGCGTCGTTGCGTTAATTAAACGCAAGTAGAAAACATTATAAGTTATCACAATTTTCTCTGAACACATTATATTATTCTCTCTTATAGTGTCACCTTTTTCCACAAAGCAGAACAGCAAGAGAGGAGCTAGTGTGAAGGCACTCCGATCTCCAACTATCGTCTGACTATGAGATATGCATGTAAGGTTGTAGGGTGTTAGAACTCGACACCTCGCTTTGCTTTGACCAGAGCGGGGAAATGAGAATAATTTAATAAAATTATGCCCCTGAATGAAAATCAAATCCACAACTATCGCGTTTTCTGTAAGACGCTGCCCCACTGTGCCGTTACGGCTTCGTTTAAAAAAGGCAAAAACATGGTTCAAGTAAAATCCTATAGAATAAGTCAAAAAGATCATACCAATATCAACAACACCCCATCCTGATATAGAAAGATCCTCTTCGGGATCCGTCTCCTCATTGCCCCACAAGCAGATTGGACGGATCACAGAGGTGATGTCCAAAGACTCGGCCAGCTCCAGCAGCGCAATATCATAGTAGACTTTAGGCGAGTGATATTTCTCGTGTTTTATAAATCGTTTAATTGGTACGTACTTTGCCATCATGTCCTTAGTTATCTGTTAAAATATATGATTATTAATTCGGAAACAACCTCAGATATTCGAATATTTCTATACTGATATGTTCATACCCCTAATAAAAAACTGAAAATATACAAATAATATATTAAAAAAGCAAAATGTGTCCATATATATATATATAAATACTGAGAAGGGGTTAAGAAAACAAATTAAATTAGTATACAGATGCCCCCCCCCCCCTTTCCCTTGATCATTATTAACACGCATAGAAACTATATGAGCTTTTGCAAGCTTATATAAGTATTATTTAATGAATAATTACTCTCTTAACCGAAATTAAACACGAATGTAAAGTGTTGGTGAGAAAATCATAAGTGTAGTATGACTGGCGTTGATGACTTTCGTAACAGCTCTCAGTGCTGTTTCTGATTGTTTAACATGTGATTTTTAACGAAGGCTCCCCGAGATGTTATGCAATATGCAAGTATCGATTGGGCGAGGCGATTTGGCTGCACTGGGACAACGACTGACCGTAAACGTGACCACTCAGAAGAGGGATTATTTGCACTTCCTCGCTCTATTAACGCAAAGTGCGGCGTTGGGTTCCACAACTCAACACACAATGTCTCGAATTTGGCAGAAATCGGTGTACGAGGTGTCTTGACACTAGGTACTCCTACCTGTCTACCCGGCTATGCGGGATTAAAGCGTGAAGCTAAAAAAATAATCTAACCACACACCCAAATATTTGATATTTGGAGTGTGTTTCAATTGAGAGTATTGACATAGACTCAAACCACCAATCTTGCAACTATGTATTTAGTGATATAATAAAATCTTCGTCCGAGACATGTATATGTGCGTACATTTAGAAAGTCTATGAAAGGATATTCAATCTGCATGGAATCCTAATAATTAGTTTTTATTTTGGTTCATATTGGAGGTTATTCCCTAAATTCCTCATCAAATCCGTAAAACTTTCTTCTGTATCTTGAACAATGCTTTAAAATTTCTGGACTAGTATAAAAAATTTGTATATTTGTGTATAATTGTGTATAAAAAGTAGCTTCACGCTTCATCCCGCACAGCAGAGTAGTCAGAGATAACCTAATGTCTGGGTCCGTTGACTACTTTTTGCATGACATCAAGACACCACATGGAGAGCAGTGAAGTAACCTAGTGCTTCGTGTTACCAAAACGTAGAAATGAAAATTAATTTTACTTACAATCATTCCCCGAGTGGGACCGAAACCACAACCAATCACGTTTACAGAAAAATCATAGTCTGACCAATTTGTGGATTGGACGGCGACAAATATAAAAAGCATATTAATACATACCCTTTCTCCATATAATTTTGACATCATTTTATGCATTTGGTCCTGTAAATTTAATAAAAAGAACTTTTATTATTTTGACAATGCTTATTTTGACAATGTTTTTATTTTGACAATGTTTATTTTGACAGTGTTTATTTTGACAATATTTATTTTGACAGTGTTTATTTTGACAATGTTTATTTTGAGAATGTTTATTTTGAGAGTGTTTACTTTGACAAAATTTATTTTGACAATATTTATTTTGACAATGTTTATTTTGACAGTGTTTATTTTGATAGTGTTTATTAACTTAAAAGTTAGAAAAAGCTGTATTACTGTCTTTAATAGTTAATATTGTTCATGTTTTGTATGTTCTTATAATTTAATTTATAAATATTATTGTCTATATTATTTTTCACTTTTAAATTAAAACGCGGCGTTATGTTCCGCCAAGTAATCGTCTCGCTGCTATGTACAGCATGTGTGTTAAGATAAGAAATAAGAAATACTTACTTCAACTAAGAATTTGTCACCAATCTTCACAATTTCAGGCTGAGTATTGGCAACAGTCTTATCTCTCTTAGGCACAGAGGAGCAATGTGCCGCGGTTAGCATAAAATTCTTACTAATCAACGAGGCTCCACACTTGAATATCCATTTGTTCCCATCATAGTTATGATGAGCTGATCTCCAACCAACGGCGCCCTGGAATTCAAAATCATTGTAGGAAATTATTAATTTCGAAAAGTAGTCAAAGATGCACGAAGCCTGTATGATGTACTTTGAGTAAAATCATTTGACTTTGACTGGACTTTGAAAATGTTGACTATCAATATTTTAAAAGCGAATCATTGTAATTTACCATACATGCATACCATATGTGGTAGTTCTCCTTCAAAAGCCGGGCGTCCTCCTGTTGTGATAGTGATTGCTATATATGCAACGGCAATTTAGTTTAGAAAAGTACATAAAAAACTTCATTATATACACACACACATATATATATATATATATATATATATATATATATATATGAGAATATGAAAATAAATTTAATTGTAATTAATTATATTAAAAATAAATAGTTTTAAATATAACTGCATTTAGTTGCAGATTCAAATTCTTGCTTTAAGAATATTTTATTCTCGTCGGATCCGGACACATGTGCTAATTTTAGGTTCACTAGCATTGGACCTTTGGTAGTCATTAAGTGAAACAAACAAATAACTTTAAGAAAACAAAAGTCCAATCACACTCTTCTTTAGAATTAATCTAATTCTTACAACTTTTGTCTATCTGTTTGTTCCGACTATTCCCTACGTCTAGAATCTCTAGAAGTTAAATATGAAAAAAATATTTCTCTGTTGATTGGAATGATCAAAATGACGGTGATTCCTTACAAATATATACTAACCACAATCGGCTTTGTAGTTGATAAAATTTTCGCGAACCCTGGCCTCCCATATATACTCCAGACATTCTGGAACAAATTAAATAATAAATATACATAAAAATATAAATAAACCAGTTAATGTATCGTATCACATGCGGTTATTAATGTTGATATAAAGAAAAAAATGTTATTTCCATATTTTAAATATTATTCAATTGACAATTTTAAATATTTTATTTTTATTTTCTCTAATCCTAAAAAGATATTTAATAAATGCGCACACGTCCTCTTTTGTCAAACTATTGTTTTTTAAAAATATGTTTTGGGTATAGGAAATATAAATATACACACACATACACACACACACATATATATATATATATAAATATATATATATATATAAATATATATATATATATATATATATATATATATATATATATATATAAACTGGATACACTGGGCTTAGACTGCTCTTATTACTGACTGATATACTTACTGACTTCACTTATTCTTCGGTTGGGCGAAGAAAAATTTCTCTCCCTATCCCTTATCAGCTCACAGTAGTTATCTCCGGTGATATTATGATTCAATACATCTTCCACTCCTAGCCCGTTGAATATTGAATGTGGTTCCTAAAATCAACATGTAAACTATTTAGTTCTTTAATATACGTAGAATGAGTATATTTTTTTTATTATTTTTAAAGTGTCAATCCACACTTAGTAACTAAACGTTTTGCTTGCTGCGGGATTCGAACCCCAACCTCTTGGCAACCGTTCAAACACTCAGATCGCTTCGCCATGAGTTCCACATCAGACTTTAGATACTATGTTCCTTTGCTCTGACTCTACAGTTAAACATTCCGCTAGATATTACTATATCTAGCGGAATGTTTCTTTATATGTAAAAGAGAAAAGTACATGTTCGTTTTAAATATTTTATATATATATATATATATATATATATATATATATATATATATATATATATATACAAATATTTCAATTTATCTATAATAATAAAATTTTATATATTTTATTTATTTATTTTACTGTTTTTAAGCGTTATTACACAAATATTATTTAAAACATTTTAAAATAAACGTAAGCAAATTGAACGCAGAAGGATTCGAACCCGTCTCACTTGGAAAACGTCCAAGACGGTTTCCAACAGGCGACTGCAATCTCGCTTTTAAATGAATCTATTTTAAACGGATTAATCGCGTATATTTTGGTATTCGAAAATACATTATTGGAAACCTGACGTTTGAACAATTCACAGGGAGACTGTGTGTGTGTGTGTGACCAGACTACATGTGACCACGCGACTAATCTGTTTTGAATAGATACGTTTGAAATGTTGGTATATTTATTACTTACGTTATCGTCCTCTGGCAGGTCGAAACGAACACATTCAAATGGCGATAATGATACAAACACATTTAGAACAAATACTGTAATTGTATTATGAAAGAAATTAGTGAATTTATTTGGTTAAAATTATACATATATGTATATATTTTAGTAAAATAAATAATATCGCATACTATTTTCCCGCATAGTAGCGTAGTCAAGATGTGCCTAATGTCAAAACACTCCAAAATCCACTTTCCGCTGAATTCCAGGCATTATGTATTCAGTGGCGGAACTCAACGCCACGGTTTTTCTTACCATAGCGAGGTAATGACAATAAATAAAATACAATTATTCCGCTTACAGTCAAACGCCCTCTAAGCCATAATTGCATACAATGTTAAAATATGTATATAAAAAAATATACTAAACTTATTATTGAAAGTTTAAAATAAATAAAATGGCTTACGCAAATCGATCAAAACGAGCTTCAACATTGTCGAGCGATGAAACCTGAATGCCAATACTTATAACATGTTACTAATTGGCCCCATGTTCACTGCACTCTCAAAATGATACAATGAGGATAACAGTATCTATACGTCTCTTACCATCGCTGACGGAATACTATAAAATATATATTTTTTAGCTTCGGGTTTTTATCTCGCATAGCAGGGTAGACAGAATGTATCTAATGTCAAGACACTCCGTACTTCGCTTTCCACCGAATTCAAGTCATTGCATGTTGAGTAGTGGAACTCAACGCCGCACTTTGTTTTATACCAAAGCGAGGAAGTGAAAATAAATTAAATATAATCACTCCCACGAGTGGAGACCGAACCCACAACCGATCGTGTTTACAGTCGGACGCTGTCCCACTGCGTCACGATCGGCAATATACAAGGAATAAATTGATTAATATATTTATCACATACCCGTCCAAAAGGAAGAGGTTATTAACTTGGCCGGTATCTCCTTTTTTTGTATGTCGTGTACAGCAATTACATTCTGTTCTGGACCGATTTACGAGTTTCTTTCTTGTTCATTGCAGGCATGTAAGGCTGCCATTTGGCCTTACAAAAATACTTTTTAGTTGCGCCATATATTTTTTTATTTTATAATCATATAACTCGACGATAACATTTTCACGGTTCTTATTACGTATTGATTACTATTTCTACACTGATATACAATATTTATTTACATCCGCTATTTGTCAGTCCAGCCGCTCCCGAGGTTAGCCAGAACATACAGACATACAAAAATTACATTTCGTAAAGTTTCGATTAAAAAAAATCTGATAGTCCAAAAAAAGGATTAAAATGTGAAAATTATGCAATGCGTGTAAACATAACAATTTTATTTCCCCATACAGACTGTTCATATCCGTATACAGGGTGCGTTTATTAACATAATATACAAGGAACATGTACTGTGTAGTACAGAATATGTACATTGAAACACTTATAAATTAATAATCATTTGTGTATCGTTTATATTTTAGTTTTTGCATAAAAATTTCTAAACACCAAAAATATTTGTATATTTTTGGTGTGTTGGTTCGATTCATATTCGGGGGAATGATTTTATTTATATTTTTTTTTCATTTTCTGGCTCTGGTAAAACAAAACGCGACGTTGAGTTCCGCCACTCAACACGCAATGACTCGAATTTGGCGGAAAGCGAAGTATGGAGTGTCTTGACGCTAAGTATTCTCTGTCTACCCTGTTATAAATAAAAGCGTGAAGCTAATAAAACATAACATTTTCCAAAACCATTTTCAAAGGTGATTGGGAATATTTTGGATGTATGTTTTGGACTTTACTTTATTTCATTCTGAAGCGATACAAAGTGTGCTGGGACAATTAGTGTTAAATGAATACAGACATAACAAAGTTATCTACACTACGTGTATAAGGAAGAATTTGAACCCAAAATAATACTGTAATTGGATTAATCACAACGAATTTAAAGCTTTATATATTTATATATTTATATATATATATATATATATATATATATATATATATATACGAACAAATTTAGCTAATATATTGCTGTTTATCAAAGACAGCTTATTTTATTAGCTTCATGTTTTTATCCGCGCAAGATATTACTATTTTATTTCAATTCATTCATATAGAAAATCTTGCGACTTTTTGCCATATTGCTTGCTGGTGCTTCTAAAGAGCGACTGACAAGTTTCTCGTTGGTTCTTCACAGTAGAAGTCTAAGCTAGTGGTAGTTTACAAGACGCTAAGGATAGACAATATTAATGGTATGTGAATTGGTAATTTGAACGTAGTCAAAGCCTCTTTGAACCAACAAATTGTTAGTATTATTGTATCGACGTCAACGACTTACATATCTACATTTTAGCGAAATCACTTTCTTATTTGAATTAAATTAATTAATTAATTTTTAAATTAATTTATATATTATTATATTAACAGTTCCTCGCTCTGGTAAGACAAAGTGCGACGTTAAGTTCCGCCTCTCAACACGCAATGTATCGAATTCGGCGAAAAGCGATGTATGAAGCTAAAAAAAATAAAATCTCCTTTTTTCGTACAAAGTGTCAAAGTGCACAAGCACATCTACAATAATCCGCGTGAAGCGAACAATTCAACGGATCATGTTGCAATAAAAGGTGTCAGTCTTGTTGCCGGCGCTGCGTTGTCGGCAACCTTTATATTAATAAGATCTTTGATATTAACGACATTTACACATTTTCATTCGCGTATATTTTCTTATTTGTAATAGTGTTTTTGAAAACCCGCCGTTTCTAACACTTTACAGGAGTCCGTGTTCACACACTACATGGATATTGCAAAGGTTAATATATTACTAAAATAATTTGGATATTAGTAATAAGAAGTAAATAAACTCATTTTTTATTGGTACAAAGTAGGAAAAGACATCTGCTGCATTTTAAAAAAGTTCCCTTTATAATATGACAATAAAAAACGTATATAATGTATGTAAAACGCAATGTATGAAGTAGCGGAGCGGAGAGTGGCGAATGGAAGAATAAAAAAAACAGCTTTATTACGTAGATTTGGTTTAGTAGAGCAGAGTAGGGTAGGGAAAGAAGGCTAAGGAAGTAGGGTAGTAGAGTAGGGTAGTCAAAGACAACAAAAAACACCGCTAAAAACTTTTATTGTAGAAACGTACGAAAACACCTTATTTTCGTAGAGATTTGTACAGTAAGTTGTTAACAAAAGTATTGTTTTAACTTTAACTTTCAACTGAAAGGCATACCTTTGGAGTGAGATTTTGAAAACTTTCTTCCAAAGTAGGTCAGCTCTTAATGTGCATGATACATTCCGCGCGTGGCACCGCCCACGTGGTGTGTTGATAACATGTGGTTAAATGTAGTTAAATACTTTATATTTATCGTCATGTTCAGTTTTTATAATTTTACCTATAATAAAATTAAACATGATTAAAATAGATACGTTTCATTTAATATATTATGAATTCTTTTGTTGAATAAAACGTACAATTATTTTATACTATTGACCTTTTCCTCTAGTATAATTTGCGGTGTTAAGCTCCACCACTAATGACTATATGATAATATAATATATGGAAGTTCTGTAAAGATGAAAGAAATGTAGAATATAACAAAAACATAAGTGTACAAACTATATCATTTATATGTTCAATGTGAAGAAAAGTGGCGTTTCTACTCTCAATTTCCCCTCAATACAAGTACGTAGTAGCGAAAGCTTTGAAAACAGATTTCAAAGGCTCGTTTTAAAGTAGCCTACTATGTTTTACTGTGATTTAAATAACAAAATATTTCAGATGAATCGCGGCGTTGAGTTACGTCACTCAACACGAAATATCTAGATTTTGGGCGCAAAGTGGACTAGATTTTTTAAAACTATTCTTTCAGACATATTCATAATGTCCCCCTTGAGGATATCGAACTTACGATCAGCATTATAGTAGCACTGCTTCAAGATGCCTTCAAAGCAATAATAATATGTTTTAAAAACAAGTTTTTCAAGGAAAATACTTGTTATTTATTATTATTATCATTTTATTTTTATTATTTCGGATCGCATCATTCCCACTCTTTATTGTAAATCCTATAAAAAAATAAAACTTAGTCGCCTGGACATCACTTTCGGTGGTAAAGCCTTCTGCATTTTATTGTGTTTATTAACCTATGTACACTGTACTTTAAAATTTTACTATTTTAAAAGTGTTATTCCACACTTGGGATTAGAAAACATTTAAAATAACATTTAAAAATTTAAACGCTGCAGGATTCGAACCAGCGCCTTTTGGAAACCGTCCAAGAGGCGCGCATTGGACGTTTTCCGAGAGACGAGGGTTTGAATCCCGCTGCGTTCAAATTTTTATTCCTTTTTTTTTAAAATGTTTTTAACACATTTAGTGCTAGAAAACATTTTTTATAAAAGGAATAATATTCATCAGTGTGTCTTCTTTCTATCTATCTATCCATGTTAATATACTTACGTTATTATGTAGTTAGTATTGCTGATGCTCTTTCGGAACTCTAATCAAAGTTGTAAACCTATTGTAATATTGCAATTTAAAAGAGCAACAGTTTCCTTCCAGCTTTCCTTAGGATCACGGCTTTGAATGGAGATCAGCTTTGCGATAGTTTCCTTCTCGAATTTGATCAACGACATTTCTGCCACGTTTCTGTTTATTTTCATGTTAATAAAATGATTCAACAGTGTTTATAACGACATAACGTTGAAAGTGTTTTATCATTCATATTCAAAATAACATGTGAGATCGGTCTTGGCGCAATGGGACAACGTGTGACCGTAGACGTGACCGGTTGTGGGTTTGATTTCCACTCAGAGGAATTAAGTATTTCCCACTTTATAATATATTTATTATAGATTACTTCCAACTTCTCGCTCCTGTAAACCACACGCGTCGTTGAGTTCCGCCACTCAATGTGCAATATATCAAATACGGTGGAAAACGTAGTGACTTGACTCTATGTAGTTCTTGTAAAAGCGTGAAGCAAAAGAAACAAGGACATTATACGTTAGATTTCTTTTATTTAATTTTCTCATCTTTGAAATATGAGATATATTTCATAAATCTTCCTCTAATATATCCTCTTTAGAATAAATAAAAATTAATTAAATTTAGGTAAATACCAAAACAGTAGCTTCTATTTATTAATTTACTCCGAGGCAATATACTCCGAGATTTACTCCGAGATTATATATACCGCAAATGAGCAACTAACAGAACAAGCGGATACGCTTTAAATGATGGTATTTATGGAGGCAAATATTAAAAAAAAATGTAGATCAAATTTGTTTATAAAAAATGCCTTCATGGCACAGTGGTACAGTGTCGGCCCAATATATTCACGCTGTATTATACACATCAGAATAGTCAGAGACAACTTGTTGATATACTGCGATAACTGCCTTATGCCCAATATCGAGACATTGCAGTACATTGAGCAACGAGCTGAACACCGCGCTTTGTCTTACTAGAGCGGAGAAATGAAAATTAATTTCTAATAATTCTCACTGAGTGAAAATCGAACTCACAACCAATCACAAACTAAAGGTGTTTTTTTAGCTTCACGTTTTTATTTCGCATAGTAGGGTACTTCGCTTTCCATCGAATTCGAGACATTGCTTGTTGAGTGGTGGAACTCAACGCCGCATTTTGTGCTACCAGACCAAGGAAGCGAAAATAATTTAAATGTAATCAGTTCCCCAGTGGGGAGTGGGGTTTCAACCCATAACAGTTCGCTATTAGACTCAGACCCATTGTGCCACGACCGGGTTCAAGTAACTAAAGTTGATATCTATACATATAACAAAACTGAAATGTAAATTCTGTACATTGAAAATATAAAAAAATTAAAAAGTATATCCTGTAAAATATTCCGCTGACAGATACAGAAACCAAAGTTGTAATTAATATAAAACATTATTAAATTCACTCTGTACTCCACTTTCAAGTGTTGAGTGGCGGAACTCAACGCTGCGCCTTGTCTTGCCAAAGCAACGAAAATGAATGATTTTGAATATAATCATTCCGCCGACTGAGACTCGAACCGTTTACAGTCAGACGCTGTCCCACTGCGCCACGACCGGCCTTAGCTAGAACTAGCGGTTCGCTAGTCTTTCATAATACGCTATATTTTGCCTACCTCAAAGACAATATTTTGTGAAAAAATCTAGGACCAAACATATTTCAAAACATCATACTTCTTAGTAAATTCGTAGTAAAATAATTATATATTATATTAATATAGAAAATAATATAATCTTACTTATAGCTGTCAAATTTTGAAGGATTCTTATTTTCTAAGAACTTTGCCATAGTCTAGTTTATTGTAATTTAAACTCAGTAATCAAATAATTATAATTATTTCAGGTAATTCCGGATCGACGTCATTGAAACACAGAAACCATAGCCCCGGCGCTTGCTTAGTGAAACCGGTCAAGGTAATATTCATTATTGGTTGGTTTAAAACAAAAAAGAAAAAACTTTAACCCTTTATCCCGCATAGCAAGGTAGTCAGAGACAATCTAATGTCAGGACATTCCGTTGACAGATTGTCTCTGGAATTCGAGACTTTGCGTGCCAAATCAATGCCGCGCTTTGTCTTAATAGAGCGGAGAAATGATGGTTTTAATACAATAATTCCTCCAAGTGAGAATCGAACTCACAATCAATAATGCTTACATTCAGACACTGTACCCATTGCACCTCGATGGCCTCTTTGATTTAATTATTCTATTAACTGTTAATATAAAGGACTTTTTGTTATATTTTGTAGCTAGGAAACTAAATTAGTATATAATTACTTTATAATATATTCTAAGGTACTATACACACTTTCAATAAAATGATTTGATTTTAACAGCTATTAGAGGCCGGTCGGGCAGCATCCGACTGTCGATCGGTTGTGGGTTCGATACCTACTCGAGGGAGTGATTATATTTAAAATTAATTTCACGTCCTCGCTCTGTTAAGACATAGTGTGGCGTTGAGTTCCACCTCTCAACACACGATGCCTCGAAATCGGTGGAAAACTGAGTACAGAGTGTATATATATATATATATATATATATATATATATATATATATATATATATATATATATATATTGCTACTTTTATCCATTTCATAAATTCATTTCATAAATTCATAAATTCATTATTCCTAAAATCGCACATTTTCGCAGTTGTACTACAACGTATTGTGTAGGTGGTAAAGTTCTCCGCAGAGTTTTAGTGTAAGGCTAGTACTACATGGGTGAATCCCTTTGTACCTATCAGAGCCAGGTATCTTAGCTGACATTGACAGCTCATCTGCCTGCGTATTTTCCACTGTCCAAAAAAGGCTAGTCCTATCAATGTAGTGCTTGTAAAGAGAGCGAGTAGGTTTTGTTTAACTTGCCGTGTTGGTTATTTAGTTAGTGTGTGTGAAATCTTGCAACCTCATTATGACCCACTTCTCAGTGTCCGATTGAGCTGAAATTTAGATTACTACCTCAATTTTGATGACAAAGAAATTACATTTAATTATATGTAATATGCAGTATGGTTGTTAATCTAAAATGGCCGCCGCAACAAACTGGCGAGTTATAAATTTTTGCATGGCTATGGCTATTTATAGAATACAGTACATTATGTAAAAGGTTGTTTTTAAAAACATATGTTTTATGATTTTTCAAAAATGTTTTCTAATCCTAAGTGTGGAATAACACTTTAAAAATAGTAAATATTAAAAAATATAATAGCAATATCTCTTGTTAAACGATTATTTCTTAATGATCTTTAAGTAGTAGGAATTTGTAAAACTCTCTCTATATAGATGTTAACAACATAAATAAGTTTTAACAAGTGTATAAGAATTTCGACGCACTTGGACGGTATCCAAGAGGCGCGGGTTCGAATCCCGCTGCGTTCAAATTTTTATATGTATTTTCAAAAATGTTTTCTAATCCTAAGTGTGGAATAATACTTTAAAAATAGTAAATATTAAATCATATGTTTTAGTAACAATTTATTTCTTGTATATTTAATCCAATTTTGTTTCAGAATGGTCGCGTGAGACCACGACTTGGGGTTCGATTCGCCGAGACGTCATTAACAGCTGTGCCCGAGCGGCTAGAAGCACCTAAGCCGCGCGGGCCCGCCTGACATCCACCCGCGCGACTATACTGCGCGCGACACGAGCGATGTCGCGTCTTACACGAGTATTACAAAACTCGATCTACGGCCGTATAAGAAAGACTTTACACTTTACTCTATCAATGGAAAATCAGTAGAAAGACAATTTAAATATTGAAATCTCTATTTTATATGTGTTTTATGTGAATTAAAATGAATTTGTTAATTTAACATGAGCCTTTTGTTAAATGTTTGATTTTTTTAAATAAAATATAAGGAAATAATTGCCTATTATTATGATAACGTTATTAAAATAATAAACCCTGACGGTTAATTTGTGCAGATTTCAATTATTTTAAAGCAGTTTTGTTGGAAAGATTAGAATATACCTTTGTAAGCAATTGATGTCTGAATTTAAATGTTATTTTTTTTATTTACATACTACCTTTTCAAATTAGGCTTGAATAGAAATTTCGTTTGAAAACATTTCCATTTAATAATTGAAGAGAACAGTGGGTTAGTATAGATTTTTTGGACATAAACATCTTAATAATCTCGAGGCACGGTCTCTGGGGCCTCCGCCAAGTCGTACGCTATGTAACACTGCTGAATGAATGGTAATTCTTTTCGCTCGCGAATGAATGGTAATTCTATTCTCTCCTTTTCTCTGCGTGGAGTGGCTTGACACTAGATATTTTTATTTCCTAGACTGGTGATGATTACATAATTAAAATTATTTTCATTTGCCTGCTCTAGTCCGCATGGCACCCCGTCCCTCCACTCAACACGCAATACCTTGGTTTTAAGCAACGAGCAGTGAACGGGGTTTCTTAACACTAAGTTCAAGACCAAATACTTGAAGCGTTGGTAATTTCTGCCTACTCCTTTCTGGCTTCTGGCAACACCTGAGTGACGTGATTAGTAAAAACAATAAGTTAATATTTTGTAACGCACCTAAAAATATATAAAAGCCTCATTTGAAATCCTTAAATACCTTTAGTTTGAATTAAAGGACAAACGACCTCGTTCTCTTTACCAGCTAGCTTATAATTAGCAAACTTCTAACGTGTGTTTTCAGTAACACTTGTTTAATTAAGTACGGAAATATATGAGCCTTCAGTGATGCCGTCCGAGTGTACAATAAATATACACGTTATGGTTTGTGGGTTCAAATCCCATTTGTATTTACGCGTATATTTCGAACACCTTTCTTTTCTCCGCTCCGGTAAGACTAAGCGCGGCGTTTAGTTTCGCAACTTACCACGCAATGTCTCAATTTGAGTCAAAAAACGGCGAATAGATTGTTTTGATTGGTGTATTCTGATTACTCTACTAAGTGGGATAAAGATTGAAGCTGCTTTTTTGAAATATTCATGTTGAAATCATTGGATATTGGGTAGAAGCCCAATATTAAATGATTTCTAACTAAATTCTCTTTGACCAACAGGAAAGCTGGGTGGTAAATAAATATTATATCAATTTAAATATTGTAGCAATTTGAATTTGATCAATATGAAATATCTAGAATTATGTAATAAAAAAATATTAATTGAATAATACAAAGAAAAGGTATTAACAATAATATATTACAAAAACGATATTAATAACAATATAAGCAAATAATTAAAAGTTAGTCATTTTAATATTAGTAAATGCTGACATCGCTAATGAAGGCTTTTTTAGATTTCAGTTACAATCGCATTTATATCATTATATCAATAAGCATTTAATATAACAGCGTGTGACAGCGTCTGACTGTAAACGCGACCGGTTGTGGGTTCGATCCCCACTTGGGGGAGTGATTATATTTAAATTATTTTCACTTCCTCGCTCTGGTAAAGACAAAGCGCGGCGTTCAGTTCCACCACTCAACACGCAATGTATCGACTTCGGTGGAAAGCGAAGTACGGAGTGTCTTGACACTAGGTACTTTCTGTCTATCCTATCTACCCTATCTATGCGGGATGAAAGCGTGAAGCTAAAAAATATAAACACACATATTATGTATTTTTTTGTGTATGTTTTTTTACTGTGAAGTGTTCGAAAAGTTGGATTTTAAAAAAAATATTTTCGAATACCCAAAAATTATATAATGTTTTAATTACATTATGTTTCGGTTTCATACGAAATGCTATTAGGTGTACAAATAAGTTTCCGCGGTTTGTCAAAAGATGGCCCCACCAGAAGGTTTTGGAGAAATTGTCAGATGTAAAACGTAATATCCCAAGTTTCGTCATCCGGCAACACCATAACCTTAAAGTACTAGTGATTCCGTATCGGCATCACGTAATTTTTTTCGTGCAAAAATGTCAAGTTTTGTGCCCAATAAGCATCATTTGCGGGAACTTTTGATTTACTTCTTTAATTTGAAAAAATCTGCAGTTGAGGCGCATCGATTGCTTCTAGAAGCATATGGTGAAGCTGCTTTAAGTAAGAGAAGTTGTCAGGAATGGTTTCAAAAGTTTAAGAAAGGTGATTTTTACGTGAAGGACAAAGAACGCAGTGGAAGGCCGAAAGGGTACGAAGACATGGAATTAGAAGTACTATTGGAGGAAGATTCGTCCCAAACGCAAAAAGAACTTGCACTTACGTTACAAGTGACTCAACAAGCAATTTCACATCGTTTTTAAATCGTTAGGAATGATTCAAAAACAAGGAAATTGGGTTCCATATGAACTAAAGCCGAGAGACGTTGAACGCCGATTATGCATGAGTGAAATGCTGCTTGCCAGGAATAAAAAAAAGAGTTTTTTGCATCGTATAGTCACTGGTGACGAAAAATGGATTCACTACGATAATCCAAAGAAGAGAAAGTCATGGGTTAAGCCCGGCGAACCATCAACATCGACAGCTAAGCCGAATATTCATGGAAAAAAACTTATGCAGTGTATTTGGTGGGATCAGCTTGGTGTCGTGTATTATGAATTGCTGAAACCAAGCGAAACCATTACTGGAGCTCTCTACCGAACACAATTGATGAGATTGAGTCGGGCACTTAAGGAAAAACGCGCCCATTACTACTCCAGACACGACAAAATTATTCTTTTACACGATAATGCTCGTCCACAGGTTGCGGCGCCGGGAAAAACATACTTGGAAACACTCAACTGGGAAGTTTTACCCCACCCGCCGTATTCACCAGACTTAGCCCCTTCCGATTATCACCTGTTCCGGTCGATGGCACATGGTCTGTCTGAGCAGCGCTTCACATCATATGAAGACACCAAAAATTGGGTAGATTTGTGGATAGCGTCAAAAGATGAAGAGTTTTTTCTACGGGGTATCCGAATGTTGCCAGTACGATGGGGAAAAGTAGTGGCAAATGATGGAAAATACTTTAAATAAAACGTAATGTACTGTTCCTTCACAATAAATTCCTAATTTTTTATAAAAAACCGCGGAAACTTATTTGTACACCTAATACAAACAACTAGTTCTTTAACATTTCGCACGAAAAGGGATTCCATAAAAAAAATAAACATAAACTACCCGTATTCAAATTCATACGTGTATATTTACTTTGTTCTTGTAAATAATGTACTTTACACATACGCTTTTTGTAATTCTTTATTTTCCTTCCGGCCAAACAATCCCTTCAATCCAATCAATAAAGCTGGCGGTCCGAGTGTACACGCTAGGTACGTTGGGTAGCGCACACTTGTAGCCGAAAGATGTCACACCAACCAAGTAGTACATGGGCCACTCTTGGAATAGATCGATTTTGGCTTGGAGAGGACCGCCCGAGTCACCCTTAATAGAAAAAAGAACAATTCTCTATACTAAATAATATTTAAATTAACCAAATAAGATATTAGTAAGCGTCAGTCTAAATTGTGAACTATATTAATTGTACCTATAAGGAAAACAAATTTTTGTACTTGTAAAGTTGCTGTTATTATTATTATTATTATAAATATATAAATATATGACATCCATATGATCTTTTATTGGTGCGAAAATATTTTAAACGGATTTATCGCGTATATTTTAGTATTTGAAAATATATTTTTGAAAACCACGAACTACTGTAAAGTGTTGGAAAAGTGTTGGTCGAACGCTGTATCTTCGTAACCTAACTCTACCTGTGACCACGGACTACTGTAAAATGTTCGAAACGTCAGGTTTTCAAAAATTTATTTTCGAATACCAAAATATACGTGATTAATCCGTTTAAAATAGTTTCATTAAAAATATCACATCCAATTAAGCTAAAGAGAGTGGGAATAGTATATATAGGTAGGTGAGGAGGTCGATTGGCTCTTTATTTTTTCAGCATATTTATTTGCACGTATATCTGTTTGTGTATTTCGTAGGCAGAGATCATTTCGTTAAATTACTAATTATAATACAATTAGACACAACCTATGATTTTCACAATTATTATTATTAATGAGTTGTTTATGAAAAATGTGTTTATTAAAAATAGTTTAGGAGTATGTGAATATAAGTCCTTAAACATACGTTTAAGTATTATTGAACATTTAATTAAAAAAATACATTTTTTTTAAATTAAATGTTATTAAACTGTACTGTGCAACTGTAGTAAATGGAAAAATTATTTAAAGTGAAAGAGTATTTAGCAACCACTTATGGTCAAGGCATCTCGTTGATTGCTTCCGCTCGAAGTGGAGGTATTGCGTGTTGAGTGAAGAACTCAACGCCGCACTTAGTCTTACCGGAGCGGAGAAATGAAAATATATGTTAGAATGTAGTCATTCCTCCGAGTGGAAATCGAACTCACGAACAAACGCCTTAACAGTCAGACGCCGTCACACTGAGTCACGACTGCCTCTTACATTTTTATATCCAAAACTATCCAGTAACACTTACTTGGCAAGTGTCGATCCCACCAGGCAAATGTCCCGCACAAATCTGATGATCCGTCAAGCCTTGCCAGTTCCTATTTTGTTGATACTTTAACAATTCATCCCAATAATCTGAATCGATTATACTAATATTCGCTATTTGGAGCTCAGTTGTGGTTTTCCAATTCACTGTAAATTTCAAAAAATATTAACTGTATTAAATAATTTTTATTTATAAGAATTATTTCTTATTTTTAGATTAATCTAGAATAATAATTCTTCTTGTAACTTATTTTCTACTTGTTTAACAAAGAATTTTCTTCCCAAACTCCATATGCGTAATCAGATCGGTAAAACGTTAAAGTAATAAAATAAATAAATAGTAAGCGTCGTTGCATTAATTAAACGCAAGTAGAAAACATTATAAGTTATCATAATTTTCTCTGAACACATTATATTATTCTCTCTTATAGTATCACCTTTTTCCACAAAGCAGAGCAGCAAGAGAGGAGCTAGTGTGAAGGCACTCCGATCTCCAACTATCGTCTGACTATGAGATATGCATGTAAGGTTGTAGGGTGTTAGAATTCGCCACCTTGCTTTGCTTTGATCAGAGCGGGGAAATGAGAATAATTTAATAAAATGATGCCTTTAAATGAAAATCAAATCCACAACTATTGTGTTTTCTGTAAGACGCTGCCCTACTGTGCCATTACGGCTACGTTTAAAAAAGGCAAATATATGGTTCAAGTTAAATCCTATAGAATTAGTCTAAAAGATCATACCAATATCAACAACACCCCATCCTGATATAGAAAGATCCTCTTCGGGATCCGTCTCCTCATTGCCCCACAAGCAGATTGGACGGATCACAGAGGTGATGTCCAAAGACTCGGCCAGCTCCAGCAGCGCAATATCATAGTAGACTTTAGGCGAGTGATATTTCTCGTGTTTTATAAATCGTTTAATTGGTACGTACTTTGCCATCATGTCCTTAGTTATCTGTTAAAATATTGATTATTAATTCGGAAACAACCTCAGATATTCGAATATTCCTACACTGACACGTTCGTACCCCTAATAAAAAACTGAAAATATACAAATAATATATTAAAAAGGCAAAATGTGTCCATATATATATAAATACTGAGAAGGGGTTAAGAAAACAAATTAAATTAGTATACAGATGCCCCCCCCCTTCCCTTGATCATTATTAACACGCATATAAACTATATGAGCTTTTGCAAGCTTATATAAGTATTATTTAATGAATAATTACTCTCTTAACCGAAATTAAACACGAATGTAAAGTGTTGGTAAGAAAATCATAAGTGTAGTATGACTGGCGTTGATGACTTTCGTAACAGCTCTCAGTGCTGTTTCTAATATTTTAACATGTGATTTTTAACGAAGGCTCCTCGAGATGTTATGCAATATGCAAGTATCGATTGGGCGAGGCGATTTGGCTGCACTGGGACAACGACTGACCGTAAACGTGACCACTCAGAAGAGGGATTATTTGCACTTCCTCGCTCTATTAACACAAAGTGCGGCGTTGGGTTCCACCATTCAACACACAATGTCTCGAATTTGGCAGAAATCGGTGTACGCGGTGTCTTGACACTAGGTACTTCTACCTGTCTACCCTGCTATGCGGGATTAAAGCATGAAGCTAAAAAAATAATCTAACCACACACCTAGATATTTGATATTTGGAGTGTGTTTCAATTGAGAGTATTGACATAGACTCAAACCACCCATCTTGCAACTATGTATTTAGTGATATAATAAAATCTTCGTCCCAGACATGTATATGTGCGTACATTTAGAAAGTCCATGAAAGGATCTGCATCTTGATCTGCATCAATCTGCATGGAATCCTAATAATTAGTTTTTATTTTGGTTCATATTGGAGGTTATTCCCTAAATTCCTCATCAAATCCGTAAAACCTTCTTCTGTATCTTGAACAATGCTTTAAAATTTCTGGACTAGTATAAAAATTTTGTATATTTATGTATAATTATGTATAAAACAGTAGCTTCACGCTTTATCCCGCACAGCAGAGTTGCCAGAGATAACCTAATGTCTGGGTCCGTTGACTACTTTTTGCATGACATCAAGACACCACATGGAGAGCAGTGAAGAAACCCTGTGCTTCGTGTTACCAAAACGTAGAAATGAAAATTAATTTTAGTTACAATCATTCCCCGAGTGGGACCGAAACCACAACCAATCACGTTTACAGAAAAATCATAGTCTGACCAATTCGTGGATTGGACGGCGACAAATATAAAAAGCATATTAATACATACCCTTTCTCCATATAATTTTGACATCATTTTATGCATTTGGTCCTGTAAATTTAATAAAAAGAAGCAACTTTTATTATTTTGACAATGCTTATTTTGACAGTGTTTATTTTGACAGTCTTTATTTTGACAATGTTTATTTTGACAGTGTTTATTTTGATAATGTTTATTTTGACAGTGTTTATTTTAACAATGTTTATTTTGAGAATGTTTATTTTGAGAATTTTTATTTTGACAATGTTTATTTTGACAATGGTTATTTTGACTATGTTTATTTTGACAATGTTTATTTTGACAATGTTTATTTTGACAATGTTTATTTTGACAATGTTTATTTTGACAATGGTTATTTTGACAATGGTTATTTTGACAGTGTTTATTTTGAGAATGTTTATTTTGACAATGTTTATTTTGACAATGTTTATTTTGACAGTGTTTATTTTAACCATGTTTATTTTGACAATGTTTATTTTGACAATGGTTATTTTGACAATGTTTATTTTGACAATGTTTATTTTGACAGTGTTTATTTGACACTATTTATTAATTTAAAAGTTAAAAAAAGCTTTAATACTGTCTTTAATTTGTAATATTATTAATTTTCTGTATATTTTTATAGTTAATATATGAATATTATTGTCTATATTATCTTTTACGTTTAAATTAAAACGCGGCGTTATGTTCCGCCAAGTAATCGTCTCGCTGCTATTTACAGCATGTGTGTTAAGATAAGAAATAAGAAATACTTACTTCAACTAAGAATTTGTCACCAATCTTCACAATTTCAGGCTGAGTATTGGCAACAGTCTTATCTCTCTTAGGCACAGAGGAGCAATGTGCCGCGGTTAGCATAAAATTTTTACTAATCAACGAGGCTCCACACTTGAATATCCATTTGTTCCCATCATAGTTATGATGAGCTGATCTCCAACCAACGGCGCCCTGGAATTCAAAATCATTGTAGGAAATTATTAATTTCGAAAAGTAGTCTAAGATGCACGAAGCCTGTATGATGTACTTTGAGTAAAATCATTTGACTTTGACTTTGCCTTTGAAATTTTTGACTATCAATATTTTAAAAGCGAATCATTGTAATTTACCATACATGCATACCATATGTGGTAGTTCTCCTTCAAAAGCCGGGCGTCCTCCTGTTGTGACAGTGATTGCTATATATGCAACGGCAATTTAGTTTAGAAAAGTACATAAAAAACTTCTTTATATATATATACGCTGCGCGTCTATCAGAGCAGGAAATATAAAAATGAATTTAATTGTAATTAATTATATTAAAAATAAATAGTTTTTAATATAACTGCATTTAGTTGCAGATTCAAATTCTTGCTTTAAGAATATTTTATTCTCGTCGGATCCGGACACATGTGCTAATTTTAGGTTCACTAGCATTGGACCTTGTTAGTCATTAAGTGAAACAAAAAAATATTTTTAAGAAAACAAAAGTCCTTCTTTAGAATTAATCTAATTCTTACAACTTTTGTCTATCTGTTTGTTCCGACTATTCCCTACGTCTAGAATCTCTAGAAGTTAAATATGAAAACAATATTTCTATTTTAATTGGAATTATAAAAATGACGTTGATTCCTTACAAATATATACTAACCACAAGCGGCTCTGTAGTTGATAAAATTTTCGCGAACCCTGGCCTCCCATATATACTCCAGACATTCTGGAACAAATTAAATAATAAATATACATAAAAATATAAATAAACCAGTTAATGTATCGTATCACATGCGGTTATTAATGTTGATATAAAGAAAAAAATGTTATTTCCATATTTTAAATATTATTAAATTGTCAATTTTAAATAATTTTATTTTTATTTTCTCTAATCCTAAAAAGATATTTAATAAATGCGCACACGTCCTCTTTTGTCAAACTATTTTTTTTTAAATATATTTTTTGGGTTTAGGTAATATAAATACACACACACACACACACACACACATATATATATATATATATATATATATATATATATATATATATATAAACTGGACACACTGGGCTTAGACTGCTCTTATTACTGACTGATATACTTACTGACTTCACTTATTCTTCGGTTGGGCGAAGAAAAATTTCTCTCCCTATCCCTTATCAGCTCACAGTAGTTATCTCCGGTGATATTATGATTCAATACATCTTCCACTCTTAGCCCGTTGAATATTGAATGTGGTTCCTAAAATCAACATGTAAACTATTTAGTTCTTTAATATACGTAGAATGAGTATATTTTTTTTACTATTTTTAAAGTGTCAGTCCACACTAAGTTAATAAACGTTTTGCTTGCTGCGGGATTCGAACCCCAACCTCTTGGCAACCGTTCAAACGCTCTAATTGCTAAGCCATGAGTTCCACATCAGACTTTATATACCATGTTCCTTTGCTACAAAGAAAGGCCCTTTAAAATAGAATAAAACAGTCAGTCTCATAGAGCCAAAGAATTTAATATCAAAAACCGCTTTCCCCCCGAGACTACGGTTAAAATATTTTCGTACAGAAAATCTCAAGAAACATTCAGCTAGATATTACTATATCTAGCGGAATGTTTCTATATATGGAAAAGAGAAAAATACATGTTTATATAAATACAAAAATATATACAAAAATAATATATATACAAAAAACAAAATTTTATATATATACAAAAACATCAATTTATCTACAATAATAATATTTGTTTTACTATTTTTAAGCGTTATTGCACATTTAATATTTAAAAACAATTTAAACAAACGTAAAAAAATTGAACGCAGTAGAATTCGAACCCGTGTCACTTGGAAAACGTCCAAGACGGTTTCCAAGAGGCGTTTGCAATCTCGCTTTTAAATGAAACTATTTTAAACGGATTAATCGCGTATATTTTGATATTCTAAAATACATTTGTGGAAATCTAACGTTTTGAACAATTCACAGGTAGACTGTGTGTGTGTGTGTGTGTGTGTGTGTGTGTGTGACCAGACTACATGTGACCACGCGTCTAATCTGTTTTGAATAGATACGTTTGAAATGTTGGTATATTTATTACTTACGTTATCGTCCTCTGGCAGGTCGAAACGAACACATGCAAATGGCGATGATGACACAAACACATTTAGAACAAACACTATAATTGTATTATAAAAGAAATTAGTGAATGAGTTTTTGTTGGGTTAAAATTATAGATGTATATATTTTAGTTAAATAAATAATATCGCATACTATTTTCCCGCATAGCAGCGTAGTCAAGATGTGCCTAATGTCAAAACACTCCAAAATCCACTTTGCGCTGAATTCCAGGCATTATGTGTTCAGTGGTTCTTACTAGAGCGAGGTAATGGCAATAAATAAAATACAATTATTCCCCCTGAATGGGAATGAAACCCAAAACGCCCTCTAAGCCATAATGGCATACAATGGTAAAATGTATATAAAAAAAATATATTAAATTTATTATTGAAAGTTTAAAATAAATAAAATAGCTTACGCAAATCAATCAAAACGAGCTTCAACATTGTCGGGCGATGAAACCTGAATGCTAAGACTTATAACATGTTACTAATTGGCCCCATGTTCACTGCACTCTCAAAATGATATAATGAGGATAACAGTATCTATCAGTACGTCAGCGCTGACGAAATTTTATCCCGCATAACAGGGTAGACAGAGAGTACTTAGTGTCAAGACACTCCGTACTTCACTTTCCGCCAAATTAGAGCCATTGCGTCTTGAGTGGCGGAACTCAACGTCGCGGTTTGTTTTACCAGAGCGAGAAAATGAAAAAATATATAAATAAAATCATTCCCCCGAATATGAATCGAACCAACACACCAAAAATATACAAAAAATTTTGGTGTGTTTAGAATTTTTCACGCAAAAACTAAAGTATAAACGATACACAAATGATTATTAATTTATACGTGTTTTAATGTACATACTCTGTACTACACAGTACATGTTCCTTGTATATTATGTTAATTAACGCACCCTGTATACGGATATGAACAGTCTGTATGGGGAAATAAAATTGTTATGTTTACACGCATTGCATAATTTCTCACATTTTAATCCTTTTTTGGACTATCAGATTTTTTTATTTCATTTTAAAAGATGATTGGGAATATTTTGGATGTATGTTTGGACTTTCCTTTATTTCATTCTGAAGCGATACAAAGTGTGCTGGGACAATTAGTGTTAAATGAATACAGACATAACAAAGTTATCTACACTACGTGTATGAGGAAAAATTTGAACCCGAAATAATACTGTAATTGGATTAATAACAACAAGTTTAAAGCTGTATAGAGTATATATATATATATATATATATATATATATATATATATATATATATATATATATATATATATATACATATATATATAGCTGTTTATCAAAGACAGCTTATTTTATTAGCTTTATGTTTTAAAACATGCGTGTTGAGTGGCGGAACTCAACTCTGCGCAAGCTATTATTATTTTATTTCATTTCGTTCATATAGAAAATCTTGCGACTTTCCCACTATCAACTTGCGACTATCAAGTTTCTCGTTGGTTCTTCACAGTAGAACTCCAAGCTAGTGGTAGTTTACAAGACGCTAAGGATAGACAATATTAATGGTATGTGAATTGGTAATTTGAACGTAGTAAAAGCCTGTTTGAACCAACAAATTATTAGTATTATTGTATCGACGTCGACGACTTACATATCTAAATTTTAGCGAAATCACTTTTTTATATATTTGAACTCTTTAAATTAATTTATATATTATTGTATTGCCACATCCTCGCTCTGGTAAGACAAAGTGCGACGTTGAGTTCCGACTCTCAACACGTAATGTTTCAAATTCGGCGAAAAGCGATGTATGGAGCTAAAAAAACCTAGCTTTTATTTTATTTAAAATCTCCTTTTTTCGTACAAAGTGTCAAAGTGCACAAGCACATCTACAATAATCCGCGTGAAGCGAACAATTCAACGGATCATGTTGCAATAAAAGGTGTCAGTCTTGTTGCCGGCGCTGCGTTGTCGGCAACCTTTATATTAAGAAGATCTTTGATATTCACGACATTTACACATTTTCATTCGCGTATATTTTCTTATTTGTAAAAGTGTTTTTGAAAACCCGCCGTTTCTAACACTTTACAGGAGTCCGTGTTCACACACTACATGGATATTGCAAAGGTTAATAATATATTAGTAAAATAATTTGTAAATAAACTCATTTTTTATTGGTACAAAGTAGGAAAAGACATCTGCTGCATTTTAAAAAAGTTCCCTTTATAATATGACAATAAAAAACGTATATAATGTATGTAAAACGCAATGTATGAAGTAGCGGAGCGGAGAGTGGCGAATGGAAGAATAAAAAAAAACAGCTTTATTACGTAGATTTGGTTTAGTAGAGCAGAGTAGGGTAGGGAAAGAAGGCTAAGGAAGTAGGGTAGTCAAAGAAAACAAAAAAATTCCGCTAAAAACTTTTATTGTAGAAACGTACGAAAACACCTTATTTACGTAGAGATTTGTACAGTAAGTTATTAACAAAAGTATTGTTTTAACTTTAACTTTCAACTGAAAGGCATACCTTTGGAAAGAGATTTTGAAAACTTTCTTCCAAAGTAGGTCAGCTCTTAATGTGCATGATACATTCCGCGCGTGGCACCGCCCACGTGGTGTGTTGATAACATGTAGTTAAATGTAGTTAAATACTTCATATTTATCGTCTTGTTCAGTTTTTATAATTTTACCTATAATAAAATTAAACATGATTAAAATAGATACGTTTCATTTAATATATTATGAATTCTTTTGTTGAATAAAACGTACAATTATTTTATACTATTGACCTTTTCCTCTAGTATAATTTGCGGTGTTAAGCTCCACCACTAATGACTATATGATAATTAATAATATATGGGAGTTCTGTAAAGATGAAAGAAATGTAGAATATAACAAAAACATAAGTGTACAAACTATATCATGTATATGTTCAATGTAAAGAAAAGTAGCGTTTCAACTCTCAATTTCCCCTCAAAACAAGTACGTAGTAGCGAAAGCTTTGAAAACAGATTTCAAAGGCTCGTTTTAAAGTAGCCTACTATGTTTTACTGTGATTTAAATAACAAAATATTTCAGATGAATTGCGGCGTTGAGTTACGTCACTCAACACGAAATATCTTGATTTTGGGCACAAAGTGGATTAGATTTTTTAAAACTATTCTTTCAGACATATATTGTCCAACTAGAGGGGATCGAACTTACGATCAGCATTATAGTAGCACTGCTTCATGATGCCTTCAAAGCAATAATAATATGTTTTAAAAACTAGTTTGTCAAGGAAAATACTAGTAAATTGTTATTATTATTATTTATTTTTATTATTTCGGACCACATCATTCCCACTCTTGATTGTAAATCCTATAAAAAAATAAAACTTAGGTGGTAAAGCCGCCTTCTGCATTTTATTGTGTTTATTAACCTATGTACACTGTATTTTAATATTTTACTATTTTAAAAGTGTTATTCCACACTTGGGATTAGAAAGCATTTAAAATAACATTTAAAAATTTAAACGCTGCAGGATTCGAACCAGCGCCTTTTGGAAACCGTCCAAGAGGCGCGCATTGGACGGTTTCCAAGAGACGAGGGCTTGAATCCCGCTGCAAATTTTTATTCCTTTTTTTAAAAATGTTTTTTAACACATACAGTGCTAGAAAACATTTTTTAAAAAAGGAATAATATTTATCAGTGTGTCTTCTTTCTATTCTATCTATGTATCCATGTTAATATACTTACGTTATTATGTAGTTAGTATTGCTGATGCTCTTTCGGAACTCTAATCAAAGTTAAAACCTATTGTAATATTACAATTTAAACGAGCACCAGTTTCCTTCCAGCTTTTCTTAGGATCACGGCTTTGAATGGAGATCAGCTTTGCGATAGTTTCCTTCTCGAATTTGATCTACGACATTTCTGCCACGTTTCTGTTTATTTTCATGTTAATAAATTGATTCAACAGTGTTTATAACGACATAATGTTGAAAGTGTTTTATCAATCATATTCAAAATAACATGTGAGATCGGTCTTGGCGCAATGGAACAACGTGTGACCGTAGACGTGACCGGTTGTGGGTTTGATTTCCACTTAAAGGAATGATTAAGTATTTCCAACGTTATGATTAACTATTATAAATTACTTCTAACTGCTCGCTAGTGTAAACCACACGCGTCGTTGAGTTGCGCTACTTTATATGCAATATATCAAATGTGGTGGAAAACGTAGTGACTTGACTCTACGTACTTCTTGTCCACCTGCTATGCGAGAAAAAAGCGTGAAGCAAAAAAAAACAAGGACATATTGGACGTTATACGTTAGATTTCTTTTATTTAATTTTCTCATCTTTGAAATATGAGATATATTTCATAAATACTTTTAATATATCTTCTTTAGAATAAATAAAAATTAATTACATTTAAGTAAATACCAAAACAGTAGCTTCTATTTATTAATTTACTCCGAAGCAATATACTCCGAGATTTACTCCGAGATTATATATACCGCAAATGAGCAACTAACAGAACAAGCGGATACGCTTTAAATAATGGTATTTATGGAGGCAAATATTAAAAAAAAATGTAGATCAAATTTGTTTATAAAAAATGCCTTCATGGCACAGTGGTACAGTGTCGGCCCAATATATTCGAGCTTTATTATCCACATCAGAATAGGACAACTTGCTATACTTCGATAACTGCCTTATGCCCAAAATCGAGACATTGCAGTACATTGAGTATCGAGCTGAACACCGCGCTTTGTCTTATTAGAGCGGAGAAATGTAAATGACTTGCTAATATTCTTTCACTGAGTAAAAATCGAACTAACAACCAATCACAAACTAAAGGTGTTTTTTTAACTTCACGATTTCATTGTAGGGTACTTCGCTTTCCACCGAATTCGAGACATTGCTTGTTGATTGGTGGAACTCAACGCCACACTTTGTGCTACCAAACCAACGAAGTGAAAATAATTTAAATGCAATCACTTCCCCGAGTGGGGTTCGAACCCATAACAGTTCGCTATTAAACTCAGACCCATTGTGCCACGACCGAGCTAAAGTAACTAAAGTTGATATCTATACATATAACAAAACTGAAGTGTAAATTCTGTACATTGAAAATATAAAAAAAGTAAAAAGTATATCCTGTAAAATGTTCCGCTGACAGATACCGAAACCAAAGTTGTAATTAATATAAAACATTATTAAATTATAAAGCCAAAAATATCAGTCTGTCTTGTTGAATGACTGATTTTTCAAGCAACACACCAATAGTAGCGGTACGATGAGACTTGGTGTGATTATACTTCATCATCTTGAGCATCACACTCCGTACTCCACTTTCAAGACATTACGTGTTGAGTGGCGGAGTTCAACGCTGCGCCTTGTTTTGCCAATGTAACGAAAATAAATGATTTTGAATCATTCCGCCGACTGAGAATCGAATCCACAACTGTTCGCGTTTACAGTCAGACACTGTTTCACTGCGCCACGACCGGCCTCAGCTAGAACTATTGGTTCGCTAGTCTTTCATAATACGCTATATTTCGCCTACCTCAAAGAAAATATTTAATGAAAAAATCTAGGACCAAATATATTCAAAAACATCATACTTATATATAATATATAATTATTTTACTACGAATTTACTAAATTCGTAGTAAAATAATTATATATTATATTAATATAGAAAATAATATAATCTTACTTATAGCTGTCAAATTTTGAAGGATTCTTATATTCTAAGAACTTTGCCATAGTCTAGTTTATTATAATTTAAACTCAGTAATCAAATAACTATAATTATTTCAGGTAATTCCGGATCGACGTCATTGAAACACAGAAACCATAGCCCCGGCGCGTGCTTAGTGAAACCGGTCAAGGTAATATTCATTATTGGTTGATTTAAAACAAAAAAGAAAAAACCTTCACCCTTTATCCCGCATAGCAAGGTAGTCAGAGACAATCTAATGTCAGGACATTCCGTTGACAGATTGTCTCTGGAATTCGAGACTTTGCGTGCCAAATCAATGCCGCGCTTTGTCTTAATAAAGCGTAGAAATGATGTTTTTAATACAATAATTCCTCCAAGTGGGAATCGAACGCACAATCAATAATGCTTACAATCAGACATTGTACCAATTTCACCTCGATGGCCTATATTTATATATTACTACTTTTATACGTTTCATGAATTCATTTCGGTTATTCCTAAAATCGCACACTTCAGCAGTTGTACTACAACGTATTGTGTAGGTGGTAAAGTTCTCCGCAGAGTTTTAGTGTAAGGCTAGTACTATATGGGTGAATCCCTTTGTACCTATCAGAGCCAGGTATCTTAGCTGACATTGACAGCTCATCTGCCTGCGTATTTTCCACTGTCCAAAAAAGGCTAGTCCTATCAATGTAGTGCTTGTAAAGAGAGTGAGTAGGTTTTGTTTAACTTGCCGTGTTCGTTATTTAGTTAGTGTGAGTGAAATCTTGCAACCTCATTATGACACACTTCTCAGTGTCCGATTGAGCTGAAATTTAGATTACTACCTCAATTCTGATGACAAAGAAATTACATTTAATTATATTTAATATGCAGTATTGTTGTTAATCTAAAATGGCCGCCGCAACAAAATGGTGAGTTATAAATTTTTGCATGGCTATGGCTACATGACTTACTATGTTAAATACAATACATTATGTAAAAAGGTTGGTTTTAAAAACTAAGTGTGGAATAACACTTTCAAAATAGTAAATATTAAAAAATATAATAGCAATATCTCTTGTTAAACGAATATTTCTTAATGATCTTTAAGTAGTAGGAATTTGTAAAACTCTCTCTATATAGATGTTAACAACATAAATAAGTTGTAACAAATGTATGAGAATTTCGACGCAGCTGGTAGTAGAACGCATAGTGCACGCGGTCAGAGCGCTTGGACGGTATCCAAGAGGCGCGGGTTCGAACCCCGCTGCGTTCAAATTTTTATATGTATTTTCAAAATTGTTTTCTAATACTAAGTGTGGAATAATACTTTAAAAATAGTAAATATTAAATCATATGTTTTAGTTACAATTTAATTCTTGTATATTAATCCAATTTTGTTCCAGAATGGTCGAGTGAGACCGCGACTTGGAGTTCGATTCGCCGAGACGTCATTAACAGCTGTGCCGGAGCGGCTAGAAGCACCTAAGCCGCGCGGGCCCGCCTGACATCCACCCGCGCGACTATACTGCGCGCGACACGAGCGATGTCGCGTCTTACACGAGTATTACAAAACTCGATCTACGGCCGTATAAGAAAGACTTTACACTTTGCTCTATCAATGGAAAATCAGTAGAAAGACAATTTAAATATTGAAATCTCTATTTTATATGTGTTTTATGTGAATTAAATTGAATTTTGTTTGATTTTTTTAAATAATTGTTTGATTTTTTTAAATAAAATATAAGGAAATAATTGCCTATTATTATGATAACGTTATTAAAATAATAAATCCTGACGGTTAATTTGTGCAGTTTTCAATTATTTTAAAGCAGTTTTGTTGGAAAGATTAGAATATACCTTTGTAAGCAATTGACGCCTGAATAAAAATGTTACTTTTTTATTCACATACTACCTTTTCAAAGTAAGCTTAAATAAAAATTTGGTTTGAAAACAATTCCATTTAATAATTGAAGAGAACGCTGGGTTAGTACTAGATTCTAGGCACGGTCTCTGGCCCTCCGCCAAGTGAATCGCCAAGTAACACTGCTGTACCATTCTTTTCTCTCAGGGACTAGAACGCTGAAACATTCTGCATCTAGTAAGCTATAATCACACACTTGAATCCAAAATCTCAAGGTAGATTATTTATTTCTGAAGATAAGTCAAAGCAAAGTTTCATATTTTCAACCAAATGCACCGATTCACTGATCACCACAATATAACTGGTGGGTGGTTGGTAGGGGACGCGGGAACCGAGCTGAAGAAGAAGAGAACTCATTAAGATTAGAGCGTTTATATTTGGTACACAGGTGGAGTTTTAATGTCAAAATAGAGGAAAAACAGTGCAGAGCAGAGCAGTGAACGGGGTTTCTTAACACTAAGTTCAAGACACAAGTACTTGAAGCGTTGGTAATTTCTGCCTATTCCTTTCTGGCTTCTGGCTACACGTGAGTGACGTGATTGGTAAAAGCAATAATTTAATACTTTGTAACGCACCAAAAAATATATAAAAACCTCATTTGAAATCCTTAAATACCTTTAGTTTGAATTAGAAGACAAACGACCTCGTTCTCTTTACCAGCTAGCTTATAATTAGCAAACTTCTAACGTGTGTTCTCAGTAACACTTGTTTAATTAAGTACGGAAATGTATGAGCCTTCAGTGATGCCGTCCGAGTGTACAATAAATATACACGTTATGGTATGTGGGTTCGAATCCCATTTGTATTTACGCGTATATTTCGAACACCTTCCTTTTCTCCTCTCCGGTAAGACTAAGCGCGGCGTTTAGTTTCACAACTTACCACGCAATGTCTCAATTTGAGTCAAAAAACGGCGAATAGATTGTTTTGATTGGTGTATTCTGATTACTCTACTAAGTGGGATAAAGATTGAAGCTGCTTTTTTAAATATTCATGTTGAAATCATTGGATATTGGGTAGAAGCCCAATATTAAATGATTTCTAACTAAATTCTCTTTGATCAACAGGAAAGCTGTGTGGTAAATAAATATTATATCAATTTAAATATTGTAGCAATATGAATTTGATCAATATGAAATATCTAGAATTAAGTAATTAAAAAAATATTAATTGAATAATACAAAGAAAAGGTATTAACAATAATATATTTACAAGAACGATATTAATTCTAAGCAAATAATAAAAAGTTAGTCATTTTAATATTAGTACTAAGTAATATAAGAGAAATCGCTAATGAAGGCTTTTTTAGTTTTCAGCTACAATCGCGATTGCAGGTGGTTCAATTTAATAAGCATTTAATATAATTTAACCATTAAATTATATATAAATATATATATATATATATATATATATATATATATATATATACATATATATATATACATATATATATATATATATATATATATATATATACATAAGTGTGGCGTTGAGTTCCACCACTCAACATGTAATGTGGAAACTCACGAATTTGGTGGAAAGCGAAGTACGGAGTGTCTTAACACTAGGTACTTTCTGTCTACCCTGTTATGCGGGATAAAAGCGTGAAGGTTAACAAAAATTATTTATATGCGAATACAACCTTAATTAGTATTTTCATATTATTTGTTAAACCACGTACTTATGGCATCCATGATTTTTGTGATCCTGTTTTTTTTTAATTATAGTTATTTTTTTACGATGACGGGTGGAAAGCACCAGACACTCTGCAAGGAAATCAGAAAATAGAAATGCTCCTAAAAGGAGTAGAGGAGTTCTTTCCAGGAGCTGCAAGTACCCCTCCAAAAGGTCTAGTCCGGTGAATGTGGTCTTTTCACTCCTTGTTACCCACTGGTTGCTCATGTTGGGGTCACAGCGCATTGTCTAATTATTTAAGGGAGTGCCTCCATGTCTCTTCAAGAGATTTCCATTTTTAAGTTGTATGTCTCTTCTCGTAATCAATTATATCTTTTTCCTGTAAGTGAATCTCCCCTCTGCTGCTAGTTAGCGTCCTGTAAGAAGCGGATATTCCAGTAATTTTGTGGTAGGACAGACTGGTTTGCGGCTACTGTCATGACAACAACGATCCGCCAAATATCTGATGGTATGTTCCAGTTCGATGTCAAGTAAGCCAGCTTTCCCTATTCCCACCCATCCTTTCCCTCAGAGTGTAGTGGTTCTGATACTTCTGGCTGTCAGGCCAATACACTATCTCCTTTCACTTCCATCCCAAGTCCAGCAACGTATCTTCAACTTTAATGTTGTTGATGTCCATGGGCGTAAGTAATCACATACCATTACGTGGCCCTTCCACTCGTTTATCTCATTTTGCTAAAAAAAATAACTGTCGGTAAGGGAAGACTTATTTGCATCAGGATGAACCTACCGTTTACGTCTTCTCCGTCATCAGAGTCTCAATTAGTTAACTACGTGTAACTTTAATTAGTTAACTAACTACGTCTGGGCAAACTTTGTAATAGACACTTAAAACATAGACGGAACACATGCGGAACACGATAAACGGTACACGGTGGTTTTTCTTGGGATTTGAATTACTGATAATTCAGTTTATGGTAATGATTGCAAATTTAAAACATATTCTTCACAAAAAATGTAATTAAATGAACGAACGATTATGAATTGAGGTATAAATTTAATATATTCTTTAGTCGTTTAGTTAAATATTTTTTTTTGGCTTAACTTCTTTTGTCCTTTTCACGCTTTTAATTTATTGATGTATAAAATCAAGAAAAATGTTACCATTGGATTACAAGGTGGTTTTAATGAGAAGAACCGGCGAGAAACTCAACAGTAGCTCATAAAAATCGATATGCTTTGTATCTATATTATATAACTTCAATATTTAATATATTCTTCCACGTCATTGACAAGATATATTATTTTGTATAAATAAGGATTCCTCCTTACAATACAAGTGATTCAACATTCTGATTCATATTGCATATATGTATGTCACGACAATATATATATATATATATATATATATATATATATATATATATATATATATATATATATATATATATATATATATATATATATCATCAAATCTTCTACACGATAACCCGTTGTGTTACCTCATATTTTTTTAAAAGCTTCACCATTTCTCCACATAGCAGGGTAGTCGAACAGAACCTAGTGTCAAGACACTAGGTTCTTGATTATGATTATATTTATATATGATTCTTCGCGGTTTTTTTAAATTTTAAATGAAACTTTTTTTAAACAGATTAAAAGTTTACATTTATTGGTAATAAAGATACATATTTGAAAACCCGACATTTCGAACACTTTACCGTAATCCCTGTTCGCAGTCTCCTACCACAACTGTAGGCAGTCTACTTGTGTACTTGTGACCACTGATCGCTGTAATGTGTTCGAAACGTCGGGTTTTAAATGAAATATACTTGTTAATATGAGACATAATTAAATATTTTTCATTTTTGTGTAAGCGATATAACTGTAGTAAGCGATATAAAGATGAAATGCGTTCCCTTCGCCGGGTATGCGGAATCAGTTTAGCTGAATGTATATGCAGTTAAGAGATCTGCAGAATCTTGGTCACGTCGAGAGGATGTGTGATGAAGGAATTGTAGTAAGGATTTATTAAGCAAAGATAAGAGGTACAAGAGATCGAAGGAAACCTCAGTTGACCTTCGAAAACACAGTATCATTTACATTGGAGGAAGGTCACGTAAAACCATGAAAATCCCCGAATGGCATGGAAAGAGGTATGCACAGACCTTAGCGTTTGGCGCTCCTCTCTGACTACCCCGCAAGGAATAAAACGTGAAGCCTAAAAAAAATGAGCGTGGTGCTTGAATCCGCAACTCTACATACAATGATGATAAAATGGGGAAATCGAATTTCTTCACACCTAATCCTATCAGCCTACCTGCTATACGCGGAGTGCTTGACGAAAAAAATATTGGAGCAATATCCCTGAATAAGTGAAAATTAAAGAATCGAATAGATATTATGAATCGTTTAATTGAATATACCAATAGAATAGCTTTTGAAATGTTTTTGACGTCGTTACAGCAGTTGAGAATTGCACAATTGAAATAATACTTATATATCTCTAACTTTTCCTTTTATATAATATCTTGTTCTTGAAAGTTCGGAATGTCTAGGAATAACGTGTATACAGCGCACGTCTCTTCCTTTTGTTACTCTCGATTTATACCCTTTTTTAACTTCATTGCGCATGGCAAATTAGACAGGAAGCACCTAGTGTCAAGACACTCCGTACTTCCCTTTCCCCCGAATTCCGAGACATACGGCGTGTCGATTGGCGGAACTCTGAATACTGCGCTTTGTCTAACTAGAACGAGGAAACGAAAATAATTTAAATATAATTAATCCCCGAATGAGAATAGAACCAACAAACTATAGTATAAACTCAGACGTCACCCCACTGCGCCACGACCGGCTTTTTGATTTATACTTACTTACGGAAATAAATGTTTAACTCTTCAAAGTAAATTGAGAAAACCACGCCGCTGTTTAATTATTCAACTAGATTTAATTTATTTGTGTTTATTCTTAAAATGTAATACGAAATCATTATGAAAACCAGTTTCAACTTCAAATGAAATTGTCTTGTTAGAAAATCAAGGTATAAATTTCCAATGCGCTTCCAATATTCAATAAACGGTAAGTGTTTTATTTTGTTAACGAGCAACACCAAGGAGGTGTATTTGTATGAGCGTGCCTTTCTTTCATTGTTGCTTGCTTTTGTCCTCTTACCTTATATATTTTGTTCTTTATTTTTCTTTGGATAAATTTGACTTTACTTGTTTGCTGAAAAAAAATTAAAAGCCGTTCTTAAAAATTACAAAGGCCGGTGATGCAATGAAACGGTGTCTGACTGTAATTGCTATCGATTGTGGGTTCGATTTCCACTTAGGGGTATGATGATATTTAAATTATTTATATTTTCTCGCTTTAGAATGACGAGGCGTGGCTTAGTATACAGAGACTAAGTACTAGGTACTTGTTATTTATCCTGCTATATAAAAAATATTAACTAAAATAAAAAAAATAGAGTAAAAAAATATATTTTTTAAAAAAAATAAGCTAATCTTTACAGCTCTTAAAGGAAAAAATAAACTTTACACAGGAAAAAATAAACTTTACACTAACCAAAACACAGTAAATTTACTACAGGATTTTTATAACTTAAACTAACTCGTAGAGACAAACCCATCAACCCTAAATCCCATAAAACCCAACAATCAAACACCATCTTCCTATGGCCACCTTCGAGTTCCATCATCAGGTCAGCTCCATGCCATCAATGCATACAAAATTTGCGAGTATTGTACACAACTCACTCTCTTACTACATAACTCAGTTGAACTCATTTCTCGAAATGTACCTATAATTATTTTAAATAAATAATATTTTTACAGATATATAATGACAGGGCGAGATTTCTTATAATAAATGCGAGTATTGCGCTAGTAGCTAACTCAGTTGTTCTCATTTCTTGAATTGTACCTATAATTAATTTAAATTATACTGTAAATGAAAATTTCTAAAGTCAACCTGAACTGAAAAATTGGAATTTTTTAAAATATAAAAAAAATTCACCGAGTAGATATCGAACCCATTAGCACCAAGAGTTTCAACACTTAATAAACATTAAAACCATCTTTGATTTTCGCAAATTTTATACAATTAAAATGAAATTATTTAAAAACGGCTTAATCGCGAATATTTTGGTATTCGATAACACATTTACTGGTACTGACCTACTTACCTGTCACCACGTAAAGTAGTGTTCTAAACGTCGCACTTTCAAAAATGAATTTTCCAATATCACAAATATACCCGACTACTTTGTTTAAACTAATTGCAATTAAAATAATTTATATCATCTTGAACATAACATAAATACAGTTAATTGATTTCTAATATTTTAACTTAACTAGGCGAAAAGCAGCTGGGTGTGTCAAAGTCGATGCTTCTACTTTGCTTGGGAAATTTTTTTTTATATACATATCGCTTTAAATAATCTAATCATTTAATCAGGCGTGGTTATCTTCTTTCCGTAGGTACTTATCTAATATTTTTTTTCGTTCAATAACCTATTGACGATGGTATAGAGTATTCGCCTTACAAAATTATTTTAAATTTACATTCTACTTTATTCTCGCTAGTGTCAGCTAATGCGGTACAAATTTGACCACTAAGTACATAACTTTAAAGTTCACTTTGTACAATATTTATTAAATTATCTATTAAATAGATGAGTCTTGTGGTTTTTTAAACAATTTTGTTTCCAAAGTCGTCCTAAACAGTTAACAAACAAATCTATTGATAAGGATTTATGTGATATATAAATTCATAGCCACATCGGAAAAGTCATGTCCTCGCGTAACACGTATTCTCGGTGAATTCACTTCGCGTAGTTAAATATAATAAATATAAAACAAAAATAATGATCAAAATATGTCGTAAATCTCTCAGGATTACTCCAGTGAAGTTATTTTTTGTGCTTATGTTTTCCGTGTGGTTGATTTATATGCATTATATGAAAATATATAAACTCAGTACCGGACAGCCATTATCGCATGCGAAACGGCCGGATATTAAATATATATTGCAATGGACCAGGCGGTACAGTGCACCTTTCGATTTTATGGGTGAGAGCAATTCCGCGTTTTTAGAAAACAATTGTAAACACACAAACTGCCACGTCACAGACGATAGTGAATACTTCGCGAATGTAACAGAATTCGACGCGATCGCTTTCAATGGCCGAGATGTTATACACTTGTGGCCATTCATGATGCCAGCGTACAGATCCGCCAAACAAAAATATATATTTGGCGCTATGGAATCCCCAGACAACTTTCCCGCTTGCGATGTAATGTTAGACGGCCTTTTCAATTGGACTTGGACATACAAACTTGATTCTGATTTTCGTTGGGGTTATATTACGATCTACGATTTAGAAGGCAACGTGGTGGGACCAGCGGTTGATATGAATTGGCCGACACTAAAGCCCATCACCCAAGAACTGAAAGATAAATTGTCAAGTAAAACGAAAGCTGCAGCTTGGTTTGTTTCTCATTGCTCTACTAAAAGCGAGCGCGAGAAATTTGTAGCGGAAGTTCAGGAAGAACTACGTCTTTACGGTTGGACTATTGACATTTACGGGTCGTGTGGAACGTACAGTTGTCCAAGAGCACACAAGAGCGCGTGTTTTGAACTGATCGAGAAGAATTACTATTTTTACTTCTCGTTGGAGAATTCCTTCTCTGAAGATTACGTGACGGAGAAACTTTTGACAGCGTTGGACAATTACGCTGTGCCCGTCGTGTACGGTGCAGCCAATTATTCAAGGTAATTAAAATAATTTCATTTATTTAATTTATTGAAATTCAGGTAAACAAAGGAAACTTCGATTTTCGCGATTTTTGTACTTTTAGATTCACGCTTTTTATCCCGCATAGCAGGGTAGACAGAAAGTACCTAGTGTCAAGACACTCCGTACTTCCACGCATTCCACGAATTTCGAGTAATTGCGTGTTCAGAGGTGGAACTCAACGCCGCACTTTGTCATTACTAGAGCGAGGAAGTGAAAATATTTTAAATATAATCACTCGCCCGAGTGGTTATCGAACCCACAACCGATCACGTTTACAGTCGGACGCTGTCCCATTGCGCCACGACCGGCCTCTATTATTGCACTTTTGAAATTCGAAAATATATGTTTGAAAACTAAACATTTCGAACACTTTACTGTAGTACGTGGTTAAACAGAAAATTTTAACTTACCTTAAAGCATTAGAATATAAGGTCGCGTAACTGAGAACCGTATATTGTATATCCTTCAAATATTCATATATTCGTGTGTTTACATTGAAATGTTTGCTATTTTTATTTAAAAACAAACTTTACGTAATTGGTACTAATACCAGCCTTAGCTCAGTCAGAAATATCGATGGCCAACCTCTCACGTCTGCTCTCTTCGTATACAATATAATTATATCGCATATCACGATTTCATTTGCGCTGTTATTAAATATGTAAAGGAAGGAAACCTTGACAAGGAGGTTGCAATACACCAAACTAATTATTATTCTAGTATAATAAAGTTAATACACTTATAATATTCTCTCTTATTACTTTAATTATGTTTTGTTTGTAATATCCACATGACACCTCTCATATAAAATCTCATGTATTGTATGGCAGGTCCCTGATTATTTAATTTTAATTTGTTTTTTATTAAATTTTATTTGAATTTTATTTAATTTTAGCCCCATTTTTATTTAATTTTATTACGTATTTTTGTGAATATTTCAATCGACTGTACATGTTTCCATTATCAATTTTCAGCAAAAAGAAGTAAAAAAACTCGTTTGTTGTATAGGAATTAAATATTCTCAATTATTTATAATATTTTTTTAAGCAAAATTAACAGAAATACACTGTAGAATAGAATCTGTAAAAAAAACAACTTTCTGTCTATGATAGTTTATGAGATACAGCTCATCTAGCTGTATCTCAGATAGACCGACGGACAGACAGATAGCCAAGTCTGAGGATAATAGGATTCTGTTTTTACCTTTTGGGTACGGAACCCTAAATATGATAATTTTCAAAATTAAAATATACATATTCCGACTGTTGGTTGCCTAGAAGATATCGATACTTTAGAGATAAGGTTGCCAATTGTACATATTCTTGTTTATAATGATTATAACTTTTGCATTGGTGTGTACAATAAAAAAGATTATATTTAAATTATTTTCACTTCCTCGCTCTGGTAATGATAAAATGCAACGTTGAGTTCCACCACTCAACACGTAATATCTCGAATTCGGTGGAAAGCGAAGTACGGAGTATCTTAACACTAGGTACCTGATGTCTACCCAGTTATGCGTGATCAAAGTGTGAAGTTAAAAAAAAAAAACAAAAAAGAAATATGTATCTCGAAATTTTTAGGCATCTGTTTGATTTATTTTTGTTTTTAACATCTCTGTTTTGCGAATATTACAAGTTACGGGAACCCAAATTTTTCCCAAGAATTATCATTTGGCAACAGAGAACGCCATTTATAGTAATAATAATAATAATAATATTTATTTCAAGTATCATGGACTCATTTTGTTAGTAATACAAAAACCTAAGGCTATCTAAAAAATATGAATCTTTAGATATGTGAGTCACCTCTGCGCCATTCCATTAGAAATAGCGCAGTAGTGACCCACATATGTGCAGTCCAGTCTGCCCGCGATTAGTTTCAAGATGCTGTTGGTACTGTCCCACACTCTGCGCACCAGGGCTCCACATCTTTTACGCATAACAGTATAAAAACAGTCCACCTGTGCCTCCGCGAACATTCCTGAAGCGCTACAAAATCGGGGCAGCCCTATCAGCACCCTGAAAGCATTGTTATATTGTACACGAATAGCGTTGTACGACTTTTGCGTGTACTTGGCCCACAGGTGGCACGTGTAGAAATTCATACAATATGCTCTGAACAACGTGCCCTTGACGCTGTCCGAGCAGCGCGCAAACCTGCGAGCCAGCATGTTCGCTCTTATTGACAACGCCCTCCGTTCTCTTTCAATATCAGCCTTTGAGGTCTGAAGTCAATATATAGCCAAGATATTTAAATTGGGAAACCCTTTGCAGTGCTGTAATTTGCTCCTGATGGTTTTGACACCACATTAAAAGGGATTTAAAAATCCTTCTAGCCTCGCACATTTTCCTATAAACATATCATGCGGTTGGCTTATCATACCACAGCCATAATTGAAATTTTTGTCTTGCCTCCCTGAGCGCCTCGGCTACAAGGTTATTCCAACCTATCCCTCTTATTTTCCTTACACGATACCTACTGTTACGACCCACCACGGAAGCATCTATCAAAGCTTGAACAATGTCACTGTACAACTTTGTTATTGTGTTTCTATGTTCTGGATTATTGCAAATATAGTCACCGCAATCACGAAGCTCATGTGGGAAGTCAATGTTTCTTAACCTTGCGTGACATTTCCTCTGGTATATAGATATCTGTTCTTGAATTCTTTCTCCCCAACGAATCTCATTTAGAAAAGACGTACTTAAACAAAGTTTGTTTGGTAGTAGCGCATTTAAATTACATTCTACGACCAGAGGGAAGTGGTCAGACCACAAAACATCATGCAATACATAAACATTGCTCACGGAATCAACAGCAGCTTTCCTGGCTAAGCAATGGTCACCACCGTTTAGATCCATGAAATTCACTTAGAAAGGTATAAGTATTAGACCGTAAACCTAATATTTCAGTATCTACACAAGTCCATTCTTGTTCAGAGCAGAACTGAGTAAGTTATAAAATAGTTATAAAACCACTCAGAAGGGTGCGCATTGTAGTCCCCCAATATACATACACAGTTTTCCTCGTAACTATCAATAATAGCACTTACCGAGCTTAGTACGTCTGTAAAATCAATTAGGTTCGCAACTGAATCCGTAGGCATATATACTCACTCATCACTAAGAACGATTTATCTTGTAACACTATTCTAACAGCACAGATGCGCGGGTTATTACACTGAACAACGGACACATTTTGGAAAACACTACGTCTCCACAGCAGCGCAACTCCTCCATATGGTCTCTCACGTAAAATACCAGTAGATGTGTCTACCGCAGATACTCCTGTAGATCTGAAGTCCTCACTTAATGTGTCAAGAAAAGATAACTCCGTCGGCAATATCCAGCATTCTTGTAAAGCAATTAAATGTGAAGTTTTACATAACTCGCGAATACATTGTGCAGAGCGCTTTACGTTCTTGCAATTAAATGAAATAAATTTACAGGTTATGTTTTTATGCCCATTAACAATAGGCAAGTTATTCAGCGCCACCTCTGCAACAGGTGTTTCTTCTTTGCGTTTAAGCTTAAAGGGCACAAACCGCCGAAAAATAATTCAATGCGGCCAAATATTCTCATTAAGATACAACGAAAGCTCACTTTGTGAAACAAACAGTTTGTAGGCGTCGTGTTCACATTGCCGCTTAATTGAAATTTTCTCTAATGTAACACTCTCCTTAGTTTTGTTCTTAATATGTTTGTATGTAAGAAAGATTGTTTTTTTCGTCTATAATTGAAATTTATTTTTTGATCTTAATATTCTAACTATTATTGCAACCTTCGTGGTTTTTGATTGTGCTCGGCTTATTGGTTCCAGTTGATAAATAAAATATAGGGTCAAACGTAAGGTATACTGTCTTTGCGCAATGAAACATCGTCTGATTGTAACCACGATCGGTTGTGGGTTTCATTCCCACTCGAGGTAGTGATTATACTTAAATTATTTAGACTTCCTCGCTCTAGTAAGACAAGGTGCGGCGTTGACTTCTGCCACTGGCCAGCGGAATACGAAGTACAGAGTGTCTTGACACTAAGTACCCTGCTATTTGCGATAAAAGCGTGAAACTAAAAAGTACACTCCCAGTCAGTTCCCAGTTAACAAATCTAACTTTTCATCTATAAGCGGTAAAAGATAGTATTCTTCTTTATTATTGAAAGCACGACACACTTTCTTTTATCATACATTTTCTTTATAACTAAAAAAATGGGATTCCCATATAAAGAATACGACACCTTAACGACTGCATCTAACACATGAACCACACTCTACCTCTCGTTCTTTATATGGCATTATAATCTATGGTTATGGTGGTATGGTTTGTATTATACAATTAAAATCAGCCAACTAATCCATATCAACAATTTCCATATACTTAAGGGTAAACCCTTAAGTCCGCTCAAAAAATAAATCTTATATACTCTAACTAGTTCTTTCAAGATATTATTTTGCTAGTCACTTAATCCCTTGTAAGGGGACGGGGTAGAATACATTTACCCTCCGCTGCTAGGTAGTGTCCCGTAAGAGACGGGTATCGCAGTAATTTTTTGGTAGGAACTTAGCCCTCCGACTGGCTTGCAACCACTATCATAACAATAGCCATCCGCCAAATATCTTATAATGTAGAACACATCGATATCAAATAAGCCAACCTTCCCTGTTCCCACCCATTCTTTCCCTCATCTCCTCCCTCCTATATTATGTTTATCTAATTCTTCAAAATAGATAATATTTCTAATATTTAGCTATATTTATCAAAATATAAAATATTTTGAGAAATATTATTATTGAATAAGAAATATTAGAATTTATTAGCATCAAATAAAATTCACTTTTGCTATACACAAACGTCTAGTATTTTAATTTTGACCTCAGTCATATCAAGGGGTATAATAAGGGGTACAATATTACCTAGGTCTCTTAAATTAGGTAAATTTGCATTTTTATATATATATATATATATTTATATATATATATATATATATATATATATATATATATATATATATATATGATATTACTATACTTAATATTAGTGCCTGAGTTTTTACTGATTTTTAGGACATCTTTGTTGGCGTTACTCGTAATTTTTGATGGTAATTTTGAACATCATCCGTAGCACAACCCTGTTTTTTTTCACTACTACTAAAGGGCATTACGTACTGCTATATCGTCATTGTCCTAAAGCTAAGTTTTGCCTTCCGCTTTAGATGCAGATCTCTTTATTATTATTTACTACGTACATAACGACGTACCATACCATGTTTTTATATTGACGATCAAGTTGGATCACGGTCACCTCTATGTTATCAAGCCATACATATCGTATTCTCCACGCAAATAGTATCGATAATAGTCAATTATTTTGAGGAAAAATCTAAGTCAGCTTCACGCTTTTATCCCGCGTAGCAGCACCGTAGACAGAAATTACCTAGTGTCGAAAAAATCCGTACTTAGCTTTCTACCGAATTCAAGACATTGCGGGGTGGGTGGCATGGGCGAGTACGTGTTGAATGTTGGAACGTAACACCGCACTTTGTCTTAACCAGAGCGAGGAAGTGAAAATAATTTAAATATAATCACTCCCCCGAGTAGGGATCGAACACACAAGAGATCGCGCTTACAGTCGGACGCTGTCCCACTGCTCCACGACCTGCGTCAATTTTATATATTAACTTGTTTGATACTTTTTACAGGGCGTATCAGACGAAAAAGGAGCTTTAGTTCTTTATACATGTTATATTTCATTGTTCGGCCACTTTATGTTATTCCAAATGATTAACTCTAAAGATCTGATGTATATATATATAAATATATATATATATATATATATATATATATATATATATTATTTGTGTCACGGCACTGTGTTATCCGTTTCCGTCCGAATTCGTCCGAGAATCGAATCCATAACTATCACTTTCATAATCAGACGCCATACCACTACACCACAATATAAATATCAACGTATCGGTTTAGAAATTGATAAGATAACTATTATTCATTATCTGATAACAAACCCTATTATGATTATGAAAGAGCTCTCCATCCGTGAAGGCAAAGTGCGGCGTTGAGTTCCGCCATTTAACACGCAATGCCTCGACCTCGACGGCAAGCGGAGTCCGAAGTGTCTATACACCAAGTACTTCCTGTTTACCCTGCTATGCGCGTTTAAAGCATAAAACTTAAAAAAAAAACGAAAGTAAAAATTATCACCACCAAAAATATTTGCACCTATCCAAAAGTATCAAAAAGTATCTTTCATAAATTGTTATAATATTTTAAACTGTTATTCCACACATAAGAAAATATTTATTCACGTATTCTAATAAAGGTTTTAATACAACGTTATTTTTTTTTCAGCTTCACACTTTTATCCCGCATAGCAGGGTAGACAGAAAGTACCTAATGTCAACAACTTCGCTTTCCACCGTATTCGAGACATTGCGTGTTGAATGGTGAAACTGATCGCCGCTCTTTGTCTTTACCAGAGCGAGGAACTGAAAATAATTTAAATATAATCACTCCCCCGAGTGGGGATCGAACCCACAATCGATCGCGTTTACAGTCAGACGCTGTCACATTGCGCCACGACCGGCCAACAACACAACAACAACAACAACAACAACATACATAAATACATACATACATACGACGTTGTTATTGGTACGAATTATTTTACCTTGTGCACTAAATTGGTATTTATTATTGAAAAAGCATAGATAAGATATTTTAAAACAAATAGAAACGAGAAACACTCAGGACAAGAACTTCAACATAGCTCAAAGCACTTGTTAGTTAGCTAGATTGGCAAGAACTGTGACTAATTATAAAAGGACAATAAAGAAATTAAAATTTTAATTTTTTTTTTTAATTTTTTTTTTTAATCTAAATTTAGTTATTTGTAAAGTACTCTAGTAACGATAAACTAGTACTCTAGTAACGAAGTACGGAGTGTCTTGACACTAGGTACTTTCTGTCTACACTGCGGGATAAAAGAGTGAAGCTAAAAAAAAAATTTAATCTGCCACCACGCACAATCAAATATCTCTACTCTGTTATTCAGTCAAAAATAAAACGTAAATGATAAATGGAATGTCTTGACACTAATTTCTCTACTCAATTAAAAAAAGGAAATAAAAATAATTAAAAATCTATATTGGAAGTCAATGTAAATAAATGAGGTAGATATGTGAAGAAATTATATAAAAAATACCTTATATTCTCAAGCCCAGTTACTGAAAGCAGGATACTGTACATTAGAGAGATTTTGTACAAACCTCCTATCACAAAAGGAATACGGATACGAGCATACTTTTTAAAGGTACCCAACCTTCAAAAAGAGTGTCTACCTCCAGCAAAAAGACCTGCAATGTACCTACCTGTTATTTTGATGTTAGAACTAATCGCGAGTGGCTTAGTTCACTTGTATTAAAATGATAATACCGCTTGCTTTAGTTTATCTTTCCACTAATATATATATATATATATATATATATATATATATATATATATATATATATATATATATATATATATATACATACATACATACATACATACATACATACATACATATATACATACATACTGCATTGTAAATATGTCAGCAGTTTATGATATACTGGTTTCAACATACATTTATAATCGTTTGGTCAATCTATTAAAATCAGTGATTAATTGCGGTTTTACTAATAATTTCTCTACTTGTAACATCCTCATTAATTATCCATTTGTATTTAAATGTAATTAAAAAAATATTAAATTAAAATATATTTAATTTTCCAATGTTGTCAGGCAAAACCAAATTTAAAGATTAAATTCGGGGCATTGCGTGTTGTAAGGCAGATCATAACGCCGTGTTATGTTACTAGTGCACAGAAATGTAAATGATTGTAATATAGTCATTAGTCTGTGTGGGAATCGAACCCACAACCAACCGTGTTTATAATCAGACATCGTCCCACGGCGTCACAATGGCCGTACAAAGTTTTTATTTTCATATTTACTATTTTTAAAGTGTTATTCCACACTTAGGATTCGAAAACATTTTTGAAAAAACGTATAAAAATTTGAACGCAGCGGGATTCGAACCCGTGCCTCTTAGATACCGTCCAAGCGCTCTGACCGCTAAGCCATGCGTTCTACTACCAACATTTTTGAAAAAACGTATAAAATTTTTTCCCGCTGCGTTCAAATTTTTATACGTTTTTACAAAAATGTTTTCTAATCCTAAGTTTTTATTTTGTTTATAATAAAATATTTAAGAAAAAAAATTAAAAGCGTCGACATTGCTTATATAAAATGATTAGGAGTTAACGTAATTTACAATTCTCCTCAATTCTTACTCCTTATGGCTTGATAAATACGTAATTAATTATTTTTATATTTACTCAATACTTTATATTTACAAAAGCAATATTTTTGGTCTTATTATATACTTAGTATATGTTAGAAAATATTTATAAAAAAACTTATAAAACAATTAAATCGAAATTTTTTTGGCATGTTTTTTTTTAAAAAAAAGGCCCGCTGAGTTTCTTGCGTCGATTCTTAACAGATCTGAGGCATTAGCTTTAGTAAGCTGAAGGTAAATTATTTGTCGTTCAAAATACGAAACAAGTAGCTTTTTTGAAAAAACGTATAAAAATTTTTGAACGCAGCGGGATTCGAACCCGCGTCTCTTCTGTAAAAGTCCTTCTGTAAATCCTTCTATAAAAGTGTGGAATAACACTATAAAAATAGTAAACATTAAAGTAACGTTTATTTTGAATAAAATTATTTGACTTTGAAAAATAATTAAAAACACATTCGTTAATAATGCAGCTTTCAACACGTTACAAAAAGTAGATAAGACTTAGAGAGATTAGATAAAATAAAACGCATGGGCAATAACGAATGATGTAGTTTGAATTATGTAGCTAACAATATTTATCCATAGTGTACTAAAAAAAACATTTTTTTGATATATTTTTTAGTTAAATTCTTTCCTATTTATTTTCCTAATGGCACTATTTTAAATATTTTTTTTTAATTTATCAATCCTAAACTTGAGTTACCCTACACTGACCTACTTTGTTAACCTGAGTATACCTGTGCGAATCGATTGGCGGATATAGACCGCCGCGTTTACCCACTAAAACCTCACAGTGCTCCTGCTAGGCCGCCATTAGTCTGGACCTTGGGTACTCCCTGATCCTTCTGGTAAGTCCCCGCTGTCCTGCTTTGACCTGGCCTACCCTGTCCTACCCTAACTACAGGATGGGATAACGACTGAGTACAACAACGGGTAAACACTTAACGCTTAATTTAATATAGCACTAACCTCTTATGTGTACATATTGAAGTACAATTCTTATTAATATATAAAATAATATATAAAATATTGTTTTTTGCACAAAATTTACAACATAAAATTCTATGAGAGGACTAAAAATAAAGCTAGAAACCATTACCTTCCAGTCAACTTAGTCATGTGAAAATTTCCGTTGTTACGGATTATATTTTGATATTGATTTCTTTAGAAGCAAATATATACTTGAGTTAATATTTAAATTTGGCCGAACTCAAATATTATTTTTTTTTCATAATAATAACAGATTTATATTTATATGTATTAACAAAGAAATGATAGACACTCCGTTCCCTTTCGTCTGAAGGAGAAAAAAATTATGTATAACTATTTCCCCAAGTGAAAACTGAACCCACAACCAATTGTGATCACAATCAGACACTCTCCCACTGCGCTGCGATGAGCTGAAGAAATTTAATAATAAAATATTTACCTATTAAAAAAAAACAAAACTTATTGAATTGCGTTATTGCTCATTTAAAATTATAAGGAGTTTTAAAAGTTATACAATTTCCACAACGGATAGTCTGTTGCTTGAAAAATATTAATATCAATTTATTATTTATTCTAATAAATTTAATACACTATATTTACACTACACCGCAGCTGAACACTGAGAGTATCTTGAAACCACCCCCCTTCGCCTACGTACTATACGGTAAAAAACATGGAAATAAAAGAATTCGTTTTGAATTTAATTATGTTATTTTTTCTTTTTTTTAGTATCATACATTACAGGGTAGATAGGAAGTGTCTAGTATCAAGACACTCTGCACTTTGCTTTCCACTGATTTTGAGACAGTATGTTGAGTGGCGAGACCCAATGCCGCGCTTGTCTTATCAGAGCGAAGAAATGGAAACAATTTAAATATGATTATATTATTATCCGAGTGGGAATCGAACCTACAACCGTTCGCGTTTGAAGTCACAGGCTGTGCCACTGCATCGGCTATTGTTATAACAGCTCTGTGTCACATTACAGGAAAGAAACTAGTATAAGAAAACATTTAGATCATGTACAGTAGTACATTGGTAAAACAAAGGAAAACATATTAATTAAAAGTTTCATTTAATTCGGATGAGTGATTATATTTGCAATCGCTTACCTAAATAAGAATCAAACCTAAAGCCAATCGTGTTTACTGTCAGACGCTGTCCCACTGCGCTTCAGGTCATTCAAATGACAAATAATTATATTAATACAAACAAAAACCGTTCAATTGCGAGTCGGTTTCATCCACCGAGGATTCCGTACAAAATTTAAAAGTCTCGAACATTTCTGAATAGATGAATATAATATGTATTGGAATAAGGACACAAAGCCGTTTGTTGCCTCAATTGAATATTAAGTTTTGCCAGCTGCTTTTAGGTCATCCGGAAATACCCTATTAAAAGTAATTCCCTATACAATGCAGAAATACGCTTTGGTTACGATAAAAACGGCCGCCTTTTTTTAACTAAATATTAAAAAAATATTTTTTTTAGGAAATCAAGGCACCGTAGACCCGAGAATATGGCATTAATTTTAATTCAATATCTCCAAGTGTTTCTGAGCTAAAGGTTTTCGACAGACAGGTGATATTCAAACAGTTCCTATTTTCCATAAGGGGCATGGAACCTTAAAAACTATATATTTTAAAATAAAATAACTATATATTTTTAACTTTATAAAAATACCCAAATTTGTCAATATATAATGTCAATATATATGACTTAATTGAATACCTAAGCGTTGACGTTATCATTCCCCACTGACATTCCAAACCAGATAGCTAGAAATAATTGTCATTACAAAATCAAAGTACTAAAAAAAAACTTATACGAAATAATCGTTATTTGTTTATTAACATTTTTTATGTTTATTAAATAAATATACATAATATATATGTTATAATAATATCTGCATTTTTTTTATTTTTACATATTCTAAATGAAACTATTCTAAACGATTAATCACATATAATTTTATTTTCAAAAATATAGGTTTTGCAATTCTCTTAATAAAAATAATTTCAAATGAATTATTTTTATTCTAATTTTTAATATTTTTAAAGTGTTATTCCACATTTAAGATTAGAAAACACCTTTGAAAAAACGCATAAAAATTTTGAACGCAACGGGATTTGAACCCGCGCCTCTTGGATACCGTCCAAGCGCTCTGACCGCTAAGGCATGCGTTCTACTACCAGCTGCGTCGAAATTTTTATACGTTTTTGTTACAACTTATTTAACAAGAGAGTCAGAGCGCTTGGACGGTATCCAAGAGGCGCGGTTTCGAATCCCGCTGCGTTCAAAATTTTTATACGTTTTTTCAAAGATATTTTATATTTATTCTGTAATCTAATACATTTTTCATACTGTTTAATCTCTTTGTGTCCCCCTGTCAATGTGACATTTGCTAATTGACATGTCTATATTCAACTGACAAGCTTAAAACCTAATTCGTCCTATATACGATATCCTTAATATTCAGCGTTTGTTAATGTTTGTAATATTTATGTAAATATATTAAATATAACATTATTAAATTATAAGGTAACACCTTTGTAAAATATTATTTATTACTAACCTTTTATATTGTACATATATACATATATATTTATTGTAAATATTTATCGAATTTGAGGCCGGTCGTGGCAGTGTGAAAGCTTCTGACTGTTAACACGATCGGTTGTAGGTTCGATTCTCACTCGGGGGAGTGATTATATTTAAAACTATTTTCACTTCCTCAAGCTGGTAAGACAAAATGCGGTATTGTTTTCTACCACTCAACACACAATGTCTCGAATTCGGTGGAAAGCGAACGGAATGTTTTGACACTAGGTACTTTCTGTCTACCCTGCTATGCGGGATAAAATCGTGAAGTTAAAAAAAAGTATTTGTATTGTTATAGGTGAAGGTCGCTATGTACTTACTGGATCTCTTTTTAATATACTATTTATATAAGCGTAACCTAACTCTGAAGACGCAATCGGTAGTTTCACCCGTCGGCCAAGCGAATCTTCCCTAACCGATATAGTTATACAACTTAAAAATGGCAATCTCTTGAAGAGACATGGATGCGGTCCGCAAGCTAACTGGACAACGCGCTGCGGCCCCGAACACATGAGCTGCCAGTGTCAACAACGAGCGAGAAGACCACCATCACCGGACAAGACCTTATAGAGGGATTCCTCTATTATATTGTACATATGTGTCGGGTGCTCTCCACACGTCATAATAAAAAAAAAACAAAAATCACTGAATAATTTATGAACGCGCCCATAAGTCCGTAATTTGTAACAAAAAGCCTCCAAGAAAGACTTTACTCGGTTTTACAGTACACTCACCTTTGTGTGTTTTCCATACAACGTGACATTGGCGAATTGGTTTGTGCTCTACTGATACGTTCGTTCCACCATATGGAACTAACTAGAACGATATTTCTATTTAAACTATTTTTAATCGTACGTAAGCAGTGTAATCGACACTTTTAATATATCCAGTTACAATGTGCACAGATAAAAAATATTAAACTGAAATATGGCAGATTAATATATAATAGGCAATATACTCATTAAAGTAGATACGTCTTATCCGCAGGCCTCTAGATCGACGATTCTTTTATTAATATTTTTTTTGCTCTATTCGCATAGTAAGATAGACAGAAACAGAAAGAACCAATGTTAAGATTCTCTGTTGCCCACTTGCCGCCCAAAAACAAGATATGACGTGTTGAGTACAAGTATAAAAATCAATTTTACAATAATTGATAAAAATCAATTTTAAAATAATTAGACTAACAACAACTTAGATCTGATAGCTGATGTTTGGAAAACTATATTATTATTATTACTCACTATATGTTATATAAAGTCCTCTTTTATGTCGGTCTATCTGTACGAGATAACCTCAAAAACTACCTAAGGAACTTTTTTTTTAGCTTCACGCTTTTATTCCGCATAGCAGGGTAGGCAGAAAGTACCTAGTGTCAACACACTCCGTACTTCGCTTTCCACAGAATTTGAGACATTGCGTTTTGAGTGGTGAAACTCAACGCCGCTCTATGCCTTTACCGGAGCTAGGAAGTGAAAATAATTTAAATATAATCACTCCCCCGAGTGGGAATCGAACCCACAACCGATCGTGTTTACAGTCAAACGCAGTCATTCTATGCTATAGATAGCAATCAATTGAGTTTCTTGACACTACCCTGCTATGCAAGATAATGCATGAAGTTGTTTGTTTTTGTATGTAAAACTATTTACTTGTGTGTTTTAGTTATTACAAAAAAAATATCGCATGAAGAACTAAACGGTTGGTACAAACGACGCCCACATGCTCGCTAAAAATTGTTTAAAAAAATATAAGCTTTATCATCCGGGTGAAGACGGAACGAGTCGCTAGCAATAGATAAGGGGAAACAGACTAGTTGTGTGTATATAACAGTCGCAGTCCTGCTATGCGGACAAAATGTCGTATAAAACCTTTAAATTCACGTACAACATGTCACGGTTTATGGTTTTAGTGATATTTATGTTTTTTCTTTATCTACTTTGTTTCCAAAATCTTAATCGATATGAGGCGAAGAGCATTCAAACGTTTTCATATATGAAACAGAAAGACAACATATATATATTACAGTGGACGAACAGTACTCGAGCACCGTTCAATTTCATGAGAGTGGGGAATTCAGCGTTTATACGTAACAAGTGTAAATACACGAACTGCTTCGTAACGAACAACACTGAGTTCCTAGACGAGGGTCAATTCGACGCTGTCGTATTCAACGGGCGGGAAGTTGTTAACTTAATGCACGAACAACTCCCCGAGAGACGATCACCGGAACAAAAATATATATTTGGCGCTATGGAATCCTCCGATAACTACCCTATATGCGACAGCATATACGATGGCTACTTCAATTGGACGTGGACGTACAAAATCGATTCGGATTTCCGATGGGGATACATAACGATTTACGATTTGGATAATAACGTAGTGGGACCGAGGGCTGACATGGAATGGCCCCAATACATGAAGCCGATCGACGAAGAAATAGAACACAAGTTGTCAACGAAATCCAAAGCCGCTGCCTGGTTTGTATCACACTGTTCAACGAGGAGTAAAAGAGAGATATTTATGAAAGAGGTCCAAAAGGAGTTGAAAGTGTACGGATGGACAGTCGACGTGTACGGTCGCTGTGGTACATACAGCTGTCCTAAATCCAAACCCTATAGTTGTTATGACATCATTCAAAGGGACTATTATTTCTACTTTTCTATGGAGAACTCCTTCGCTGAGGACTATGTGACTGAGAAACTCTTGCTCGCGTTGAATAATTATGCTGTGCCAATTGTTTATGGATCTGCTAACTATTCAAGGTACTTAATATATACAAATTGATATTATTATCTCAGTGATATAATCGGAACACTCTTTGGTTTCTGATTGTATCACCATAGTTTTGGGTTCGATTCCTAGGGACTACGCTTAAATTAGTTATTTTACTGTTTTTTAAAGTGTTATACCACACTTAGAATACATTTTTAAGATATTTGAACGCAGAGCGATTTGAACCCACGCCTCTTGGAAACCGTCCAAATGTTTTAAGTGCTACGCCACACTTTCTACATCTGAGAGTGAGTCAGAGTGGTTTTACGAAATTTTGTTACCCAAAAGATATTTCCTTACAAATAATCGTTCGGTAAGAGAAAAAAAAATAGTCTATAAGAATTTCGTCGCAGGATGTATAATGCATAACAATGCAAAGCACTTGGACAGTTGGTTCGAAACCGCTGGGTATAAATGTTTATAAGCTTTTAAAAATAATTAAATTATTTATTTTCATTTCCTCACTCTATTACTGTAAAATTTGACAGTAACATAAAGATTAGTTACTTAACACACCACGTGTCTCAAAAGAACCAGTTATTTTTACTGGATTGCAAAGGAAGGTTTTTCACGCCTATCTTGTATTTATGGAAAATTATTTATTATATCATATCTTCAGAACCGCTATACGAAATAACATAACTGAGATATCGCTAGATTTATCTTAGAACTCTAAGTGAATACTAAATAATGGGAATACTAAATAATGGGAATACTAAATAACTATATAATACATATATAGTTACCGTAACGGTAATAAAATTATTACTATGAGAAGATTAAAAATGTTAACTTCGCTATTTTCACCGGGAAAGAGGAAAGGGTACAGAATATTTACATGTCCATCATCTAGACTCGAAATATCCGACCTTAAAAATTATTTCATTAACCACATGACGTTAATTCTTAGATTGCCTGGAAAATGATATAAAAATGGCAAAAAAAATAATATAAAACGACGTATGGAGTGTCTTGATACTAGGTACTTCCTGTCTATCTTGCTATACGAGATAAAAGGGTGAAGGAAAAAATAATAATAAAAAAACAAAAATCCCTCCTGCATATATATAACTAAGTAATACAAAATTAACATAGAGTGTTGAAAGAGGATAAAAATTAATAATTATATAATATAAATAAATTCAGCTAAAGAAATCAAGACAATGTCATACATAAGTACCCTATGTCTTAGAATGTCTAAAATATGAACACCATAGCTAATATGAACACCATAGCTTTGAATTATTTCAACCTTTTACATTTAATTTTACAATTACTTAGTGGTTTTTCCGCTTTTGTAGGTTTTTTTTATTACTAGCTGCCTGCTTGTTACTTCGTATGCACGAATTATAGCATATTTTGTAATGATTATATTCAATTATTTACATTTCTTCACTTTGGTAAGATAAAACGCGGCGTTTAGTGCCGCCACTCAGCACGCAATGCCTTGAATTCGGCGGAATGTGGAGTATGGAGTGTCTTGACACTAGGTACTCCCTGTAATGCTTGGGATAAAAGCGTGAAGCTAAAAAAATTCGTTTTGCTTTACTAATATCATTGAGAGCACTATGTCATTACCGACATACATTCAATAGATAATGTATGAAAATAGTTATCAGGGCACAAAACATAGGGTCAGTGCCGATTCGTGGATTTTACTAATAGTGCGATTTAACTCAAAGTGGCTTCCATGTAACGTACATGTAACCTTAGTATTGTGTATTTAGTATTTATTTATTATTTATTTTTATTTATTTTATTAATAAAATAAATAAAAAAATAATAAAATAAATATTCCATCGTGACACTGTGGGGATAGCGTTTGACTGTAAACAAGATTGGTTGTGGGTTCGATTCCCATTCGGGTGAATGATTACATTTATTATAACATTATTTTCATTTCCTCGCTCTGGACAAAGCGCTGCGGAGCTGAGGTCCGCTCAACATGTCATGTCTCGCATTCGCCGGAAAGCGGAGTACGGAGTGTCTTGACATTAGGCACTTCCTGTCTACCGTGCTACGCGGGATAAAAGCGTGATGCAAAAAAAAATATATAATAGCTATCTGCACTTGTTCTCTACATTTGGGTAACTGTTAACATTCGTACTCCTCCGACTGGCTGATGTTTGTGCAAAAGAAGACATAGAAAATAGCAGAAAAAATAAAAACCCATAAAACAAAGAATTCAAAGCTTAAAATGTATATTAATTTCTTTCGGGGTTTTTATATGCTGAAATAAAGGCGCCACGTCTTAATTGAGTTGAAACTGTAACACACAAGTAATTTATCGAACTTCTATGATGTGGAAACATGATAATACCATTAACTATATAATATTTTAATGTATATAGTTATTCAATATAATAAAAAAACCTGTATTTGTTATCAAAATATATCACTACATGTTATCTACAAACAAAAACATTGCACTTTACATAGAAATCGATTTAAACTCTTATACCGTTATCTAGTTATATCAGTATCGTAAATATTAAAACAATCATTTGTATTTATGGATATAATATTTTTATATTTGGCGCAGTGGGACAACGTTTGGCCGTAAACGTGACCAGTTGTGGATTCGATTCACACTCGAGGGAGTGATTATATTCAAATTATTTTCACTTGCTCGCTTTGGTAAGACAAAATGCGGCGTTGAGTACCGCCACTCAATACGCAATATCTTTCATTAAGGGGAATGCGGAGAAAGGAGTGTCTTGACACTAGGTTTTTCTGTCTACCCTGCTATGCGGGATAAAAGCGTGAAACTAAAAAAAATATTCAGGGCGTAATTGACTGATAGAACTACTAGTGCTTGTCACGCTACATGTAAACGTTAATCTTGAGGACAACGCTATAGGTAAATTCTCTTCAGATCAGTTCGTGTATTAAATATTTCCTCTTCAAACTAGGTTCCTTCTGCCTAGTTTGCGGGAAACAAAGTTATATTATGTTAATTTTTCACGAATTTAAGTTCTGACTATTTCGTAATTATTTTAAACGGATTAATCGTGTTTTGGTATTTGAAAATTAAAATTATTTTTGATAACTTTTTTTAGCTTCACTCTTTTATATCGCAGGGTAGATAGGAAGTATCGAGGGTCAAGACACTCTCTACTTCGCTTTCCACTAAATTCAAGGCATTGCGTGTTTAGTGGAGAAATGCAACACCTCTCTTTGTCTTACCAGATCGAGGAAATGAAAATAAAACAAATACTAAAATATACTAGAATATATACTCCAATTAAACGGCTTAAAATAAATTCATCTATAATATGTTAGAATCGCGATGATCAAAGACCTTAAGAATTTAAGTGTCAAGAAAGTATAAAAATAATAACTGTGGACGAGGCGAAAGAGGTATGCAGGGACCGTAGCGTTTGGCGCTCCGTACTCTCTGACTACCCCGCAAGGGATAAAGCGTGAAAAAAGTAAATAAGTACCCCCAAAATATTTCCACTCCAAAAAAAATGCTTGAACTATAACAAATAACCATTTTAAAAATATCATTTTGAGATTCGACTGTCAATAAATATATACATTGCTTCTATTAAAATTCTAGTAATAACGACTTTATATGTAGCTGGTACATATACTGAATAATTCAAGATTTATGTGTTTAAAAATTTTTTATCGTAACAAGATTTGAATCCACGCCTCTTGGACGATGTCCAAGCGCTCTGACCGGTGAGTCATGCGTTCTATATCTGGCTGCGTCGAAATTCTTATACTCTTGTTACAACTTATTTATGTTGAGAGAGGTAAGTGAGAGGTAGAGATGCAAATTTTTGCTACCTGAATATAATTTCTAAGAAAGAATCATTTGGAAAGACTGTAGTAACGTCGGTATTTTTATCGGAACATATACTAAATAATTGAACATATATGTGCTTAAAAATTGAATTCGTACCCACGCGTCTTGGAAACCGCCTAAGGACTCTAACTACTAAACCATACGTATCACTTATCCAGCTACGTTGAAATTATTTTCACTACTCTTAAAGTGTTATTCCACTTAGGACTAGATTTTTTTTTTGAAAAACCGTATAATAATTTGAACGCAGCGGGATTCGACGCTTACAAAAATACTGAATAATTGGGTTTCGGTCTTTTCAAATGATTATTTCTTAGAAATAATATTTGGTTAGCAGAAATTTGTATGTATGTCTACAGAGATGCTTACAACATACATAAGAAGTATATAAGAATCTCGACTCAGCCGGTAATAGAACGCACGACTTAGCCGTGAGAAAACTTGGACCTAACCTACGCCAGGTTCGAATCCCGTTAAAATTTTGATATGCCGTTTTTAGAAATGCTTAAGTTGAATTTCTTATTAACTTATTTATGTAATGAATAACAGAACAAGTGTGTGACATTTCTAATACAAATTTATATACGTTTTGTAAAAAGGTTTTGCTTGTTCTCATTGTAAAATATAATGAACGTCAATAAACTATTAACAGTACAAGAAATATCTTGTTTAAAGTTTTAAGATTGTGATTGATAACAATTTTCAAATCTGTTTAACGTGCCGATATATATATATATATATATATATATATATATATATATATATATGCACACAGTGGTGACCCCGACCCCTATGTTTACGGTATAGTACCTTATTTGGTAAGCGTGAAATAACTAGACGCAGCAGGAATCAAGTCTGTTTAATTGAGTATCTATTACAACTCTGAATAATAAAATTATTTGACATAGTATTTATAGGGGGCACATAAGCGATGACGTGTTCAGTACGTAGAAAATTATAGCCGGGCTATTGTGGCGCAGTGGGACAGTCTGACTGTAAATTCCGTTTGTTATGGGTTCAATTCAAACTCAAAGAAATTATTACGTACTTATTAAACAGAGTGCCTTGACACTAGATTGTCTCTCACTACCATGCTATGGGGGAAAAAGTGTGAAGTAATAAAAGAATTTACAGTATAAAGAAAAAAATACTTCGTATTTACTATGTAATTGATCAGATAGACTTAGCGTTTAGGATTTCTAAGTACAATTAGTAGGCGAGAGGTTTTAAACCAAAATCTCTATAATCTATTAGCAGATTATGGCCTGTCTTATTTTGTGTGCTCACAGACTTTCTGTAATATCCGTTTTTTGTTTACTCTTTGGATCATTTATTTAATTTTTTAAACGCTTGTCGTAGAATTTGAGACAAAATCAATTACAAATTTCTCTCGAATTCGGAGGAAAGCGGAGTACGGAGTGTCTTGATACTGGGTACTTCCTATCTACTATATTGTGTAGGATTTTTATCCTGTTATTATTAGCGTAAAGCTTAAAAACGTCCTGGCCAAAACTATAATCAGTTCTTTCCTAACATGCATTAATATCGAAGGCGGAATTGATACGATCTTTTTAGATTTGGATAAATAGAGACCAAATCTAAAAAGAACGAAAGACGTTACCTTTGCTGCTAGGGCAGTGCGTTGTCAACGCTCAGCGGGAAATCTAGTTTATATAGGTAGATATAGATATAGCTATAGGAAAAAAGAAGCTATGCGATCCATTCCGCAAAGCCTGGTAGTTAGAGACATCCCAGTGTCCAGACACTACGTTGAATGTTATTGAAAAGTGCAACCATATCGTTTTGAGTACAGTCGGCACTTATTCCATGGCACATCACCATATGGAAACTAAGTAAATTTTATGGTTTTCGACCATGATTTTTTTCTTTAAGCATCTGTTCCATAGCGCTTGACAAGAGATATTACAAACTTTTCACCGTCTATTCTAATTAATAACATTTTTTTTTATCAACCCGAATTACTTTGGTAGGTATATTTTTTTTATTTTTAGTAGGCATATTTACTTAATATTAGATTCCGCTCGCGGCTTCACTGCGTCGCAACCGGCCAAAACATATATTTACAAAAAGATAAAATCAGAAGTTACGTTTGTTTTTATAATATCAGACAAAGTATGGCTTCTACACAACCAATCCCGTTTACAGTCAGACGCTGTCACACTGCGCCACGACCGGCCTCAGTACCTTTTTGCAATAATTTTAAAAACTACTTATACCAATTTATTTGTGTATTGGACAAAGTTCCTTTAAAGTTGAATACAATACTTTAAGCGACAAGTGTATTTCGATAAATATTTCATTAATGTTAATCAATGTGCCTTTAAAAAACTACATTTCAATTTAAAACTATTTTCAACTCAATATTTGTAATATATATGGTTTTCATATACAAAATAAGAGAAGCTTCACACTTTATTGCGCATAGCGGGGTAGAAAGAGGTAGTGAATACATTATCTCTTTCTACCCCGAAGTACTCTAGTGAAGGTCTCACTAGAGTGAAATGAAAATATTTTAAAATATAACCATCCCCCCGAGTGGGAATAGAACCCATAACTAGCTCTACTAGGAAGTTTTTAGCGGATTACTTGACATTTGTTCTGATATTGTGACTAAATTACACAAAATTATTAAAAAGGTAAGCCTATGTCCAATCACAGTGTATGACTTATATTATTGTAGAGTTATATCAAAATATGTTCAGTATTTATTGTGGGACAGAGTATTAAACATACATCCTTACAAACTTACACATTACGTATACTAGACACACCGTTTTTACTGATTCTTTAAATATTTATAAATATTACTAAATATATATATATATATATATATATATATATATATATATATATATATATATATATATAATTTATTTTAATACCGAACATGTAGCTCGCTATTTCGGTTCCGTGAAATAACTTGTTAAAAACAATCTCGTTATGCCGGTCGTGGCGCAGCGCTCGCATTTACAATCAGACGCTGTCCCACTGCGCCAAGACCGACCTGGAATAATTTAATTTAATAATAATATAATAATATTAATAATATATTAATAAATAATATTATGACTGGACTGACGACATACGCAAGGTTGCCGGAGCGGGCTGGATGAGGGTTGCGGAGGACCGGGATGTTTGGCGCAAACTTGGGGAGGCCTATGTCCAGCAGTGGACTGCGATTGGCTGACGACGACGACGACGAATAAATAATATTATATATTAATAAATAATAATATATATTAATAAATAATAATATATATTAATAAATAATAATATATATTAATAATATTTTTTATAAATATATAAACCTGTTCCGTTCTCAGTAACGCCTGTCTGCACAACTCGCTTAAGAATTGTTACGATATAAATAAATTTATTTATTTTTTCGTCGAAATTTTTAGACGCTTGTTTCATATTATTTTTCTTGTGACCATTTCTATTATTTTCAGTGCGAAATAATACTCTAAAATATAAAAAAAATATATTAAACTATTTTTTTTTTTGTTTTTCAGATTTTTACCGCCAGGAAGCTACTTAGACGGGAGGGAGCTCGGCCCTAAGAGGCTAGCAAAGCTAATGAGCGAAATAATTGGCAACAAAAGTTTATATTATGAATTTTTTCGTTGGAGAAACCATTTTAAATACAAGGAAACTTCGTCGCAAGAGGATATTTGCAAGTTATGTGAAATGATGAACGACGAACGGAAAGTAACGGAAGTGACTGTTTGGAAAGACTTTAGAACCTGGTGGAATGGAGCCAGATACGAAGACAATTGTGGATAATGAGATCTTTGATTTACGCGATTTTTATACATTTTAAATGAAACTATTTTAACCGGATTAATCGCGTATATTTTGGTATTCGATCGTAGTATACCAAGGACCGTAGTCACAGGTCACCTGTGACCCCGGTCTACTGTAAAGTGTTCAAAACGTCAGGTGTCCAAAGTGTATTTTCGAATACCAAAATATACGCGATTAATCCGGTTAAAATAGTTTCATTTAAAATAATTGTGGATATTAACTTTTTAAATAATTTTGGGTTATTTGTTTACGTTCTTATACGGTGGATTGTAAAGATCCCATTGAAATGATCTCTTCCAGAGTCGTAAGGCAGAGATAGTGTTTTCTATAACGGAACTAAACGCCGTTAGTTGACTAATTAATATCTTCCAATAAAAACGTAACCAACAAAGATATCCAAAAAATAAAATCAGTATTTAACCTACATATAATGACAATTAAATTGTTAATAAAATATTAATTTAAACGGAAAAAGAATACAGTAGAAAGAAATGTGTAGCTTTTATATATTTTTTTTATATGAGAATTTGACGCTTGTAGCTAAAAACAAGGCGATATTATATATTTTTTAACATCCTTGGAAGGTCGTAGCGCAGCGGGACAGAGTTCTACTGTAAACGCGATCGGTTGTGGGTTCGATCCATGCTCGGGGAGTGATTATATTTAAATTATTCTCACTTCCTCGCTCTGGTAAGCGACGTTGAGTTCCAACCCTCAATACGCAATGTCTTGAATTCGGTGGAAAGCGAAGTACGGAGTGTCTTAACACTAGATACTTTCTATCTACCTTGCTATTATGAATTCTTGAAACAATATGTGGATTTCAGATTTTAAAACCGATTTTTCCAATTTAATCGTAATAAGTAATTATTTATTATTTTGGCTAGTATAGTAATATTTGTACATATATAAATATATACTACTAATATTTTGTACGTATACAAACAAATACAATCGGAATGTCTGTTTGTATTATTAACAAAACCACTTTTAACTAAATGCATACATGGTGTGTATACCGAAAAAAAAAAACATTTTTACAATTTTTACCTATTTTTTATTAACTAAGGTTAATCTTATTTTAGAATTGTAAAATAAATATCGGGAGATATTAAATTCCACAGGTACAGAGTAGCGGGTACAACTAGTATTATAAGTACTTAAGTAAATATTAGTGCTCTATGCAAATTATAAATAACAGTTTTTTTTTGTAAATATGTCTGTATATATAAGTTTATTTTTTTTTATAATAAATTATATAGTAGTGAATATTTAATAATAGTTTTTATACCTTGATTATTGTTGTTCTGTGTGTTGGTACTGCCGATAAAGAGAGTAAGGATGTACGGTGTGTTTTCTAAATCGTAAATTTTATTTACAATTGTATGTTGATTTAATATATTGCTAGATTTTGTCAAATATGTATTGTTTTTTATTCGTTTTCCCATGACACTTAGAAATGTTCACGTAAAAAATGTGTCAATGCCAAGAAAGCCTCAATCTCCTCGTGACCATGACTCACGAGTTACAATCTGTTGATTATAAAACGCAAGCAAATATAATTATACGCCATAGAAAAGACAAAAAAATCTTAGTTTGATAAAGTAATAAGTAAAGGCAAATAATTACTCTTTTGGTTTTTGTAAACGTACGTATATATAAAAGTAGGATAGATACAAGTATTTAAGTGTCAAGACACTCCTATTCGGATGTCAAAACATTGTGTATTGAGTTACCTTAGAAGAAACTGAAAATAATTTGAATATAAAGATGTCCTAAGTAGGTATCGAACCTGCAACCGCCACGTTTACAGTCAGACACTCTGCCACTGCGCCATTTGCTCTTCAACAAAATAAATGGATATATAATGCCAAGGAGGATATTTGAAGACTTTCCCGGAGCTTTAAAATGATGGGATGATTATGATAGCGATAATTTGTGTTTATTAGTCCCCGGAGGATATATATATATATATATATATATAATTATTTTAATTTTTTTGTCTGTTTGTCACCATGTCTGTTCATAAATAAGAAAGTTATATCAATAATAATAAGGGATTAAATCCACTCGAACCTTCACCTGATCTAAAAAGATAAAATACAGTGTTGAGTTCATTGAACAAGTAATGTGTTCACTGTAACTTGTAACTGTACTGTAACTTCACGCTTTTATTCCGCTTATCATTATAGTCAAGAACGAAAGAAGTACCTAGTGTCAAGACACTCCGTACTCCGCTTTCCTCCGAATACACATACATTATATATATATATATATATATATATACATATATATATATATATATATATATATATATATATATATATATATATATATATATATATATATATATATATATTAAAATAAAAAAACCTTTTATTACATACAATATTTACTCACCCATTGATATTTTAAAGAACAAATATGTTATTTTTTTTAAAATGTATCAACAATTCAATACAATTATTTACTGAGCTTAAACCGGACAATTCAAATAGAAACAGCAAATTGAACATTATTTCATAAAAAATATAGTATACGTCATCATGGCTCAGTGATGAAGAGTCTGAATTGGTCGTGGGTTCAATTCCATTCAAGTGATATTTAAACCTTCATTTGTTCGTCTGATAAGACAAAGCGTTGCGTTGAATTTCACCATTCATCACCATTCATCATTGAATTTGGATGAATAGGAAAGAACGGTTGTCAATATAGTATAAAATAGATTGTCAAAGATGGTGTTATTTATTCTAAAGGTACTTATTTGCTATGTTAATAAAATAAAGTGAATTTAAGACTTAAACTCACCTAGAGTTGTAATTATGTATGACAAAATTAGTGCTAAGTAAATGTTAATACAATACTATTGCTAACACAATACTATTGTGAATTCTAGTAGTTTATTTACATTAAAAACACAATACTTATGGCAAAACGAAATATTTAGTTCAAAAGTAAAGAGAGATAATATAAATGTATAATCAGTGGTGCAGTGGGACAACGTCTGACTGTAAACGCTATCGGTAGTGGGTTATATTTCCACTCAGGGTAATAATTATATGTAAAATATTTTCACTTCCTCGCTCTGGTAAAACAAAGCGCAGCCACCCACTTAACACGCAATGATTCAAATTCGGCGGAAAAAGGAATACAGAGTGTATTGCCATTAGATGCTTCGTGTTCACTAGGTTCTACCCTGCAATGCGTGATAGAAACGAGAAGAAAAAAACGCTACGTATTACCAATAAAATTATTAGAAATTCTTATCGTATAATTCAAATACATTAACTAAATGCCTAATTTGCTGGTATCGTTCAAGCTACTTATTTAATTATAGAGTTTCCAGTTAAACTTTGTATGGGCATTCAATTACTCGTTGTATCAGTTGACATTATATTCCCACTATCCCACTACATTCACTTTTTTGATTTACAAAGTACGGCGTTGTGTTCCGCCACTCCACACACAGTGTCTTGCATTTGACGGAAAGCGGCGTACACAGTGTACACTAGGTACTCCGCTATGCGGGATAACAGCGTAAAACTAAAAAAAAAAACAGAAAAAATTCAAAGAAGAATGAAATATAAAGTCACGTCGGAATTATTTTAAACAATTATAATTATACTTTATAGAAAGTATAGTCGCTTAGTGGAACAATATGTAAATACATTGATTGTGGGGTTTGATTACTGCTCAGAGGACAATAGATAGTTTAGTTTCCGATACGATATCGGGCGGAAAGCAGTCAACCAAGTGTCCTGACACTAGGCTGTACCTCACTATCCTACTATGCGGGAGATTATTTTTTAGTTACTATTTTCAACTTAGGGAATATTTTAGTTGCTATTTTCAATCTAGTTAAGTAAGGTAACTTACGGATATAACTTTTAGGGCTTTTTCAAATTTTTGTTAAAAACTTGTACATTTATAAGAAGCTTTTTAGGGCTAGAAATTTGTCAATAAAATTTACTATCTACATCTAAATACTTCCATATAATATTAAAAAATATAAAGGCATGGACAACTTATTAAGAGAAAACAACTGTTCTTATACATATATACATAGTTAAAATCGTATAATTTGTTAGTAATATAATTAAAATATCTTCAAAGTGTGTTCCACCCGGTCTACGACCGTCAAGTAAGCCGTTAACAATGTTAGGAAGTCATATAAGTAGTTTCTATAACTCCGCCATAGACACGAGTCTACAGTTGAAATGTAATTTGGAACATTCTGTTGCGTTTAGTGCACATTGTTAGCTTCACGCTTTCATCCCGCATAGCAGGGTAGTCAAGAAGTATTTAGGGTCAGGGTAGTCAGGAAGTATTTAGTAACACTCCGTACTCCACTCCACTCCGTTTGCATGTTGAATGGCGGAATTCAACGCCACGATTTGCTTGATAATGTATAATCATATATAGTAGTCCATCATGGCGCAGTGTGACAGCGTCTGACTGTAAACTCGATTGGTTGTGGGTTTGATTCGCGCTCAGGGGAATGATTATATTGAAATTTATTTTAAAATCTCCACACTGGTAAGATAGTGTCGCGTTGATTTCTGCAATTTTTGATTTCGATCGGAAAACATTCAACGGTATATTTATTAGTATATTGCCACTAGGAACTGGGCGTTCTATATACAACGATCAGTTACATACACTTACGGAACGTTTATAATCATTTATTTACCAATGGTAGAAAAATAAATATATTTTATTTACCAGACCTTACCCAATTCTGCTATTATAAATTTGTTTTTAAAAACAATACAAGAGAGAATAAATCCCACTTACAATCTCAATAGAAAATGTTTACTATGAAAATTCAAATAATATTCAAAAGATTTCCTATGAAATTCAATTCGTTAATAACGTAAGTACTAAACAGCCTCAATATTTGTTAAGTAATAGATTGGAAAGCTGCTTTTACCCTTTTTTATATTTAGATATGACCGGTCGTGGCGCAGTAGGACAGCGTCTGATTGTAAACGTGATCGGTTGTGGGTCCGATCCCCACTCAGGGAAGTGATTATATTTTAATTATTATCATTTCCTAGTTCTAGTAAGACTATGTGCGGCGTTGAGTTCCATCACTCAACACGTGAAATACCGACTGTCTTGACATGAGGTAATTTCAGTTTACCCTGCTATGCGGGATAAAAAATATTAGATTTAAATACAGTAAATAAATACAGTAAATAAACATTTTCTTTTTTTAATAATTTTTTTGTTATTTTACAATAATTGTTAAAACCTCGGGACTCGGTACAGTAGATTATGCCTGTAATTACGATCAGCTGTGCGTTAGGTCTCACACGGAAGAATAATTATTTTATTTAATTTCATTTCATGGCGGTGTTTAGTTTCGCTAATCAATGCACAATATCTAGTTTTCAGGCGGAAAGTAGATCATGTCAAGGTACCTAGTGTCAAGACACTCTATACTAACACTTTCCTTTCCACCGAGAGATTTGAGACATTACATCGCATTTTGTCCTACTATAGAAAGGAAATGACAATAATTTAAATAAAATCATTCCCCCGAGTGGGAATTGAACTTACAACTGGTTGCGCTTACAGTCAGCCGCTGTCCCACTGTGCCACGACCAGCCTTAATCATAAATTCTATAGTTAATATTAAGCTATCCTAAAATTCGCCTTAAATAAATATGTATTCAAATAAGTAGGCTAGGTAAATACTGTAATAAAATATATCTATTTAAATAATTTATATCTACAAATTAATATTTATATAATAATGAATTTGTAATTAGTAGATATTTGATCAATTTGGTGAAGATCAAAGACTAGGGATTGCAATCCCACAGCTCATTCGATCCCGCGGGATCGACCAATTCCGCGTTAAATTATTCTATAAAATCGAATTGAATAGATAGAAAATATAGATTTTCTTTATAAATAAGGTATTATTAATAATATCTTACATTATGCAACCCAAATTAATTGTAAAAATTGAATTAAATTATTTTTATTTTATTAGGAAAGCTAATAATAATTAAATATATATATATATACTAATAATTAAATCACATGTGGCGGCGGCGGGGTGTTTTGTTCTGCCACTCAACTCGCAATGTCTTGAATTTGGCAAAAAGCGGAGCCCAAATTGTCTTAATGCTATTAACTTCCCATGCAGTCAAAATACCAAATACAAAGTTAAAAATACTTTCATAAGAAAGAAATTGCATTTGCTGTCTGATCTTCGAGTCTGCTTCTGATTGAACTGCATATATATCGTCATGCTGAAAATGATCTCTCAATTTCTATTCTAGGCTGAATTGTCGGTATATATTCATAGATTCTAGACGTAGTCTTCTCTGATATCAACTTAATCAAAAGGCCACGCGTCTGTTGCAGATGTTCTTAATTATCGATTATCGAAGACGTCGTGTGCATGTTCTTATATATTTTAAATTAATTTAAATTAACTATTTTAAACAAATTGATCACGTCGTGACGCAGTAGGATAGCATCTGACTATAAGCGCGATCGGATGTGGGTTCGATCCCCACTAGAGGGATTGATTATATTTAAATTATTTTCACTTCCTCGCTCTGATAAAGACAAATTACGGCGTTGAATCCGCCACTCAACACGTAATGTCTCGAATTCGGTGGAAAGTGAAGTACGGAGTGTGTTGACACTAGGTACTTTCTGTCTACCCTGCTATGTGGGATAAAACTGTGAAGCTAAAAAAATACATTTTTGGAATACTGACGTTTCGAACACCAAAATATACCCGATTAATCCGTTTGAAATAGTTTCATTTAAATTATTCTTGTGTTATTACATCGCCTTGAACTTTGATAACTTTTTATTATTCATGTTATTTCTTGGCATATTACAATTGTTTTTAATATTTCCGGGATGCGTGGTTTTTGGTTTGAATATGCAATATAACATATATAACATTCTACGGGAGATTATTAAGTGCCATGGAATCCCGCGGGAATATGGGATCCCGTTTTGCAGATTGCAATCCCCAATCAAAACAAATTTGCCGTATACATTATAAAATATTAAAAAGGTTATCGTTACATAGTAGGACTGTCTGGCTGTATTTAAATGATATTTGTTGGTTCGATTTCCAACTATTTTAAGTCTTCTGGTAAGACAAATTACGTTGTTGAGTTCCGCCACTAAATACGAAATTTTTAATTTGGCAAAAAGCGGTGCTAAGAATGAATTCTCTCGAGTGGGAATCGAACCCACGACCAATCGCGTTTACAGTCGGAAACTGTGCCACTGTTCCATGTTGGCTTATGGAAAAAGACAAAGCGACTAAATCAAAATATCATTTAATTGTTTATAAGTATTCCTTGAAATAAGTGTACCTCGTTTCTGAATCGACAGTTACAATGAGTGTTATATATATATATATATATATATATATATATATATATATATATATATATATATATATATATATTTATATATAAATATAGATTTTATTGTAATATATTCTGCTATATTACAATAAAATCTATATTTTTACTAAGGTTGAGGCCCATCGTGGCGCTGTGGGACAGCGTCTAACACAATCGGTTGTGGGTACGATCCCCAATCGGGGGAGTGATTATATTGAAATTATTTTCACTTTCTCGGTCTGGTAACAAAAAGTGCTGCATTGAGTTCCAGAGTGAGAACCTCACGCATTATATAAATAAAAAAAATATATAACAAAGTACTTCGAATGCCAGTCTTCTATTATCAATCTATCTTGACAAATTCTTCAATTTGTTTTCCGTAAGATGAGTTTGATTTGTAATTCACCCTTCAGTTTGTCAAGCGCATATCCCAATTTCAAAAGACATTTCATATAAATTGCTGGGACATTGCGCTTTTATAGATAGACATGAATCCTAAATAACAGTGAGCAGTCTTTGGTTAAGACCTAAGACGGGATTTATCGGGAGAAGGTATAATTTGTCACTAAGATAATCTCTCTTTCTCTTTCTTACTCTTTTGTTTCCTTCTGTCTTTCCTAAACATGGCTATTGCCATCTGGTTGTGTTGTAAACGGAAACGTTGCAAGCATTGATATCTTTTTTGACTATGTCCATCTCATCTTTAGTCTGGACCTAGAGACGTTCACATTCACCGAGATATTCCTGGCATACTGAGATCTTCTGTTCAAATACCCGCGCCCTCTGAGCCAGTTTTCAAATCATATAACGTACCATGAGGCTACCACGAATACGTTCGTTTCGTATATTATCGCGTTTCGATACTTGCCACCAAATAACTAGACGTCAAAAATAATTACCAACGTCTTTCACGCTTTGTTACGCGTAGCAGAGTAGCCAGAAATAACCTAGTGTCAAGACTTTCTGTCGACTGCTTTCTGCCTGAAATCGAAATATAGCATGCTGAACTGTGAACTCAATGTTCAAATAAAATTAAAATATAATCCTTCCTTCGAGTGGGAATCGAACTCATGACCAATCATGTTTACAGACAGGAACAGTCCCACGGCATTACCACGGCCTCAGTGCAAAAAAATACTGAAAGGTCTCGTAGTTTCCAATACATTGTAATTTACTATTTTGTATGTTAGTTTAATCTCTTCTAATCTACAAAACTATAACTTACGTCAAGCAATTCTCATATAAATAATTTTATATCTTGTTCCTCATATTCGGTATTTATTATGAAAACGCAGCTTCACGCTTTTTCTTGTTAACAATGGAGACAAAGAAAATCTATTGTTAAAATGCTCGATTTTCCACTTTACGTCCGAAATCGTGATATTGCGTGTTGAGTAATTCCATTCCATTATATTTTATATAACCCTTAAAAAACACTTAAAAAATTATTATTACGTACTTACCATGACACGTTGACTTACCATGAATATAGTTATTTTATCCCTCCATATTTATATGATTTTCGAGAATGTGGAGAATGGAGTGTTTCGACATTAGGTTCTCTCTTTTTCTCCTGTTTATTTATGGCGCTTCGAACGTGTCAGTAAAACAGAAATGACTTCGCCATTTCCCTGTTATTTTTCCATACAGAAGACACAAAAGGAGATTGCATGTCAAAAAGTTGACTTATAACGGATCAGGTATGTATATACATACCTATATTTACTCTTTCTATGCTATATAATAACGTTAATAAAATTACTTACAAAAGTGTGCTGAGTGCCGGAACTTAAAGTCGCGCTTTGTCTTATCGGAGCGAGGTAATGAAACTAATTTAAATATAGTGAGGCCCATGAGTTGGAATCGAACCCAAACCCAATCATATTTTCGTCGATTGTCTGAGGCTGTCCCATTACGCCACGAACAGCCTCTGTTATAAATTTTTTATTATTACTCTGCAAGTACTCGTCTACAGGTGAAGACCTCAGAAGACCAGAGATCCTCAATTATGTACTACAGTTATATTTATATTCTAATTTCCATGATTTCAAATATTGAAAGAACTGAAAGGAGTAACTTATTGACAGGAAGCTAGTGGATGTTTCTAGGAAATAGTTGGGGTTAAAGCAATAATGTTGATTATATTTTTGACGAAAGTAAATATTAAATAATACGGATATTTTATTTGAAATTATCATACTGTGTACAACTCAGGATATGAGTAAAGCCTATTTAGCATAGTATTTAATGCATAATTTGCAGTGATCTCACATAGAATAGAAAAACAACAAAAATATATACATATAATAAAAACATTTATTTAAAAAGTTTCCACTCCCATATGACAATGCACGGCGTTGAGCCGCTCAACACGAACGAGGACACTGCACACTGAGTCTTTACATAAGACTACGGAGTGTCTGAACACTGAATACTCTCCGCTTACCTTGGTATACGGGAAAAGGCGTTAAAATTACATATATAACAAAACCGAATCATAAATTGTCAAGGCTTAGGCCCAAATATTTACTGTTCCATTCAAATGTGTCCGACCCCGTCGAGATGGATTGCAGCAATTTAGGGAAAAGTAATGAACGAATAAAAGGGAAAAAATATGACAATCTATTAGTTTTTCCCCACTTTTGGTGTTATGCGCCTGAACTGACTGAATACTGCGGTAGTCGGTTTGAATTCCGCTCTGTAACAAATTATAATTTTATTTATAAGAAGGTGGTAATAGAAATCTTGTTAGTGCAATTTTTTACTCCTTGCATAGTATTTCTGTTTTTAATATTTATTATTGACAGCGTCTGACCGTAAGCGCGATCGGATGTGAGTTCGATCCCCAATCGGGGGAGTGGTTATATTTGAAGGTAAGACACAATGTGGCATTGGATTCTGCCACTCATTACGCAAAGTCTCGAATTCGGCGGAAAGCGAAGTACAGAGTGTCTTTACACTAAGTACTTTCTGGTTACTCCTGCTATGCGGAATAAAAGCGTGAAGGTAAAATATCGATTTCTTTTATTTACTTAAAAAAGTAAGGATCTCTCTTAGTGTCTGCACTGTGGTCTACGCCGCTCTAGGAATTTATGTACATACCAAAGTTAATAAAAATTACCTCCTTTTTTGGTTTTTCAGCAAATAATTTTAAATTATGAGCAAGCTCTCTTTGGGGCTAAATGCTCAGTCTATCTTTTAGGCTAAATACTCAATCAATCTAAGAAATCCTTATAAAAAATTATAAAGTCACATAATCACATCAAGTCGGAAATTATCCTTAAAGATTAGAGATTGCCAGTCGGCTTTTAACTAAAATTGTATTCCCACAATATATAAGTAATTGACTTTTACTAAGCCCATATGATATTCAAATTTTATACCAGTTAGTTTATTTTCACTGCGTTGATCCTATGAAAGGGCAAAAGACAAATATCCGAGAAAAATTTTGCGGTAGTGAAATATGGACCCTTATTTTGTATAGATGTAAGTTAAGACACTTTACAACTCCATTGTTTGTGTTTTTTTACATGAACTAACATCTTTTCTTTTTAAAAAATTAAAAGTAAAATAATGTATTATTTGAAAGTTTAATAATATTTCACCGAGCTCACGGAGTCGAAGTTAATAAATAAGGCTTGATAAAAACACGAATGGAACTCCGCGAAATTTTTTAGACAATTAGATTTTTTTTCCTTTATTCATCGTAATATCTATACAATTGTTTTCAGATTCTAAACAATTCTAATCAGTTACTGGATTCTAATCAGTTACTTCAAAGAGTAACAAACAACCGTTGATTCTTACAGATTTCTATTTTGATAATAATAATTGAATTTACTTGTGACGATTATATACAAGTATTACATGGAGTATGCATTACTATGCAAAACAGCATATTAGTCAGAAACAGTCAAGTGTCAAGATACTCTGTTGACCGTCTTAAATCAAGGTATTGCGATTGGCGAACTCAACGCCGCGTTTTGTCTTACTCTGGTAAAATTGAAAATTTTAATTCCAAAAATGTGAAAAAATCTGTAGTATATTCATTCCTATGATTGGAATCGAACCCACAACCAGTCGTGTTTACAGTCAGACGCTGTGCCACTGCGCCACGATGACACTTATATTACATATGTATTACTTGTATTTGAAAGTATGATATTTTATAGTTCTATATATACACTATACAAACAAAAAAATGATATAAACATAATTAAATAAAAAACCAGGCGGAAAAAAGAGGCTGGTCGTGGTGCAGTGGAACAGCGTCTGATTGTAAACGCAATCGATTGTGGGTTCGATCATCACTCGGGGGAGTGATTATATTTAAAATTTATTTTCACTTCCTCGCTTTGGTAAGACAAAGTGCGGCGTTAAGTCCCACCACTCAACACGCAATGTCTCGAATTCGGTAGAAAGTGAAATACGGAGCGTCTTGACACTAGGTACTGTCTGTCTATTCTGCTATGCAGGATAAAAAGCGTGAAGCTAAAAAAAGAAAAAAAAAACCTTTTCAATTTTTTTCATGGCGTATTGTATTGTACAACACCCTTTGAATTGATAATGGTGATAAATGATAACACCTAATTTATAGATTCGGATGAGTTGTATAAAGCTCTGTAATCCGTCATTTTATTGCGGCGGCCATTTTGGATTATCAATACTGATGATATAATGACAATGATATCTGAACTAAATATTTATGCTAATTTAAAAAAAAAAAATTGTTCAAAGTAAAAAAGTTACATGCTTCATGTTTTGAACGTTAAATAATATACTATTTATTTCCCTACAGATAAGGCCCCTGGTTCGTAATTGTTTGCCATTCCATAATAAATAAGAAATGCAAATAGAATTCCTTTCAATAGTGCATATATGCAAAATCGTCATAGGGATCCCGGGATTTAAATGACATTTTTTAATTTCTATACTTTATTTTTTATTAACATGAAATGCGCCGGTCGTGGCGCAGTGTGACAGCGTCTGACTGTAAACGCGACCGGTTGTGGGTTCGATCCCCACTCGAGGGAGTGATTATATTTAAATTATTTTCGCTTCCTCGCTCTGGTAAATACAAAGAGCGGCGTTGAGTTCCACCACTCAACACGCAATGTTTCGGCTTCGGTGGGAAGCGAAGTACGGAGTGTCTTGATACTAGGTACTTTCTGTCTATCCTGCTATGCGGGATAAAAGCGTGAAGTAAAAAAAAATATTTTTTATTAATCTGTTTTTTTTTCACTCTGTTTTTTTTTTGTTAATGATTACACTTTTTGTGTATTATTCCGTAATTTTATGTTCTTTTTTCTACTCTAAATTATTTTAAAACATTGTAAAAAGTTTACTCCGAAACAGAGAGATATGAATTCATGTACTGAGAAATAAAGCTAACTTCTTCACTAAGAGAGTTCAAACGAGAGATCTAAAAATTATTGAAAAAATACTAGCAGAATAGCAATACTGATGACATTAATTTAAATTCATGTTATTTACTATTTTTAAAGTGTTATTCCACACTTAGGATTAGAAAACATTTTTGAAAAAACGTATAAAAATGTTTTAAATTCATGTTTTTTTTATATATATTGAAAAAAATTTGAAGTGATATAACATACCGCAGTACGGAACATTTGCCTTATTGCCTCAAATTATAGAAATTTTTTCAATGTTAGACCCACGCTAACATACTGACAAGCTTAATAGAGCATGTTCCTGCAAGTATGTACACAGTAAAAGTGAACAAGGGGTCATTTCCGTCTATTGTATATAAATTAATAAATACTTCTTAGACTCTTCTTCTTTGCACATGTAGCAGAAGCCAATTATTATATGAATTTAAAATTTTTGTCTTTCTGTATTTCCGATTTTTGTACGTTGTCCCCTTTTTAGGCGATAATTACCGGACGGATTTTTATTAAACTCGTTATGTCTTTTTAAATTTTACCCTTTTATGTCACATAGCAGGTTAGACAGAACATACCGAGCATCAAGACACTCTACACTTCGCTTTCCACTGAATTTGAAACACTGCGTGTTGAGTGGCGAAACTCAACACCTTTCTGTCTTACTAGAGCAAGGAAATGAAAATAATTTAAATATAATAATTTCCCCGAGTGTACATCGAATCCACAACCCATCGCGTTTACAGCCAGACGCCGCCCACTACGCCACGACCGACCTTATTGTGCTACATTTTTTATTTTGAAAATATATAACTGACCTGAAGCTGTTCTTGTAATAATCCTGTAACAAATAAGGTCTGAAACAAAACGAAATGAATTTAAAAAGAAAATCGAGATCTAGCAAATAATAAAAGGAAAAAACAATAAACATAGATTTTAATCACCTTGTAATGTTCGTATAGATCGATTTCACTCACATTCATATAGATATATGTAAAACAAAACTTCACGTCTCAAGATAACTCGAGCGAAGATATTTGATAACACAAAATCGTTATACGGTACAGTTTGCAAGTATTTGATATTGGATATTTTTAGATTGTTGTTAATAGAAAACGTATATATTTGTGTAGATCAGGATAATCAAGGATACCTAGTATCAAGACAGCCCATTAATGTTTTTAAATAATTTTTAATCAATCCCCTATTGGGAATCGAACTCACAGTCAATTGTTTTCACTGTCAAATGCTATGCGTTACCTTGTGGCGCAGTGTGTCAGCTTCCGACTGTAATACGTTCGATTGTGGATTCAATCCCCACTAGGGGGAGTGATTATATTTAAATTATTTTCACTTCCTCGCTCTGGTAAAGACAAAGTGCGGCGTTGAGTTCCACCACTCAACACGCAGTGTCGAAAGGTGGAAACCCGGTGGAAAGCGAAGTACGGATTATCTTGACACTAGGTACTTTCCGTCTACCCTGCTTTGCGGGATAAAAGCGTGAAGCTAAAAAAAATAAATAAAATACATGTTAAATTTATTAAAACATTATATTTTTCATGTTCTCAAAACCACCGCGAAACAGCCTGTATATATGCACGCAAGCCATCGCTCATATCCGGTTGCGTAGCGAACGAGCGAAAAATAAACACAGCGTACGTACATCAGCCAACCTGATTCCACAATGTATTAACGAATTACCCTCAGAGCTGTTCAGCAATATTTCAAAAAATAATATTGAAATGTTATTTTTCGATTAATATGTAAATATTTTTTTGTTAAGCATGTGTAATTATCCATTTGCATGATTAAGGGCAGAATTCACGGACGATAACATACATAACATTGTTAAAATTTAAATCCGCGATATACTTGTATACCTACATTTGAAGAAAATAAATATATTATTAATATTATTATAGCATCAATTTATACAATACCGGTTTATTTGTTAAATAAAAAAAACAAATAAGCTTTATAGTTCTATACGGCCACAGTATCAAGAGACTTGCAACTAAACATTTCGTGATGAGGGGCATAACTTAACGTCGCTTTTTGTTTATCAGAGGAAGTTACTAAACATAAATCAATCTTTTAGTAGGAATCGAACCGACAACCATCGCATTAACAACATACTCTCTCACTGCGCCACTGACTTTGATACGTATAGCAGGGTGTCTACCCTGAAATTACTAGATAGTATTAAGACACTCCGTACTTAGGCGTATCGGCGACTTGCGTGTCGAATGGTGGAACTCAATGCCGCACTTTGTCTTTACCAGAGCGAGAAAGTGAAAGTAATTTCAACATAATCACTCCCCCGAGTGGCAATCGAATCCACAACCGATCGTGTTTACAGTCAGACGCTGTCCCACTGCGCCACGATTTGTACATTGTATACGTAAATAATTATAATATCAAGAAATTTAGTTTCGCCTAACGTGTAAACATCGCCTCGCCTCACTCGCCCCTTTGCGAGCTAAATTCATTAAAGCCCTTTCATACCACACGCAGTAAAAACAATGTTACAATAAGGTTTGTTGTAAGTATTTACCTACATTTAGAAATAACGTTTATTTTTCTCTTTTACTTTAAATAAATCTAAATAATTTTTCAAACAGACTAACAATTTCATAACAATAGGAAGAACAACCAGGGAAATTAGCTTAGTGGTATTGTGTTTTATGTGACGGAACCCCACCTTACTCTTATATATATAAACTAGCTATTGTCCGTGAATTTGTTCCAGTAATATTAAAGGTGTAAAGTACGTATTTATATACTTAGTTTTATATTTAAAATCATTTAGAAGCTTTTTTGAGGAAATTTTAAGAAAAACAGTTGGTATTTCTATAGATCTTTCTATAAACGCCATATTGTTTTATTTTCTGATAGCCGAACATTAGGCAAACTCCTCTGGAAAATGTCATTAACATCTGACCTCGATAGAAGCAGCTATTTCTCAGTTAATGTTACAAAAAATATTTAACAAAGTCACGTCTTCAATTACGATTTCATACATTCACATATGATTTGATACATCCATATACAAGTTAATATATGATTTCACGCGTCCACATGTGATTCCATTAGCTATATATTTCAGGCGTCTACATATAATTTCCCGCGTCCACATATTGTATCGCGCGTCCCCACATATGATTACCAGCGTTCACATACGATATCACGTAGCCAAAGACATAGTTTTATGCACTTTTTTGAAAAGTTCAGAAAACTATATTTTTTAACGCCAAACACATACCTCTTTTATAACGATCAGCCAAACTGGCTCCGAATATCCGACAAAGAGAGCACATTTCTACAGCATTCGTCTTTTTTCATTCTTGCTTAATCTCTCTAATAATCTGTTTGTAATTTTAAAATAACCTATTTTTATATGCATAAACATATGCGTGGTATGTATATCAAAATAAAATTTTTAATAATTCATTTTGTCCGTCTTACTCAACTAGCTAACAGACGGACAATGTAAAAATGTATATTTAGCTATATGTTCTGAGTAAACATAATTATGTATTTATATTTACTCAGTACATATGAATATAAAATCATTTAGTAAAAGCGGTTATTTTAATATTACAAAAAGACACTAACCATTATGGTTTGTATAAATATCGTTATAATTCATGTATCGTATAATGAAAGAAATGGAAGCTTCACATTTTTCACCGCATTGGAGGGTAGGCAGTAGAAACGTAGTGACAAGACACTGCGTTCTCCGCTTATTGGCTCAACGACAAATCTCTGACGTTTAAGATACAAGCTTCACGTAAGCGTTGCGCGTTTAGAGTTTTGACATACACAATATCCTTTTCAAGGAGTCGTATAATTACTGACATTTAATTATAATTTCTTAATTTAATTACCAAATCTATCCTTAATTATATTGAAAGTCTAAATATATTTTACAACTACCATTCGTCCTTCAGCCGATCGTGGCGCAGTCAGTCAGTCTGACTGTAAGAGCGATCAGTTGTGTACTGTAATTGCAACTCGGGGAAATGACACTAGGTACTTCCCGTCTACACTGCGTTATATAAAACAAGGCTATGGGTTAACTTAACACGCAATGACTCGATTTTTTATGCCAAAGATGTAGCATTTATGATTTGGGTCCTAAATAATGAACAATCAAATAAATTAGAAATATATTGAAATAATAATCAAAACTTCAAGATTATAAAAATCATAAGGCAACGAATAAAAGAGACCACTATGGCATTAATTGCCGACTTATATAGGCCGGTCGTGGCGCAGTGGGACAGCGTCTGACTGTAACGCGATCGGTTGTGGGTTCGATCCCCACTCGGGGGAGTGATTATATTTATATTATTTTCACTTCCTCGCTCTGTTAAGACAAAGTGCGATATATATATATATATATATATATATATATATATATATATATATATATATATATATATATATATATATATAGACGTCGAACAAAGGAAGTCAAATCATAGTTAAAAGAGGGTAGGCGTTTTATATTATTATTATTCAAATAACATTAAAAACCTTTAAAATATAACTAATAAGATCAAATGACGTTCCCTTTAATTAAAAGTATTTAAGACTAATATCCAAAGTTGGCTATTTATAAATAAATTACGCTAGCTTTTCTGTTAAGTATCTCATTTCAATCGCTTATGTGCGATGAGTCTAGAATATATTAAACAAAGTGAACAAAGTTGCAAAGGCTGTCAAGGCATCAGAGGAATATTGTTAAAGCTGGCGACCGCGTGGCAATTTGTTTAATAGCATATGTCACTGAGCTCGTTTACTTCATATAACTAAACGAGATAGGATTTCGCAATATAGTTTTTTCTAGTAACGTTTTGATTTACTACACTAATATTTTAAGCGTTTTTTTGGAATTCGAGACATTTGTGTGTTACATTGCGTAATTTAACGCCGCGTCCCATATTTTTAGAGCTTAAAAGCTGTTTGAGAAATTTTGAGAATCACTGTGTTTACAATGTGTCACGATAATCTCAGTAAACAAGATTTTAACAAAAATAAACAAGCTACTTCAAGTGATATGTACAGAAAAGAGAAATAGAAGAAAACAATTATCAAAATATTTATTTATAGTTCAACAAAGTTGAATATTATATAAAAGGAAATATATAAAATTATATATTATATAAAAAAAAACATCAAACACGATTCACCCAGCAAACATATGCAGGGACATACAAAAATGCAGTCGAATTGATAACCTTCTTTTTTGGAAGTCGAAAATATAATATAACTAGTTGCCTGCTCGCGGCTTCGCCTACGAAAACTATACTGTTAGGACTCAACTCACCTTGTCATTACTAACAGGGATACGTTCAATAGAAAATGTATGAAAGTATTACTATCAGCGCACTTTGTTAAGAAACCTTGTTTTTGTACGGAAATTTTGTATTCATTGTCAAGATGGCACTAGGTTTTAGTGACGTTAAGCTAAAGAAAATATGGCGACCAAGATTTATCTGTCAGCTGAATGTCAGCTGTTTTTAGAATTATTTCACGCTTTAATCCCGCATAGCAGGGTAGACAGAAAGTACCTAGTGTCAAGACACTCCGTACTTCGCTTTCCATCGAATTCGAGAAATTGTGTGTTGAGTGTTGGAACTCAACGCGGCACTTTGTCTTCACCAGAGCGAGGACGTGAAAATAATTTAAATATTATAACTCCCCCGAGTGGAGATCGACTAGACTGACGACATACGCAAGGTTGCCGGAGCAGGCTGGATGAGGGTTGCGGAGGACCGGGATGTTTGGCGCAAACTTGGGGAGGCCTATGTCCAGCAGTGGACTGCGATTGGCTGACGACGACGACGACGACGAGTGGAGATCGAACCCACAACCGATCACGTTTACAGTCAAACGCTGTCCCACTGTGCCACGACTGCTAATTATTAACAAAATATTCTAATCCAAATTTTGGGTATGTATGTTGTCGTCTCGAAAAGTTTCTCGGTTTATTACACTGGTAAGGTTTCAATCAAGTCTACCGTACTTCTTGATTATTATTAATATATATTAGAAATATGACTTCATATAATTAAACAATAAAATGTAATACCTATTCATTCTTCATGGTAATAAAGTGTTTTAAGAAAACTTTACCCACTTTCAGAAAGTTAGAAAAGTTAAAATTTTATTCTCGGCGGGCCGTATTGATCATAATCAATCTCATCTGCTCACAGGCTGTTTCATTTATACCCAAATGTTACCAAGGGATTGTAACTTTTTGCTCGCCTTTTATGACTGAATTCAAAGAAAGAAACAGTAGGGCCATGCTAATGTAATATTTTAGAATTTATTTATATTATCAAATAAAAAATGTGTTTTTTAATGACACATAGGCTATTTTAAAAGCGATCAGCTGCGTCGAAATTCTTATACGTTTGTTACAACTTATTTATGTTGTTAGCATCTCTGTAGAGAGATTTTTTACAAATTTCTACTACTTAAAGATTATTATGAAATAATTGTTTAACAAGAGAGGTTGCTATTTTATTGTAATATTTACTATTTTAAAATGTTACTTATTGTTAGTTTTACTTAAAACGTATAATGTTTTTTTATAAATTTTCATACGTTTTTTATATAAAAAAAATTTCTAGTCCTAAGTGTGGAATAACACTTTAAAAATAATAAATAACTCTTAACCTTAATCATCTTTTAGACACAAATTAGTTTTTTATTATATTTTCTATTCGCGTGTAATTTTTAAAAGGAAAATAGAAACGCTATGAACCCGTAAGATTTAACTGGTGTGAAACTTTTAATTACTAGGAAACAAATTCGACAACTTCCCCCATCTAAGAATATGTTAATATGGAAAATATATAATGTAGAAGAGTGTAGTGGCTCAGTAAAGTGACTGTTACTGTCTATTATGGCGAAGGCAGCAGTTTCAAAGACAAGCGTTAAAATATGTAGTTATTTGGAATAACGATTATAGAGAGTCCTCGGTTGACCTTCGATAGTATGGGTGATAGCTGAGAAAGGTCATGGAAAAAGCGTAAAGTCGTCGGGGAGGGCACGTGTGAAAAGGTGGTTGAGGAGCAAGTGTGCCCCCATAGTGTTTGACGTTCCTTTGTCTCCGATTATCTCACGAGGGTAAAGTGTGAACCTAACAAATATAGTTGCCGAAAGAAGTTAGTTATTCTTATGAAAATATGTTTAATGTTTCAGAAACTAAAAAAGATAAACATATGAATAAAATAAGAAAAAAAATATTATTTAAAAAAGAAGGGAGGATTTTTTCTGGCAATAATTGACTTTGAGATGTTCAACTCAACACAATGATATACATCATTGTTTTGAGTGTGTGAGTTAGAATGTAAAATACTATATGAGTATGCACACACACAAATTAAACAGTCTAAAATATCCGGATAAAACTACTGGTACTAGATATTTTGACTAAAATAGACTTTAGTAACATGATTAATAAAAAACATACGGAAGTTAAAATCGTCCCTCAAATAGTAGATTAGGATAATAACGTGTGGCTGGTCGTGGCGGAGCAGGACAGCGTCTGACTGTAAACGATATCGGTTGTGGGTTCGATTTCCATTCGGAGGGGTGATTATATTTAGATTATTTTTACTTCTTCGCTCCACCCACCCAGTTCCACTACTCAACACGCAGTGTCTCGAATTTTAGAAGGTTTAAAGTCAAGTACGGAGTGTTTTGACACTAGTTACTTTCTGTCTGCTATGCGGGATAAAAGATCTCTTCAAGAGATTACTTAAATGTATATCTTTTTTGAAGTACAATAAAGAATATAATTAAATGAAAATATTTTATTATGCTCAAAAAGGAACATAGAAGCAATCTAAATAACTATAGACCTATCAGTCTCATGTCAGATTTGTACAAAAAATTTATAATATAATTAATTTAAAGATAATATTGAATAGAATAATTCGGACCCTAGACGAACACTAACCGCGTGTACAAACTGGTGTTCATAAAGGATACTCAACTATAGACCACATTCAAACTGTGACACAAATAATAGAAAAAGCATAAGAGTATAGGAAAAAGACATACATCTGCTTTACAGACTAAACAAAAGCTTTTGACTCTCTATACTACGAAGCTCTATACTAAGTTGAGGCGCGGTTATACATTCTCCTCAAGGCTTTCACCTTTGTATCCTTAATGACTAGTGCCTCAGCCCAGATTTAGTATGCTTCGCGCTTACCAATAAGCTTGTTTGCAAGACGTATCAAACCAGGGCTGTGACTTACCACCGATTGGCATTACAGTTCTGCAACTACCAACCGGCGTGACGCATAAAATTGTGTTCTATTTTGTAGCCGGGATAGTGGAGATATTCTATGTCGCTTGGTTGGGCAATTTGACTGTCTCCGTCAGAAATAATAAGGCCGGCCGTCCCGTCTCAAGATGGTGGTGGATGACATTCAGGTTGGAATGTAGACCCGTAATGTTATAAGAATCCATGTTAAGTATGGAAGGGGCTGCTATGGAGTGTACGCCGCATTTGCCTTGTCTCTTGTGCGGTGCTTTGCCCTCCCTAGAATTCAAAGGGCGGCCTGAGTTTAAAGACTCAGGGAGGGATTCTCCATCATCAACCATGCTGGTACCCACCTGGGGTAAAATTTCTTCAAGTATCGCTTTCGTTTTGGGGAGAACAGGGAGAGTTAGACTATAATATTCCGTGGTCACAGACACCACTGACCATGGACTACCGAAAAGTAATTTTGTAGGGTTTTCAAAAATGTATTTTCGCATATCAAATTATACGCGATTAATTCCTACAAAAAAGTTTTATTTAAAAGATGCAAAAAATGGCAAAAATAAAAAAACTAATAAAAATATAATCGCAATGAGGTTCTCTAAACTCAGTTGGAGTCCATCTACGTTCAATATGAAATATATTTTTTTCTTTATTTGCAAGTGGTAAAGCTTTATAAATTTATTCCAGAGTGTTATTAACTCGACTGTACTTAGATATTTTTTTACCTTTACTGTATAAATAGAAATGTCAACAACCCAATAAGTCCAGTTAATGCCAGCATTTTTATATCATTTGAGTCAAGTGTTTATATTTTAAACCAGGCTTAAGGTTTCATAGACGTCGTCTGTTTATAAAAAAAACTTAAAGCCGATTTGCATTATGAATATAAAATTATTATCAATTTAAATGTAGTTGTAATTATGAGATTTTTACAAAAATCAAAAACCATATTTTTAGCTCCTGCTACTTGTATGAAGAAGACCCTATTCTACGTTTCGCTTACATCATATTTAATTTCTAGAAATGAGTCCTTCTTCAGTTATATTATATGTAAAAATGGGATAGGCCAGATATCATTATTTAAATTTGACATATACCTAGTATAAATTCAAGTATGGCAAAAAACAATAATCGAAATTATAAAGAAAATTGCAATTACTGAGACAAGCTAAATATAATAAAAGTTCTTAAAGTTTTAAATCGTTATTAAAGAAGTTGTGCTGACGCAACAAAATGGTCTTTTTCGTATACAACTTCTAACTTTTGAGAAATATAATAAAACGTCTAGTCAAGGGTTCTTAAGTCGAAATTGTAAAAGTAGAAAATAAAATGCCAGTCGTTAATATATTGGATGTATTTGCTCGTATATATACGAGCATACCTCTAACAAAATGCCAGTCGCTAATGTCTTAGATATATATGCTCGTATATACCACTCACGGTATTTTCCCTAATCTACTATTTAAGATTTTTGGTGTGATGTGGTTTTTTATTAATCTTTTTACTATACTCGAGTATATGCGCTTTTAAAGTCGAGCGCCTACTATACGCCTACTATACGCCTACTATACGCCTATTACGGGTCAGTTAAAGCGAAACTAATGTTAAAATATTGCATTATTCACTCTGCGGCCGATATCTGGACATTGTGTTCGAAGTAATAAAACTAAAAGCCACGCATTGTCTTAGTAGATCGTATTATAATCGAATCCATACCCAAACGCATTTAAAGTCAGATACCCAATACGCAACTACGATCCCACAAAGGATAATTAACACAAATATTTCCCCGAGACAGAAATGAACCCGCCACCATCGTTCATTCTAGTACATGCATAATGGCGTCATGTTCATTTAATACATGATGTGACTTGCCTAATTTAAAGCCATTATTATTCCGTATTGTCATTCAATACACACAGATTCACCTATCTGTGTGCATATTATTACTGTAAATGTCCCATATAAATGCAAATTACAGACATTTGAAGATAAATAGGGATAATAATTTAATTTTATATATATAACATTGTTTTATTATGAGTTTGTGACTCATACGACTCGAGTCCGAATTCGAGACATTGTATATTGAGTGGCGTAACACAACGCCGCGCATTGTCTTACCCGAGCGAGGAAACTCATACAATTTAAATATAATCGTTTCTTAGTGGGAATTGAACCCACAACCGATCGCGGTCGCAGTCAGACGTTGTCCCATTGCGCTACGACCGGCCTCGATTGATAATGAGTAGTATTTAGTACATGTAAACCGATAACCTAGTCTAAAATACATAGAATCAAAGTTAGTAAAGTATGTTTGAACATGGTGAATTATGTATGAATGTTGTAATTTATGTACATATATGGGAAAGGCAGATTAGTATTTTTAAAATAATTTATCGTACATCTGTTCTAATATTATAAACCGCTAAAATTTGTTTCTTTGTTTAACTGCGCATATCTTCGTAACTACCGGATGGATTTGAAAAATGATTTCAGATTATAATATACAGGTTCATCAAGAAATCTATGAATTTAGATCGACGCTACGACCAGCAAGAGTAGAGGATTAGTAAATGAGGTTGAGGGAATGAGTAAGTTACAATATTTTAATATTAATTATTTTTATGCTTTTATCCCGCATAGCAGCGTACACAGAAAGTACCTAGCGTCAAGACACTTCGTACTTCGCTTTCTGCTGAATTGCATGTTGAGGGTTGGAATTGAACGCCGCAATTTGTATTACCAGAGCGAAGAAGTGAAATTAATTTAAGTATAATCATTCCCCCTAGTAGGAATCAAAGTCACAACCGATCGTGTTTGCAGTGAGATAAGAGTAAGATGTCACACTGCGTCACGACCGGCGTTCTTCTACTAAAATCTTCCCAGATCCAGAAATAGTGATATAAATACATTCAATAATATTTTATTATATCGTCCTCATATTATTTTGATCAGTTTCCTTATGTAAGGTTTACTTATACCTGATATGTAAATGAAATTCGCAAAAGATAATAAATTTTGCAATTTAGATTAACTAAGTTTGATATCTGACAAGATTGATATAGAGCTTGAATAATTGAATTAATTTCTAACTAATAAAGTATAAAATTGAAAAATATATTATTTTATATAAGGTTATTTATAAATCGCACCTTTATATTTTTTACGTAAGTTTTTTTTAAATTAAAGTATTGTTTTATTATCGTCAACTATATGTTTTCACAAGACAGCTTAAACTTCAATCTTAACAATAACAAACATGTATATTTTCCTGAGAATTTCAAATATAAATTATCTTAAAATTTTTCTTGTTTAAATAAAACTACAAAAAAATCATCTCATTAATCATAGTTTCTTATTTAAAATCTTTTATATAGGTATCGAAATAAGTTTAAATAAAATGGCATTACTGTTTCCGATCATAACATCAAATCTAAAACATGAAACGTCAACAACAAAACGTCAAACTCAAGTGACAGGAAAGTGTATGCGGAAAGCTAATGAAAGTGATTTTTTGTTTTCACTATTTTAAACAAAATAAAATAGAAAACTCTGTAAAATTTTAAATTCAAAATGACGACCACATCTTCGTATAATAATGATAAAGTCGTTCAAGGGGAGGTTGAATATCCTGCAAGTGACCCAGCCTCGGGAGCTTTCTTTCAACCTGATTACAAAAAGTAAATGGATTAATCTAATTAATAATTTATGAATGCATATTATTGTAATTATATATTAAAATAACAATTTATGTCCTAAAATAACAAGGCTACAGCCTGCTTTAGGAATATTCTAATATATATATTTATTTTGTTTTCAAAGGAATGAAGATCTGAAACTAATGTTAGATGGCTCTAAAGATTCCTTAAAATTAGAAGCCATGAAAAGAATCATTGGTATGATTGCTAAAGGAAGAGATGCTTCTGATTTGTAAGTATATTTTATATTATATATATAAACAATATTATCATTTATAGAATCTTTATTATTTTTTTACAATTAAAATAATTTATTACTTGGTTACATACATTTTTAGATTTCCAGCTGTAGTAAAAAATGTTGTGTCAAAAAACATTGAAGTCAAGAAATTAGTATATGTATATCTTGTGCGCTATGCTGAAGAACAACAAGATCTAGCTCTCTTGTCAATTAGTACTTTCCAAAGGGCTTTAAAGGTATACATTTATTTCATAGCAAATATAATATTTAATGTCGTAATTGAAGTGGTTAAGGTATGTCACTTTTAATTTTAAATTCTGTTAAATCCTTATTGTAAGACTGTATAGTAAAATAAATAAATCATATTGGTTGTAGGTTCGATTCCCACTTGGGGAAATGATTATATCAAAGAAAATAATCTTAATTTCTCTGCTCTGGTATGACTAAGTGCAGTGTTGAGTTCACCAGATAAAGTATGAAGCTGAAAAAAATACTGTTTTTTTTTGTATTAGTGTACACCCTTTCATATAAATATTTTAATAAGTTATGGAAAGATTATTATTCTTGGCCATAAATGTCTTTATTTGTTCATTTTAAATGAAACTATTTTAAATGGATTAATCAAATATATTTTTTGTATTCGAAAATACATTTTTGATAACCCGATATTTAAAGTGTCTTACAGTAGTCCGTGGCCACAGGTAGACTGAGGTGGTATTTGTCTGTCAGTTGATACAAAAATAATTATATCAACCACCATCTGTTTCTTAATTGCCTCGTGTACTGCCCTGGATTCTTGCAGAATAAGCTGACTGTATCTTTTCTCTGGTGTGGTAGATTTATATATTTATTTTATTTAGCTCCACGCTTTTATCCCGCATAGCAGGGTAGACAGAAAGTATGTAGTATCAAGACACTCCGTACATTGCTTTCCACCGAATTCGAGACATTGCGTGTTGTGTGGTGGAACTCAACGCCGCACTTTGTCTTACTAGGCGAGGAAGTAGAAACAATTTAAATATAATCACTCCCCCAAGATCGAACCCACAACCAATTGCGTTTACAGTAAGACACTGTCCCACTGGGCCACGACTTTAAAGTATGGATACAAATAGATCCGCCATTTGATACTTTAAATTTTTAATAATTGTATTTTCGAATACCAAAATTCACACGATTAATCCGTTTAAAATAGTTTCATTTAAAATGTGTAAAAATCGCGAAAATCAAAGATCTTATTACCTTTATTTATTTATAGTTTGTAATCCCTTAAGTCCATTTTATATATGTTATTATTTCATTTTAAATCCATCTTGTTTTCAAATATATTTCGTTAATTTTTAAAAATTATAAAATTTTACTGATTCTGTCCATAATATTTTCAAAATCGAAAAGTTATATTGTAAAAAAAAACATTTCTTTGCTCTGGTAAGACATAGCGCGGTATTAAGTTCGCCAATCTACACACAATGTCTCGATTTCAGACTTAAAAGTTTTAACTATTAGACTTAGACTTCCTTGCTGAAGTATGAAATAATTAACTCTTTCGAATTTATTAAAGCTATATAAATTTTAATGATTCTGTAATACACATTCTGTTTATAATATTCTACAGGATCCAAACCAACTTATAAGGGCTAGCGCTTTAAGAGTGTTATCGTCTATCAGAGTTCCTATGATAGTGCCTATTGTAATGCTGGCTATTAGAGACTCGGCTAGCGACATGAGTCCGTATGTAAGGAAAACCGCAGCCCACGCTATACCCAAGCTCTACAGGTATGCGTTTAGTATGGTAGAATGTCATAATGTGATTTTCAACAGATCGCTTGTCTATATTCTGAATTAATTTGAGATGTATATGGAGTGGCGAGTGGGGAAATAAAAGATAACTAATATGTATCATCTCTCAATCCTTCGATACTTTAATGTCTGTCTTTTTATGTTGTTAAATATAATGTTGCAGAGAAATGAGAGTCTGAACGTAAGAAAATGTTTTTGTTTTACCAGAGTGGAAAAGAGAAATTTAATTAAAAACAAAGTTAAGAGAGAAATATAATTACTAATTAAAGTAACGAGGCTGATCGTAACTCATTGAGACAGTGTCTGACTGTAAACGTGATACACAGGTTTTGGGTTTGATTCCCACTCGGGAGGCATTATTAAATTTAGATTATTTTAAAAAGAAGAAGCTCCTAACTATTCAATAGATTTACTGTGGAGTAAACCAAGTCAAGTACATTATATTACAGAGAGAGAAGCTCGGAGTAGTGTCTTGGGTTTACAGGCTCTTGCCTCCAATATCTTAGCTCTTTGCTTTACCCTAAGCAAATTCGGATAAGAACATAAATACCTATCATAAATGATCTGTTATGGTTCTCCACTATTATAGTAATCTGACTTATTATACTAACTCCCCCGAGTGGAAATGAACCCTTAACTATCGATTATTACGATATTTGCTCCAATGTATTATAGATTTGTGACTTGGAAATGTAATTTTTTGAACAAATATATTGAAAATTGAAAAAATATTTCAGTCAAAATCTGTAAAAATCAAAATCAAAATCAGTAAAAGGAACAGTTTTCATTTCCTCGCTCTGGTAAGATAAAGCGGAAAGCGGTGTATGGAGTGCCCTGCCGTAGGTATTTCCCTCCTACCCTGTTGTGTAATTAAAAAAAGAATAGAAGCACTTATTATTTCAAATTAAAACAGATTCGAATCCTGTTCAAATTTTTCTGGTTTAATTTTTATTTTTTTTTTAATCGAAGTAAAACTTACTGAAACTATTCAGTTCAATTTGTTAACTATTATATTTCCAGTCTAGATCCAGATCAAAAGGAAGAACTGGTGGCCATTATAGATAAACTACTGTCAGACAAAGCTCCTTTAGTGGTAGGGTCTGCGGCAATAGCTTTCAACGAAGTGTGTGGAGATAGAATGAGCTTGATACATAGAAGCTATAGGTATGCATAGATGTCCTTTACTTTAACTTCCTATATCCCCGAGGTAGGGTGGAGCGCCACCTCATTCCGCTGCCATCTCACTCTATTTTGGATAAGCCGCTTCATCTCGGACCAAATCAGCCCTATTGGCATCAGTTCCGCTGCCACTTAAAACCTCCCAAGTGCGCTGGAATCCCAGGGCTTGTTTGAGAATGTTGAAAAAAATGAAAATTGAGGCCAGTCGTAGCGCAGTGGGACAGCGTCTGACTGTAAACGCGATCGGCTGTAGGTTCCATCCCCACTTGGGGAAGTGATTATATTTAAATTATTACCACTTCCTCGCTTTGGTAAAGACAAAGAGCGGCGTTGATTTCCACCATTCAACACGCAATGTCTCGAATTCGGTGGAAAGCGAAGTACGGAGTGTCTTGACACTAGGTACTTTCTGTCTACTCTGTCATGCGGGATAAAAACGTAAAGCTCAAAAAATGTGAATATATGTTCTTCTTAAAGAGAGGAAAGATTCTTTAATCCGTTGCAGATCTTATCAGAGCAGTAAGATTTCGAGAGTCGGTCAAAAAATGGTGATACCCAGTTATGATTATTAAGGTTTTTTTATTGATTCTACAATAACTATTACATTACAATTTTGAAAAAACGTATAAAAGTTTGAACTCAGCGGAATTCGAAAACTCTTATACGTTTGTTACAACTTATTTATGTTGTTAGCATCTTTGTAGAGAGATTTTTACAAATTCCTACTACTTAAAGATTATTAAGAAATAATCGTTTAACAAGAGAGATTGCTATTTTATTGTAATATTTACTATTTTTAAAGTGTTATTCCACACTTAGGATTAGAAAACCTTTTTGAAAAAACGTATAAAATAGCAGCTTAAGAATTTCGATGCAGCTGGTAGTAGAACGCATGGCTTAGCGGTCAGAGCGCTTGGACGGTATCCAAAAGGCGCGGGCTTAAATCCCGCTGAGTTCAAATTTTTATATTAAGGATAAGAACTTTCAAAAATGTTAAAATTAAATCATTTTTAACTTAGGTCAGTGGGGTTGATGTATACAAAAACACTCCATCTCCCCTTGTATCCTCCCCTGGTAGATCGCTCACCATCAGGTGACTCGAATACTTGTTTGCCTTGCTTGTGCTAAAAAAAAATACTTATAAAAATCACTCTTGAATATTAACATATATACGTAAAGCTCGGTGTTCAAAAATGCTTAAGTACCACGCACGATTCAATAGACACTAACGAATGAAAATTTCGTATTGAAAATTGTTTGTGCGGCGTTGGGTTCCGCCGTTGGTTGTAAAGAAAATTGATTTTTTTCTTTTTTTTTTAGGAAACTCTGTGCCCTATTAGCCGATGTAGATGAATGGGGGCAGCTCACCTTATTAAATGTACTTACAGTATACGCGAAGACTTGCTTCCCTGATCCCAACGTGGGCGATGTGAGTTGCTTTGGTTTTCCAATACGATTTTTACATATTTTAAATGAAACTATTATAAATGATAGACTGGTGGTAGAGTCTAGCTGTGTCCACGGACTACTTTATATTGTTCGAAATGTCGGGTTTTCAAAAATGTATTTAGGTATACCAAAATTAGCGAGATTAATCCGTTTTTAAATAGATTCATTCCTTACTATATATTTTTGAAAGTAATATATATCAATATATATACTTATTTTTTATGTTACTTTATGAAATTGGTAGTAAATGATCATTTTCTATTTGTCACTTTGCCCATTTGAAACAACAGCAATTACTGTATTTTCATACAAATATTTTTATATGAAGGAGAAATTGTCGAACACTATTTCATTATGTTTAAAAAGTCAATATTTCAAAATCAATAAAAATTACACGCTAATTTACACAGAAGTAAGAGTGTATAATAAAGTGTGTAAAATCCTACTTAGGAAACGTGTTTTTTTACACTTACATATACATTTGGAATCCCGATTATCCGAACATATTTCTAACTACTTATTTAAAAGCTTAGTCAACTAAAATTGTAAATAACACCATAGCGCAGTAGTTGAGCTTTCGATAGCGAGTTGCGCACTATTGGTTGTGGGTTCGATTTCTAGCCGATGAAATGTTTGTATTTATTTTCATTTATCTGTTTATGGTAAGACAAAGCGCTGCGTTGATTTCACTACTCAACACACAATGTATAGATTCCAGACACTAGGTTGTCCCTGACTAACCTGTTATGTGGGATAGAGAGTGCTGTAACTAAATTACTTAGGCCACGCTTCAATGAGACATCTAATGATTATATTTATTAGATGTCTCATTGAAGCGTTGCCTTAGTAACGTGTATAAACGTGCAGGTCGAACACATAGTAGTGGATGTTACATTTGTTTTATTAATATATATATATATATATATATATATATATATATATATATATATATATATATATATATATATATATATATATATATATATATATATATTTATGTTTTTTTTTAATATTAGCATTCTGCTCTCCTTTTCTATATAAACTATAACTGTGCCCAATTACATATTCCAGTTCACGTTATTTTCGTAAAAAAAATTGATTTGCTTCACATGTTAATATATACATAGCGCGTTATTTTTTATAAAATTAATTTCAAATATTGTGTAATTTCACTTTGAAATCCATTATCCATATATTTTATTAATCGAAATTTTTTTACTACCCGAAATACTCGTTTTATTTGATTCGGATAATCGATATTCTACATAATATACTATAACTTTCAGGGCTACTCGAGTGACAGTGAGAAACCGTTCTACGATTCTGACAGTGACGGTAGTGACACAAAAAGGTCACCAAGCTCTCCCACAGTGGAGCCAGACTTACGACTCCTTCTCCGGGCTTCCAAACCCTTGCTGCAGAGCAGAAACGCTGGTGTCGTGATGGCAGTAGCCCAGCTGTTCTATCATTGTGGGCCTAGTAAGTGGTTTTCTTTCTGCAGCTTCGCGCTTAATCCTGTATCGCAGGGTCGTCAGAGGCAACCCAGTGTCAACAAACTCCTTAGTGTCAAGAAATCGAGACTTTGTGTGCTTAGTGATGTACTCACCGCCGTGCTTGCCAGAACGGAGAAGTGATGATATATTTTAATTATAATCGTTTCTTTAAGTGGAAATCGAACCCACAACCAAGTGTGTTTAAAATCAGATATGCGCCACGGTGGCCCGTTAATTTGGTTAGTTTCAACCTAATAAATTCCTAAAGCGTCTTTACGCTAGCAATTTACGTCTTTAGCTGTTCTAATAATATTTCTCTATATATAATAATATCTTATCGTGTCGTGTTCGATCCTCTTTCAGGGAGTATGTTATTTTTATATTAATTAAGTTTTATACAGTATTTGTTTATTTTATCAAATTTAAAGTGTTATTCCACACTTAATATTAGAGTAGAGAACATTTTTGAAAAAAAAACGTATAAAAAAATATCCGCGCCTCTAGGGAACCGTCTACGCAAGAGGTGCAGGTTCTAATCCCGCTGCATTCAAACCTTTATATGTTGTTTTTAAAAAAATGTTTTCTACTGCTAAATATAGAATAACTGTTTAATAATATGTACTAAATAAGAGTGAAGCTTAAAACATTAATTTTTTTTTTCAGTTCAAGAACTCCCACCGGTTGCCAAAGCCATGGTGCGGTTACTGCGAGCTCCCATTGAAGTGCAGAGTGTAGTTCTTAATTCCATAGCATCACTCACGGTCACTAGGCGGGTACGTTTTAATATTATATATCCCTGGTATTTTTTTTTAGTTTCACGCTTTTATCCCGCATAGCAGGATGGACTTTATATACATGAATCAATTTCAGTCCCTCTTCGAGCCATTCCTAAAATCGTTCTTCGTGCGGAACTCCGACCCTACACACATAAAGCTACTCAAATTGGAGATACTTACTAATTTAGGTATGTGTTTATAAAAATATATGTGTTCATATTATTATGTATGTTTTTAATATATACTATCGACCTACTATCGATAGTGTGAATCGGTCTTAACGAATTCAAGATGTCAGTGACGATTGACATCTTGAATTCGTTAAGGCACATTAACACTATCAGTATCAGGCTTCTTATGTTTTATGATTCAGGTCAGGTATCAATCTAGTCTACCGTACCCCTTTGATGGAAGTATTGATATGTTTGTATTAGATTTTAGTATTTTTCACTATATTTCTATTGCACAATATTTGTTATTTTTTTATTATAATTTAGTTGTTTGTTTTATTCAATAAAAAATATTGTATTATACATTTTTTTTTTAATTTATTCCATTTTAAAGAAGCGGGTTCAAATCCCGCTGCGTATTAAAAATTTTATAGGTATTTTTCAAAAATATTTCCTGAAGATCATTATACAGTGCTTCCCAATAGGGATGATAGGTTTTTGATAGCTCACAGCCGCCATTTTGGTTGTTTAACATTTGACATTTGTGTTGTTTTGTGTTCAGTAATGTTTGCCATTTAATTATGAACAAGTTCACGTTACCTCAACGTTTGGAAATTGTCCAAATTTTCTATCAAAATTCGAGAAGTATTGTCTCTACTCAAAGAACATTTCGTGCTAAATATGGTCATCACGGTGCACCGTCTGAGGTCGTTATACGTCGCATAATCCAAAAACTGGAAAGTGAATATTCTTTGCACGATAGTAGACCACCAATACGACAACGGACAGGCCGTAGTTAAGAAAATATTGCCGTCGTATCAGCCAGTGTCGAAGAAAATCAAAATGTTTCCGTTCCACGACGTGCACAAGAATTGGGCTTATCCAGAATAACAACCTGGCGAATTTTACGTATGGATCTTGGCCTACATCCATACGAGATTGTGTTGGCACAAGAACTCAAGCCAGCAGACCATCGATTACGTCGTGAATTTCCTGATTGGGCGCTTCAAATGATGGAAACGGACACCGAATTTCATAGGAAAATCATCTTTTCAGATGAGGCTCACTTTTGGCTCAAAGGTTATGTGAACAAACAGAATTGTCGTTACTGGAGTGAGTCAAATCCAAGAGTGGTTCATGTAACACCATTTCATCCTGAAAAATTGACTGTTTGGTGCGGATTATGGTACGGTGGAATCATTTGCCCATACTTTTTCAAAAACGACGAAGGCCATACTGTTACTGTCAATAGCGACCGTTATCGTGACATGTTGAACATTTATTTTTAACAAGATGGTGCAACATGCCACACTGCGACCGTCACAATGGATTTATTGCGTGATAAGTTTGGTGAGTCGTTTATTTCTCGCAACGGTCCTCACAATTGGCCACCAAGATCATGCGATTTAACACCCTTGGACTATTTTTTGTGGAGGTATGTTAAATCTCAAGTATATGTCAATAAACCAGCTACGATTCAATACCTTGAACGCAACATTCGAGCGTCTATAGCGGCCATACCAGCCGAAATGCTGCGCCGAGTCATCGAAAATTGGACCGATCGTATTCACCAGTGCAAAAAAAGTCGTGGCGGTCATTTGAACGATGTTTTGTTTAAATCATAAATAGCATAAAATTTCCTATCAAATATATTGAGCACGAAATTCGAACAAATATTACATGTTTTATTTTAATTTCAAAACATATTGTTCTTATTGGGAAACCCCATATATTTATTTTTTAAGTGTTATTCCATACTTAGGATTAGAAAATAATTTTGAAAAAACGTATAAAACTTTTTGAGTGCACCTAGATACGAACTCATGTCTCTTGAATGGTGCTTGGAGACGCAGGTTCGAATCCCGCTGTGTTTTATACGTATTTTTTAAAAATGTTTTCTAAAGATCATTATATATTTAGTGATGTATATTATTATATTTATTTAATTATAAAATATCTTGTATATTTATTTATATAAAAATAGCTACGGAAGCAAGCGCACCGGTTGTATTACGCGAGTATCAAACCTACGTCACGTCCAACGACAAGCAGTTCGTAGCTGCCACCATACAAGCTATAGGGAGGCTGGCGGTCGCCATACAAACAGAAACGGAAACCTGTTTGAATGGATTGTTGCATTTGTTGTCTAGCAAGGATGGTGAGTTCACCTTTCTTTTTCTTTACAGCTTCACGCTCTATCCCGCATAGTAGGATAGACAGATATATCCTAGTGTCATGACGTTTCGTTGGCTGGTTTCCGTCAGAAATGTTGCGCTTTGTCTTAACAGAGATACAGATGAAAAAGTAAATTTTAAATATTTATAATCATATCTCCGAGTGGGGATAGAATCGACGTCCGTTCGCGTTTACAATCGGACGCTGTCCCAATGCGCCACGATGGCTTTTTTTCTTATTTTAGTGAAAATGTGTCCGTGTGTCCGATTTTGATTATATTTAATCTAGTATCATTACAGTATGCGCCTTATTTTCATAATAAAAAGAATATTTTTACAATTCTCGTGTGTAAGTAATATATTTTTTCGAATTTTATAATTTTTTTTTTATATAATATCTAATTGATTTCAACTTTTACATACTCCCTTTTGTATTAATTTGGGAGAATACGAAAATTTGGTACATCACTGTCAATGTCAATTTCATTTCAATGTCAACTTCAACATGTCAATGTCAACTTTTTCTTTTTCCTTGTCGATTCCTATTTTTTTTTTAATATTTTAGTAAACAACTCTAAGCGATTGTCGTTACGGTTTATTTGACTATCTGATTATAAATACTGTAAAGCGTGAAGCTAATATTTTTAAAATTTAAATAGTAAAGTAAAAGATTTTTAATAAAGATATTATTTCGTAGATATTAAAATATATATTTTGAAACATATTTTAGAGTGGGTTGTATGTGAAGCGGTGGTAGTGGTAAAGCGGGTGGTGGGTGGCGGAGCTTCTTCGGCTAGAGCTGCCGTGTCTCGCGCCGCTAAGTTATTGCGATCTGACAGGTATGTGAACAATATCATATTATTTAAGATGAGTTTTAAATTAAAAAATTAGGCTAACTTATTAAAAAAATATTTTAAACTGATTAATCACGTCTAGTTTGGTATTCGAAGACACATTTTTGAAATCCCGTAATTTCGAACCTGTGACCACGGATTATTGGAAAGTGTTCAAAACGTTAGATTTTGAAAAAGGAGAATACCAAAGTATATGTGAATAATCTCTTTAAAATAGTTTCATATTAAATGTGTAACATAAATGAGTTGTATTGAGCTTATTGTTGTAAGCTGCAACAAGCTATAAGCTTAGTGGTCAAAACGCTTATATAGTTTCCAACAGGCGCGGGTTCGAATTCTGCAGCGTTCCTATTTTATACATTTAAAAAAAAGGGCACGTATACCAATAATTAATGTATTTTTATAACGTTTTTTTTTCACCTCCCTGTCATAACAGGCTCGCCGGCAACGCTCGTGCGGCTGCCGTGTGGCTCGTGGCGGAGCACGGGGCGAAGCACCCCCGTGCCGCCGCTATTTTAGCTCACATGGCTTCTAATTTTGCTGATCAAGTAAGGGAAATGAGCTTTTAAATGATAATTATTTTCTTCCCCATAGCAGAGTAGTCAGAGAGAATTTAGTGTCAAAATACTTCAATACAGAAGATATTTTTTATGTAATCATTTCCCCCATTAGCAAGCAAATCCTCGATCAATAATTTTTATATTATTATTTTACTTTTTTTAAAGTGTTATTCCATACTTAGGATTAGAAGACACTTTTAAAAAATATTTTGAAAAAAACGTATAAATATTTGAACACAGCAAGATTCGAACCCGCGCCTTTTGTAAAACGTCTAAGTTTCCAAGAGGCTTGAGGCTTCCAATATTAATACCTTTTTTCAAAATGTTTTTTAAAAATCACTATTTTATTTCAATGTTTAACATTTTTATACTGAACATCTGTTGGCATGGTTAGAACTTTAAATAAATTAAATTATATTAATAACAATTTATAACAATTATATGAATTTATTTAATTATTTTCAATTGAATTAGAATATTGACAGAATCGAATATGTCACTCGGGGTCATATTTAATTTACTCGCTTTGGTAAGACGAGACTAGTAAGGCGCGTCTATTGCAATCGCTAAGGTGGGTCAATGTTTTTTTTTTTTAATTATTATTTCTAATACCGATTATTATTTGTCATATGATGGTATGACTTGAATGAAATATTATTTCAATCGGTTTAGAGCCTTATTTGTCGGTCGGTGTCGAAGTTGCCGGATAAATATATTTTTTAGCTTTACGCTTTAATCCCGCACAGCAGGGTAGACAGAAAGTACCTAATTAATAAAGTGAATTCGAGACGATGCACGTTGAATGGTGGAGCTCAACGCCGTACTTTATCTTAATAGAGCGATGAAGTGAAAATAACCGATCGCATGAATATGTCTGCTCAACTTCTGTATCAGACATATTCAGCGAGAGTGAATATTTTCAGCCATTTAGTGGAGATTTACATCTATCCTACAATAAAATAAAAAACATTTATTAAATAAATAAATGTGAATTTACTTATTTTTTCCAAAATTTTGACGACAATCCGATGATGTTTTCCGATTGTCTAAATTTCTGTATTCTCTCAACCCTAAGATACATTTTTGTTGCTATAACTTGCCAAAAGAGAAACGTTTTGTTCCTCCGTACCAAAGCCACCCACCCCATTAATGACCTAACAGGACGAGCTGGTGAAGCTGCAGCTGCTGTCACTGGCGGTGAAGCTGTCGGTGACTCAGCCGGACACCGTGCCGGTGTGCCGCTACGTGCTGTCGCTGGCGCGCTACGACGCGAGCTACGACGTGCGCGACCGCGCGCGCATGCTCAAGCGCTTCGTGGGGGACGGCCGGGACGGCGCGCCGCTGCACGCCTACGCCCGGCTGGTGTTCTGCCCGGACAAGATCAAGCCGTGCGTGCAGACCAACTTTAAGGGTAACTAATCCTTTTTTTTTTTGATTCTGTCTTTGACCTTGACCTTGACCTGTGACCCCGGATTGTTTGAATTGTGTTTTTATTAATACGTTTTCTTATACCAATATACACGCGATTAATACGTTTCAAATAGTTTCTTTTTTAAATGTAAAATATTATTATTGTAACAACCATATAAAAAATGTAGTTGGATAGTGTACGGTTTAGTTGTTATAATACGGTTTTCGGATTAGGTACGGTTAGGTACGGGTTTTAATCCCCTCGTGTTAAATGTTTGAAACGTGTTACATATTCTACATGTGCAGTAGCACTTTCAATATGTTAAACTCATAATATAATATTCTAGATCGCGATCAGTACACAGTGGGCTCGCTGTCGCAGTACATAGGCTCTGCGGCGTTGGGTTACCGCGCACTGCCCGCAGCGCCGCGCGAGACGGTCGCGGCGGCGGCGCGCGACGCCACGCCCACGCCCACGCCTGGAAACACTGCTGATGTTACTAAGGTGAGGTGGGAAAAGATATATAGAGGTTATAATGTTTCTATCTAGTAGAAATATTAATATCAATTACACTACAGAGGCCATCGTTACGAACACTTTACTTTGACTAACGAAGACATTTTTTCTTTATATATATTTAATTTATTATTTTTGAAGGTCGGCCATGGTACAGTGGGACAGCGGTTGACGGTCAACAAACAAACACAATCTATTGTGGGTTCGATCCCACTCGGGGGAGTGATTATATTTAAATTGTTCTCACTTTCTGTTGTTAAAAAATCTTTACAAATTTAACAATTTTAACACGACTGCCATAATTAGGGTTCTCTTTTTACCGCACATGTAAGTATGTATGTATGTTAGTCCGTTTCTTTGTTCCCTTTTAACTGCTAAACAGGTTAACCGATTTTGACCAATGATACGTTGTGAGATTCGTCTTAAGGGTGTCACTGAATATATAAGATTAGTGAAAAAAGAAAATGGCTCATTTTTAATCGCACTCGGTTTTTTTTAATTATTACTTGTTATGATCTGAGTTAAATTATATTTTTTATGTATTAATTAATAAAATAATATCTTTATATATTGCAAATGAAAATTACTTAACTATTTTTAATACAGAACAATAAGAGTTTCTACTCAGAGCCTGACAGTAATGGCTCCGGGTCGTCTTCATCGTCATCAGGTTCCAGCAGTTCTGAAGAATCTTCTGAGGAGTGAGTTGCTTTTTATCTTTTTAATTTTGCAAGTAAAGATTTTTTTTATATATATTAAAATCATCGTAGCACAGTGCGATAGTCTGTCAATCTGTCTGGTTGCCGGTTCGATTCCTATTCAAGGGAATTACTATTATACTATATTACTTAAATATAAGTTATTTCCATTTCCCCGTTCTTATAAGACAAAACGCAGGTTGAAACTGGATCATGGATCTTGACCAGGTTCGTTTTGAATATCGAGCTAACCCTGAACCCTACTTTATATTGTTTTATTTTCATTTCTCAGTTATTTTTATATATTCTATTTTTTTTCAGGGAAGAGGTCAATGATAATGAAAAGAAACGGGAGAAACAGAAACAAACAAACAACTACAAGTAAGATTTATATAAAGTTCTATATAAATTTCTAATTTTTAAACTATCTAGCCTGTGACTATGTATCTTATAATAGGAGTTTAGCTATCGCGTAAAATTCCTGTTGCCTTAGCAACGTTGAACATTTCTTACAAAAATATAAATAAAACTGTTTCCTATAGATTATATACTTTTATATATATTTTTCTTTAAAAAAAACATTTTATTATTGTATATTGGTATAGATCATCCAATTCCGGAACGTCAGATTCAGAATCTGACAGCGAGTCTTCATCTGGCTCGGAGAGTGAGTTGGAGAGTTCGGACACCAGTGAAGATGAACAAGAGACTAAAAAAGATATTAAAAAGGTATTATTTTAATCATTTTCAAGTGTTATTCCACACTTAGGATGAGAAAACGTTTTTTGAAAAACGTATAAAAATTTGAACGCTGGGGGATTCGAACCTGTGCCTCTCGGAAACTGTCCAGCGATCTTAGTGGTCAGAGCCTTGGACTACCACTACGATGGCTTCTATTATTATTACATTTATACCCTTTAGCCACTTAAAACCCAATGTGTCGATTTTGAGTAAAAAATTAAATAAACGGAATGATTTATTTAAAAAATTGTACATGTGTCCGAATAATCTTTAAACTTTAATTACTGTAACGTTAAAATATTTTTACTATTATAAATATTTTTCTTCAGAAACGGTGTAAAGTTAATTAAATACAGATTTTTATTATAAATATTTTTATTTCTTTTATTAAATTGTATATGTTCTTAATAAAAATTAAATAATGTTATTAAAAAAATCCAGGAACAACCAAAGCAAGAAGTGAGAGAGAAGAAAAAGGAGTCGAATGAGAAGTCCAACCTGGAACTTCTTCTAGAACTGGATGAAGTTGCCAGCACTTTGCCCACAATGACGCCCACTTGTGGTGGGTTTCTGTCACCCCCGTCACTTGCGCCTAATAATATTGGAGAATGTAAGTCATGAAATATTTATTTTTAATTAAGACAAATAATTAGAAAACTTATATGTATTTGTAAAATGAAACATTTATAAAAAGCAATCAAGTGTCAAGACACTCCGTACTCCGCTTTCCGGCTATTTCCAACGATTATTTGTTGAGTGGTGAACTCAAGGCAGCGCGTTGTCTTATTAGAGTGGAAAAATGAAAAAAGAAATTATAATCATTCCCCCAAGTGGGATTCGAACACACAACTAATCAGATCAGACGCTGTCCCACCGCGTCATGGTGATCTCTAATTTAATAATGACTACACTATTCAATGGAGCTGGCGACAAGTATATTTTAATTTTTAACCGTATCTCTTATTTTTACAACAATTTAGTTACAAAACTCTTCCTTCTTTAGTATCCATTAGAATTAGTTAAACGTTAATCAAATATAAATAAATATTTTCCCTGAATTACATTCATACCAATTTTAGTCTTTCAATATACATATATTCATATTATATCTTTCCATCTATTTAATCTTTTCTTCTTTGTACCCAGCGGATACAATTACTCCGGTGGGTCCCTGCCTAGTCCCGGCCGCCTTCTCAGAGGCAATATCTCGAGTTCGCTCCGGAGGACTCGCCGCGACACAGCGCTGGACGCGCGCGCCACATCTGTTCTCGCGCTCTATGTGCGCTGTAGAACTGGCTTTTACAAATCATACGACGAGGGATATTGATAATATACGGGTTAATAAGAAGGTAAGTGGGTAATGACTTTTAATAAAGTATAGGAATTTTAAAATAACAGGATTCGAACCCGCGACTAGGTGGTACTGTCCATCTGATAGTTATATGCTCTGACGTTCATAAACTTTTATACTTTCAATCATGTATAGAAATAAATGAAATAAAAGTGTTTGTTTGTAATATTAAATATCAACTTTTACTTTTTGCATATGTATGTATTGCAAGATTTAATTTTTAACAAATTTATCTATCTGTCTGTTTGCATGTTCCGGCTAATCTGTGGCATGGCTGGATCGATTTTGACGTGACTATTGTTGAAATATAGCTGATGTAATAAGGAGTAATTTAGGCGATATTTGTTTTAGAATCATTATTAAAAAACATTGAAGTCCAAATGTACAAGGTTGTTAGTCCAGCTCGTGTTAATTTAAAAAAAAACAACTATTATAAACTATCTTGTTTTAAATTCTCTGACTACCATCAGAAAGATAGAAAGGGTTAGGTACCCTTTCTTTCTTTCTGATGGTAGTCAAATTTTCTGCTAAATAGAAAATCTTATTTTGATACTAAAAATCAATAATATAACGAAGAATGTTATTTTTTTTATTTTATAAAACTAAAACAAATTGATTATTAATAAAATAATTCAATTAATTCCAGACGTTAACAGGCAGTCGCGCTATACACGAGTTCGCGGCGCTCCCGCGCCTGGCGCCCGGCGCCTCCGCCTCCGCCACGCTGGGCGTCGACTTCGCGGACTCCATACAGCCTATCGACTTCACAGTTATCAGTTCACTCGGTAAGAATTACATTTAAATAATTAATCTGGCCATAAATACTGTCAAAATTTTAAAATTAAAAAAAAAAATAAAAATCTTTTGAATTTGGAATCTGTCACTTCTATACGAGTGTTCATTATGTTCTTTTATTTTCGCGCCAATATATTGGAAAATATTTTGTTTGAGACCGACAACGGACAAAGTGAGACAATGTCTGACTGTAAACGTAATCGGTCGTGAGTTCGTTTCCCACTTAGGGAATGATTATATTTTAATTATTATCCTTTTCTCGTTCTGGTAAGACAGAGCGCAGCGATAAGTTCCGCCACTCAACACGCAATGTACTAAATTTGTCAGAAACCGGAATACGGATTGTCTTGACACTAGGCACTTCCTGTCTGTCCTGCTATGCGGGATACAAGCGTGAAGCTAAAAATTTTCTAATATTGAAATCGAATAGGTTTATAGATAGTACTGAATCGCCGCGATCGTTCTGGACTTCATCAGAGCTGAAGACCTTCAGGTAATCTTGATTTTAATCCATAGAGTTATGGATTTATAGTTAGTTTTATAGAGCAAGGCTTGTTCTAAACACCATAACAATATGGACTCCCTGAAACAATCCATATGATGTGCAGTTAAGAAAGCTCACATACGAATTACTTCCCTCCTAATTACTAAATAATATAAAACAGGTGAAGTACCAGTAACAATAACACCACCAGTGGGTGAACTGATGCGCGCTGTCACCATGTCGCCATCACGCTTCGACACTGAGCAGAAGAAACTAAGGGGAATGACCGAGGTAAATATGATGTTTTTATATTCACGCCTTATTCATTATGGCACAGTGAAACAGAGTGACTGTAAACGCGATTGGTTGTGGGTTAATTGTTGTTGGTCCATTATTGGGGATTATATTTTGTTTATTTCATTGCTTTTGTAAGCGTGAAGCTTACTTAAGATATTGTGTTCCACAGATCAATATCCAGTATCTTAAATACCAACGACAAAAATAGAGAACGCATTTCACTTTCAAATCTTCGAGTAACATAAAAGTATCAGTACTGTCAGTGTTACTAGAAAATACCATAACCATTTGCGAATTTTTTTTCATACATTTGCTTTAGGATATAAACTATTTATATATATATATATATATATATATATATATATATACATATATATATATATATATATATATATTTAGATAAACCATTGTATATTGCAAAGATGTGTTTATCGCTGTAAGAAGGAATGGCATTAAAATTGTAGTGCAATATTATAATAAAAATAAAGAAAGGGAAAAAAAGACAACGTAAATATGTAATAAATTGAAAAAAAAATAATGAACCTGTTCAAGAGACAACCTTTTTTGTAGAAACAGCGATCATTTCTACACAATCTTCAGGTGTTGGAAGGAAATACATAGTGAATATATTATGTAATATATATAATATATATTAAATTATACATACATATATATATATATATATATATATATATATATATATATATATATATATGTATATGTATAAAAATAAATACATATACAGGCAATTTGTTTAGTATTTATTGATATGAATTAGTAAAAGATAGCATTTATTTGTATGATTTTATATGAGGGGATTATGGGGAACAAAAAGACGTTTTTAGATGACGTTTTAAAAGGTACTTCTCTTGTGGTAGTCACGAGGTCTCAGTATACTTGTCTCGCCATACATGCTGTACTTGTCACTAAGCAACGTATGGCTTAGCGTTCACAGCGCTTGGACGGTATACAAGAGGCGCAGGTTCGCATCCCGCTGCGTTCAAATATATATATATTAAAAAAATAAAATAAATTTAAATAATAAAAAAAATCTTGTAAATTCCTTTTTTATTTTTTTTAGTGTAGCAAAAATGCAAACAAATTGGAAGATGAACAAACTGTATGCAAGCGTGTGTTTGAGACAGCCAATTTAGCCGCCATTACGGATTCTGGAAATTTCCTTAGGTAATAATATACTCATAGGTGTCACTTTTAAATATGAATTAAATCGAAAACTCTTCTTTTGTGTAAAACTGTTTTATACATTAATATGATTTAAAAGAAATAAAATTTCTTTTTTTGTATTTTTTAGTTGCTTCGATATTCCTTTTTAAATAAACTTTTCAAAAATTTCTAATATTTGCTATTAACTTTAATAATAAAAGTACAACAAACGTTTTTTTTTTCAAATTGTTTAAACTCATAATAAAAGAAATAAAATGTTCATTTATCATCTACAACAGGTTCGCCGGCAGAATGATGTCATCGCAAGATCTAGTTTTGTTATCTGTGAAATTAGAAGAAAATGGCTGCACAGTGACAGCCAATTGTCCCAACATGGCCATAGCCTCGTTACTGGCCAATCAAATAGCACAGGCTTTTAACAGAGAATGAAATAAATAAAAAGTAAATATATATTTCATTAATATAAAAATATCTTTAGATACTTAACATTATTAGATCTAATAATTTTAATTACATAATATGTCATAATGTTCTTTTTTGTAATTTAAAATAAGTTTTTTTTAATAATATGCATATATATATATATATATATATATATATATATATATATATATATATATATATATATATATATATATATATAATCACAATGTAAATAATAATAAACATTTAAAATATTGTCTTGGCCTTCATTCATTTAAAAAAAAATGTCGTTGTGACGTATGTCGTTTATATAATAAATATTTGATATTTCACATGACACTTATATATTGTTAGCCTTTCTAATATATAATATATCAAATTTTATTCTTATTTTAAACATCGACGGTCGTGGCGTAGTGGGCGTCTTGAGTGTAAACGCTATCAGTTATGGGTTCAGTTCCTACTTGGGGAATGATTATATTAAAAATATTTTAATTTCCCCGCTCTCTCTAATTACTTCTGACTACCCTGTTGAGCGGAAAAAAGCGTGAAGCTAAAATAAGAAACCTGTTTGTATAAAAGTAGTAAGTGGCAAAATTAAAAGTTTAGTACATTCTATAAAAAATTTGACATGTTAAAAAAGGTCCCCTTTTGAGAGCTTTAGTAGGGTAGTCAGGTGCTCTCCGGCAGAAATCAAGACATTCCGTGTTAAATCCTCCGTTGACTGATTTCTTTGAATGGTAAACCCAACGCCGCGCTTCGTCTTGCCAGAGAGTTGAAATAAAAATAAATTTTAAATATAACATTTAGTCAGAGTGGGAATCGAACCCACAACCAATCGCGGTTACAGTCAGAGACTGGCATGAAATCATGTATAGAACTGAGGAAATCAAAAACAGCAACATTTTTGTCTAATGCGGCTTTAGTTGACTTGAAGCGAACGTTCTTCTCTATATGTACTTCTGATTATATATATATATATATATATATATGTGTGTACGTTTTATAAAATGCTTTTAAAACTAAGATGTATATTGTATAATAAATAATATAATATTATTGTAGTACTTTTTTAACATTCCTTTAATATTTATACTTAACTTTAATTTAAAATTTGCACTTAAACTACTGAACCCATCGAATCGAAATTATATTAAATAGAAATTAATTATAAAAATCAAATAATTTTTCCTATGGCGTAAGTTTCGTGGTACAATTCTGCTAATGCTGATCAAGCGTTAACTTGCACGGTTCTCATGCTGTGAGATTCAACACGCAATGTCTAGATCTCAGGCGGAAAACAGTCAACCGAGAGTCTTGACATTAGGTTGTCTCTGACTACCCTGCTATGCGGGATAGAGCGTGATGCTATTAAAAAAAGAAAAAAATGACAGCAAATGAGGCTAGCTCTCGCTTTCTTTCATGCGTGATTAAAGATAAAAGAAACGCGTGAAAAAATATAAATTTGCCTTTTTACATAGGAGACTTATTGAAAATATGAATATATAAAATTCCATTCCAGGATTTTGGCTATTTATATCAAAGCTGTCTAGATATCTAGACGTCTGACTGGACAGGCGCTGGTCCCGAGTTCAAATCCAATTTGGGAAAACAAAATCTAGAATTTTTTCATTTAAGATTCGATTAGACAATGTTCAGTTCAGTCTGGCTATCACCACACACAACATGGCGGAAAATGGAAAAAGGACAATTGTTTTAAACCCTTTGTATTATATATACGTATAAAAAAAACAATACCATATTATATAAATTTTAATATGATCATAATAATATATTCTTAAAAAATATTGTTAAACATATTATATTTACAGATCCCTATAATAATACTGTCATGAGTTGTATCAACTAGTGTTGAGGGTAATGACCCCAAGTGGGTGCCATGCTCACCCCCAAACCGTATGGGTTATTCATTACTATTCTAGGCCTTTTGGGGTCTTCGTGTAGACTCTGAGTCACCATCGGCTGCTGGGGTTGAGATTCCAATATCCTGTCCTTCTTGGGCCGTTTCTTAGAACTAGTGTCAGGATTAACTCTCCGTTCGTTCCAGAGACGCTCAATCAAAATGTTCCTCGATTGCACCCCTCGAGGGTCTTCCACCTGTTTCCTTGATATGGGAGCATTTGCCACTCTTTGTTTCATCGCTTCCAATCTTTCTTCCGTCTGTGTCATTTGTACTATGGGAAGACCATGGGAATTACATATGTTGTGCAGTATACAACAGGCGATGACCATCATGGCGACTGTGGGGGGGTCGAATTGCTTGTTGCATGTCGCTTGAAGGCATTTCCATCTAGATTTCAATTGTTTTATAGTTTCTAACACGACATTGTGCGTCTGTGTCTGTATGTTCGTGTAATATTTCTCTGGTGTGTCTGGAGTTTTCTTTGTTATCTTCGGTATGGGAACCATTATGTAGGGTTTTTGGGAGTAATGACCTCCCCCTGTAACAATTATAAATGAACTTATTTTTTATAGCTTTACACTTTTATCCTGCATAGACTTTTATGTTTAATGGCGGAACTCAACGCCGCGCTTTTTGTTACTAGGGCGAGGAAATATAAAATAATTTAAATATAACCAAACCCTCGAGTGAGAATTGAACCCACAACTGATAGCGTTTACAGTCAGACGCTGTCCCACTGCACCACGACCGACCTTATTTATTTTAATCCTGGGATTAATCGCGTATGTATATACTAAAGATATATTGGATATAATAAAATTCATTTTAGAAAACTGCTAAAATCAACGTGGACCATTTCCAATACTGGTAATTAAATAACATGTCCCTAATCACTGTAATAAAATGTAATTTTCAAAATATTTATGATCAAAAAACTAAACTTTAATACAGACGCATAGCTAGGGATAGGCGTAATGAGTCCTCACCCAAGGCCTCGCAATTGAAGGCCCCCCGAGGCCTCTTTAGATACGACGCTTTTCGCTGATTTTTTTATTTTTTTATGAAATGGGCGTTGGGTTTTTAATAAAATTACGTCAGCAATAATTATTGACTTTTTTGGACACCCAATATAGCAACCCATACATGGAATATGTTTAAAAACGGAACATATATTTTCGAGAATTCCCATATATAGATATGTATAATAATTTTTTTTTACGTAAACATGAAGGGTAAACTGCACAATTTTGCTGACAAAAGATTAAATAATTGTAATCAATCTGCTTAAGTAATACCCGAACCGCCACAAACGTAAATATATGTTTTTTTTTATTTCTGTATATATAAAGAGTTTTTATACACACCGACAAGCCAACATAGATCTCTTGCATTATTAAGACTTTCCAGATCAACTTTCACGGCGTGCTGATTTAATATGGCGTCGTGGGACAGCGACCCGCCCGGATGCGCATACACGCTCATTATGTTCATATTACTGTCACATATCTAAAACGATTAAAATATATTATAACAGTAAAGCAGCTTCATACTCTATCTGGCATAGCAGGAGACATCGGAGACAACCCAATGTCAAGACACTCCGTTGACTGCTTTCCGCTAAAAATCGAGACATTACGTGTGGTGTGGCAAAACACTAGATTAAACGCCGGCTGGTGGCTAAACGCCGCGCTTAGTCTTACCAGAGAGGAGTAAAAAGTTACAATATTATGTTTTGTGTTAGTATTCATTTTTCTTAATTTTATTTTAATAAGTTCATAATTTTATATTAAGAATAGGACAGCGGCTGATTGTGAACGCGATGGTCTTAGATTCCTATACCCACTTTCCGTGGGGGTTCGAGAAAGATTAGGGGTTCCCATGGCCTCGGCTGGTGTTGATCGAAGAGCTCCAGAGAAGTGAGATTATAATGGGTACTACTCAGAGCAATACGGAAATATTTGTGTGATTTTTTTGTTACCTTCACGCTTTTATCCCGCATAGCAGGATCGACAGGAAGTAACTAGCGTAAACACACTATGTAGTCCACTTTCCGCCGAACATGAGACATTGGAGTGTTCAGTGGCGGGACGTCGTGCTTTCTAATTATCTATCTAATTCGTACCATTTACTCACGATAGATAAGAAGTAGAAAGAAAAAAAATATTTTCTATTTCCACTCAGGGGAAGATTATTTAAATAATTTTCATTTCTTCTCCCTGGTACGACAAAGAGACAAAGGTTGGTAAGTGAAGAACGGAATGTCTTGACACTAAGTCCACTCTTATACTAGTTTCAACTGTAAATCTACTTTTTAAATATAACATAATACAAAAGAAGACCCCACTCTGGTGAATTGGGATGTCTGACTGTAAATGCAATGGTGGTTGGTTTCATACTTATAGGAGAGATTATATTAAATTATTTTAATTTTCCCCACTTTCTTATGATAAAAAGCGGCGTTAAAATACGTAATCTTTCATATTCACAGGTGTTTTGGTGCTAGATTATCTCTGCCTAAACTACTAAAGCAATCAATCTATAGATCATAATTCCTGCCACAATGAGACTATCTGAAGTACATAAAACTCACAATCTGAACTTTCTTAGAATGATATGATTTGTTGAAATGCTTCTTCTGATCGTCATCTGGTCTCGCTATAGGCACGTGCACACAGTCGACACATCCTACTACATTGGGTATGCCATATTTCATGTAAAACCTGAAATTGGTAAAAAGGAATTTAGATTCACTATTTTTATATAAAATTCAAAGAGAACAGAGTGTCAAGATTATTTTATTCTTCATACATCAAGCAAAATCAAATTTTTACATGTTACTCAGGCAGATGAAAATAGTTTAAATATTCCTCTGAGCACAAAACCCCTAACCAATAGCGTAAGTAAGGTATAATGAACATATGGATTTTTACATATATGGTCTCTGACTTTGTGTAGTAGATCGTTTTTATTTATATTGTGAATATACCCTGTAAAGTATAAAAATATTTCTTTCTTCCAGTCAAACACAGAATTTTAAAACTAGAAAAATTTTACATTTCATATTGCCAAAATAACTTAGAAAATTTATCAAACTAGGGGCCATTCATAAATCATTCAAATTTCATGATTTTTTAACCACTGTAACAATGTCCTTGTCACAGCTGATCCCTTACAAAAGTGAGGCTACTATTATCAAGCAATATCTAACTACTTCCTCCCTTGCCTTTAACATACTTATAGATGCATTCATTTTTACTATGATACTCAAATTCTGTGAAACTAAGAAAGAAAAGAATGAATTTAAAAAATTATATACATAAAATATTACTATAATTACAATTAATATACTGGAAAATTTTACAAGATACAAATTTATATAATTAAATTAAGTTTACACTTACCCATTCTTTACAACTTCCCTTTCATTTCTTAAATGCGGAAAATGTATATATTTCTTAACAATAGTTGGATGATTCATGGCCTCCGTCACTTGTACTACAGCAGTGGACACAAAATACTGAGTTATGTTTGGATCAGATCTACCTCCGATTGACTTTTGATATTTGCCTGTAGCATAAAAGGAGAGGGCTGCCATAACCTGTTGAAGAGTATTTTATAATATTTATGTATATATGTTTTTAAGATCTTGTGATCTAAATATTAAATATTGCAAGTTGCAACTGTTTTTGTTTCGCGGTTTTTTGCAAACTTAAAAATCAATTACAATCTTGTTAATAGTTAATATTGTTATTTATTAATTGATTTTTTTATATAAAATATATTTTTTTATATTTAAAAGTTTAATTCTATAATAATAAATTGTTATAACTTGTATAACAATAAGTGATTATATTACCTTACTCTCAACAGAAAATTCAATGGATTTAGTTGTTTCAGGCATAACCGGTTTTAATTCTTCACATAGATTTCGCGCCAGATCCTTTGAAAGTCTAAATGTTTCAATAAACGCGGCATCGCTTAAATCAAACGGATCCGAGTCGTCTTTGGGCTTGTGTACACTTTGCTCGGTACTTTTTGCTTTTTCCAAACTCCTTGGCTCATGTTGTTTCTGCGATTGCGACGTATCCCACTTAAGTAGCTCTAAAAACACTGGCTCTTCATCAACTACGGATATATAACCGTCCTCTGGCGGTTTATCGGCCATTTATAACGTGTTTTTCAGTTTTTATTTAAACAATACAAAATAAAATACATTTATGGCGAACGCAAGGTGGGTTGACGAAATTGACATTAGTAGGTGTTGCCAGTCAAATGATTGCGTGTTATTGTATTTCATTTAAAAGCATTATTAAGTTAAATATAAGTTATTATTATAGTTATCTATTATTTCTCAGTAAATGTTTTCATTATTACTGTGTTAAAATAACGTAAATCCTACAATTTTTTAATGTTCACTCAATAAAAGCTGTCTTTTTAATAAAATATATGGCAATTTCAACACATAAAAAGTTAACTAAGTGGCCAGAGGGCAGATATATATTTCGACAAATCACTTTAACAATTTTTGAAAATAAAATATATAATATAATCCACCACTCAACACGCAATATCTTGAATTCGGTGGAAAGTGAAGTACAGAGTGTCTTGACACTAGGTATTTTCTGTCTACCCTGCTATACGGGATAAAAAGCGTGGAGCTAAAAAACAGTTTATATAACTAATAATATATAACTCAATTCCGCCTGAAGTATTGAAATTATAATCATTTTATTGTAAGCACGTTTCAATGGCATCACAAATTCACAACGGCTAAACCCATTTAAGATGACAATCTTGGAATTAAGTTGGATTTTTATACAAAAGAAATTGCCAAATTTTATCTAAATAGGCGTTCTAAGAATTTACATGTTTACAAAACGAAAGTAGACCAAGTCATTGAAAATCAATGATGTGACATTATCAAATATGTAATACTACTTTATCTTTATTCAAAACAACTATATTTAAAATCTATTATATTATTATATGTTTCAAATACAAATTTTTATAGAATAAAAATACAACAAAATTTTTTTACGAGTTTACATATTTAAAAAATAATTAATAAATAATAATTATAAAAATAATAAAAATATTCCATTGTAATATCATAATAAATCCCATTCTTTTAATATAATATAAAAAATAAGACGCATTTCTTTCCTAAACTGAAGTACTTATAAGCTAAGTGTTAGTTCCTAAACTGCACTACTTATAAACTAATCTAAATCACCTATAAAAACATTTCTGCGTGCAGGAATTGAATTCAGAACTAAAATATACTTGTATATTAGAGGTTGTTAATTATTATATATTCTTTATTGCACTAAAAAAAACAAATATGAGGTATGCATGAAAAAAGGTACCTTTGTTTTGTATGTATAATACGGTGGGCTTATCTCTTGAGGAGATATTTTCCAGTCAACACTTGGAAATGGATGACCAAAGGCGAGATAACGAAAATGCAATTTAGGTAAAAATTGAAATAAAAAAATAATGACAACTAGACTTTTTTTAGCTTTACGTTTTTATCCCGCATAGCAGGGTAGACGGAAAGTACCTTACGTCAAAACACTCCGTAATTCGCTCTCCACATGCGAGACATTGCGTGTTGAGTGGTGCAATTCAACGCCGCTCTTTGTCTTTTACTAGAGAAGGAAGTGAATCACTCCTCGAGTGGCGAACGAACCCACAACCGATCGCGTTTACAGTCAGACACTGTTCCACTGCGCCTCGAACAGAGCTAGAATATTTAATATAATATATATAAATAAAAAAAGATATATACCTAAGTATATAATGATACCTATATACATACATACATATATATTTTCGATTGCTTAAATTGCATCACCTTTTTGTCATTTTTTAATGAAACAAGTTCCTTCCAAAATCATTTATGAAGAGTTCAACAATAGTGGACTAAGCTGGTAACATTTTTTAACAGAAAATTTTTAAGAGGTAAGCCACGTAGGCTCTATAGAGCTGTTTCGGGAGATATATGTGTCGTATCGACTACCTTGAGCAAAAGCTGGCAGTGTTGCTAGCTTAAGTATATTAAATTCCGGTGACCCTTTCTTTCCGTTAAGATAAGGCCATTGAAGGCTGCGCTCTTGGAATGCTCTCGAGGGCGACCCATCGCTTTTAACTCCACCCTGTAGGCGCCCGCCACCAATGTTCACCCACTCGTTCCAGTCTCCAACAGGCCGAGTACACGTGAAAGGATTTTCTCACGTCTAAAAAGATATGTTAAGTGAAATAAGCACCCAAGAGAAAATTAAAAATAAATAATAAAAAGGAAATAAAGTATTGTGATAAATGATTTATGTTAATTCAATATTTTAAGTTGATTCAAAATCTGAATCAAAATTAAAAAATGTGAAGATATAGAACCTAAATAAAATAACAGATAAACTATTTTTCCCATGGCAGGATAATAGCAGGTAAAGAGAATCTAGTGCTAAAGCACTCCGTTCGCCATTTTCCGCCTCAGTTCAATATTGCGTGTTGAGTGGCAAAGATAAAGCAATACGTTTTGCTAGCCGTTCCTTAGACAGATTTAAATCTTATCATCCAGCTTCACTTAATCTTGGAATTGAAGATGAGTTTCATACATAACTTGAACTGTCAAAAATCTGATAAGCGAACAACATGCCGGGACTGTCCCTGTCAATCACAATAAGTTTTGATTGTATATAGACTATAATAAATTCCACTAAAATATTTATGTTATATAATATGTTAAAGTATTGTTTATCTTGAGCCGGTCGTGGAGTAGTGGGACGTCTGCAATCCGCCTGTAAATGCGATCAGTTGTGAGTTCGATTTTCGCTCGGTGGAGTAAATGTATTAAAATTATTTTCATTTTCTCATAAGTGATAACATAAGGTGCGGCGTTGAGTCCCACCAACATGTAATGTCTTAAATTTGGCGGAAAACGCAATACGAAATGTCTACTCCCAGTTACTTCCAGTTTACGAGATTAAAGCTTTGCAGAATATGAATCTACGGAGTTTGAAGTACCTCCATTACAGTATACTGGACAGGCCCTAGCATTATGTGGACCGACGACAGTCGGGAAGGGAAAGGGAAAAATCCGTTCCAACTGGTGTGCTGTGGGCCACGCTATAACTAGCAATGAACGTCTTCTGGTTGATGATGTTCATGATGATGAGACAGCTAAATTAATTTCACATTCTGCCATAAGCAGCTAAAAGATAAAACTAGGTGCGCCACCAGACTCTCAATTTCGACTCGCTTCGTTTGTGATACCTCGGGTACCGTGAGCAAATTGAGCGAAGCGAGCGGTTAACAGAAAGCGAGCGACGGATAGTTGTAATTGAAATGTAGCCCAAAGGTTCGTGAATGGTTTTTGAAATAGAATGACTGAAAAATATTACTTATTTCTGCCGGAAATGGCCTTCAAAAATATGCACGTGAAAAAAAATTAGACAGAGGGATTATACAGTTTAGTTTATAAAGCAAATTTTTCGCGTGAATGTTTGACTTCAGTCAATGAGAAAAACATGGGATTTACGATTATTGGTGGCGTTTTTTTTTTCAAAACCATCATCACGATGACCATGATCAGTGTGTGAAATTTGAGCATAATAGGTAAAGTTGTTTTCATTCCAACCCCGAAGAAAGAGTGTGAAAACTATTGCATAGATTATTTTTGATATGTTTCATATAAAATCTCTATATTAAGACGTATGACGGGAAACGAAAACTTTGTATCCTTTCTATCCACATCCATCCAAACTATGCGAACGAAAAATTCTTAAAATTTGAAATAGTTATAGTTAAGTTATATAGAGAAGAAATATAGAATTATAATATTGTTTTAAAATAATTTATAAAATATATTAAATTAATCAAATAAATGTAACACACTACCATGTGTGTGTGTATAAATATATATATATATATATATATATATATATATATATATATATTTGCAATACTAGATTAATATACTATCGTAATAAATAGAGGTTGAATATTAGTCATAAATATGGGTCTGGTCGTGGCGCAGTGGAACAGCGTCTGACTCTAAACGCGATCGGTTTTGAGTTCGATTCTCACTCGGGGAAGCTCTGGTAAAACAAAGTGCGGTGATGAATAGCACAACTCAACATGCAATGTCTTGAATTCGGTGGAAAGCGAAATACGGAGTGTCTCAACACTAGGCACTTTCTGTCTACCCTGCTGTGCGGGATAAAAATCGTGAAGCTAAAAAAAACTTTGAAAATTGGAGACATTATTTGTTTTTATTTTAATAACATAGGTTTTTTTAACAGAAATACAAAAAATGTTTATATTTGCTTATAAATTTATTGTTAAAAAATGTGCATATAACTGCGGAAGGTAATTCCGAAATATTTCATATCACTCTAATCTATTTGTATATTTTTCTACAGTTTAAATTTTAAGATCTTTGATTATTATAAAGTGTACGATAGAGTTCGGTTGCGCGTAAATTGCGTTTCTATATTATGTTTAAAATAACTCATTAAATTAGTTTACTATTTATAAAGTGTTATTCCACACTTAGGATTAGAAAACGTTTTAGAATCCGCGGGTTCGAATCCCGCTGCGTTTTCATACGTTTCTTCTAAAATGAACTCATGAAATGTTTTAAATGTTTTTCCATTTCTCCCATAGAGCAGGGTACACACAGGCCCTTGTATCTACACTACGTTCTCTACTTATCCTAACAAGTTCGAGACATTGGAAGTAAGGCGGTGGACGTTGCGCTTGATCTTAACATACAGATAAAATAGTTTAATTACCTTTATATTAATATTTCTTGAATTCTAAAATAATATAAAACATAAGTTTTTTTTAGCTTCACGCATTTTTTTTATTTGTTTCATTTTTTAGCTTCACGCTTTTGTCCTGCATAGCAGGGTAGACAGAATGTACCTAGTATCACACTGCATACTTCGCTTTCCACCGAATTCCAGGCATTGCTTGTAAAATGGTGGAGCTCAACGCCACACTTTGTCTTACCAGAGCGAGGAACTGAAAATAAATTAAATAAAATCACTCTCCCGAGTGGGGTTCGAACCCACAACCGATTCTCAAATTTAAAAAGTAATTTTTTTAAATAAATATATTTATTATTATTTCCAAAACGTACGTCATTGTATAAGAAAACTATGCATTTTCTTTGCTTCGAATTGAAATATTTATCGGGGTTTTGTTTTGAAACGATCGATCATTGTGTGACAAGTAACGTGGTAAAATTTAAAATGTTTATGTACTGCACTTACGAGTGCGCATGTCAAAAATATAAAAGATTAGAAAAGCATTGGTTTCGGTTGACAACAGATTATTTGAAAAAAAACATTATTTATGTAACATGATTGAAGCTGGCCTTAGTCCATGGTGGCGTTAGACCAATGAAGGAAGTGAATAGATTTTTTTTATAAGGAAGCAAATGAGCAGAAAGAGCAATTCATGGTAAGTAGTCACCTTCGCCCATGGACACCCACCTACAAATTAGGGTCGTGGATGCGTTGCCGGCCTTGAGATGGTAATGAAAGGATATAGTGTAGTGGCCATAAGGCCGAAACTGGCGGAACTACTATACTCTGAGAGAAAGGCCGGGTGGGAATAGGGAAAGCTGGCTTACATGCCATCAAAACAGAATACATCATCAGATATTCCAGATTTCCAAGTCCAACAGGAAAAAATGTAAAAACTCAAATTGTACACGACTTATTTATGGCAGTAAATACAAGATGTTATACTTAAAAAAACAGGTAAAGAGGTACATATTTTGCTAAGATATTATTAAAAATATTATATTTTAAAATATACTGCAATGTATGGCTTTGAATGAAAAGTCTAAATAAACGAATGTACTCGAAAAAAGAATAGTGCGGGCTATTGCCAGTATCAGAAGTCAGGATTTTCTACGAGAAATTTTTAATAACGCATTATAGGCATTATTTTACCATTTTTAAGGTATTTCCACACTTAGGTTTAGAATACAAACCCGTGCCTCTTAGAAACCGCCCAAGCACTGTGACCGCTAAGCCATGCGGTAATGCGATGTCTTGCGCTATGGAAGAACGCTGATCACTTCTAGTTTTCGAATAAAGCATTTATGTCCTTAGCTAAACGTAAATATGTGTAATAAAAGTCCACAAATAATTACAAACTTGCCAATTAAACTATTTTAACTCATTTTATTAGGGAGAGTGCATCATACTGTCCAAAAATACCATACTGATGATGCTCAATCGGTACGCTCATCGCAGTTGTTAGCCTATTGTAAACGTATATTTGAAAAGGCTGGTGACATTTTTCAAGAACTCTTCTCGCAGACACCACCAGCTCAGAACATAGTTCACCATTCGATAGCTTCCAATAATACTGACAATACTAAAATTTATTTCAATTGACGGAATTTGCTTGTATAGTTTATTTGAAAAAAAAAAAACATTTTGAGAAGCTTTATTTATTATGTATTATCTTACTTTTTTTTGTCTAACAAATGAATCTTTTCAATTATTGAGGTCGGTCGTGGCTCAGTGGGCCAACGTCTGACTGGAAACGCGAACAGTTGTGGGTTCGATCCCCACTCAGGGGAGTGGTTATATTTACATTATTTTCACTTCCTCGCTCTGGTAAAGACAAAGTGCGGCGTTGAGTTCCACTCAACACACAATGTCTCAAATCCGGTGGAAAGCGAAGTACAAAGTGTCTTGACACTAGATACTTTCTGTCTACCCGGCTATGCGGGAGAAAAGCGTTAAGCTAAAAAAAGGTTCACGATGAATTTATATAAAAAGTCACGTTATTTACCGCATAGAAGTTTTGTCAAAAGGAACTTAGTATGATTACATCTATTGTATCGCAGTAAGTTCTAGAATGGCAGAACCGATTTTAAGGAAACTGTCAGGCCATCAACCTATGTAATAAGGGTTTACTTAGTCTGTTTTTTTTTAAACTATTAAATAAACATCTAGAGATGTTAAACTCCACACGGGTAAATATGGAGACGCAGTAATTTAAAATATTATAGTAAATACCACTAAGATTTTTTTTGTATTTATTTAGAAATTATTTATTAATTAGGCCGGTCGTGGCGCAGTGTGACAGCGTCTGACTGTAAACGCGATCGGTTGTGGGTTCGATCCCCACTCGGAAGAGTGATTATATTTAAAGTATTTTCACTTCCTCGCTCTGGTAAAGACAAAGAGCGGCGTTGAGTTCCATCACCCAACACGCAATGTCTTGACTTTGGTGGAAAGCGAAGTACGGAGTGTCTTGACACTAGGTACTTTCTGCCTACCCTGCTATGTGGGATAAAAGCGTGAAGCTAAAAAAAAATTATTAATAACAATTATTAATATCATAAAAAAATTAAGTAAGTAACTTAGCTATGAAGTTAGCTAGACATGACTTATTACATTACACTCCAGTGTTTTAGAAATTATAATTGTTTTAGAAATATTTCACGGGTAAATTGCGCTATAAACAGTGTAAAAAATATTTTGGCGTAAAGCTTTTATTAGTGAGATTTACCAATGCCCTTTATTTTAAATTTTAAATGGAGCAGTAAAATATCTACATAATTCACATTTATAATTTAAAAATATTTTCATTCCTCTGCTTAAGTAAGACAAAACGCTGCGTTTAGTTTGCCACTCAATACACCATATCTGGATTTTGGAAATTCGAAAGGCAGAGTGTCTTGACACTAGGTTGTCTCTGATTATCTTGGTATGTGGGATAAAGCGTCATTTGCTTAAAAACACAAAAGTTCTTTCAAGTATTGAATCTATCTACTGTGGACTGAGATACGGCCCGATTGTTTCAAATAGTTAATACACTGTTTTAAATGTATTAATAGCGTATATTTTGGTATTCGAAAATATATTTTTGGTATACTCACGTTTCGAATACTTTACAGTAGTCCGTGATCACGGAAAAAGGGGAAAAATCTGTGATATTCAAAGATCAATACACTAAATAAGTTCCACAGCTGACCCCAAATTAACAATTCACTAAAATATAATTGCAAATTGGTTATTTATTTAATAATGTATTATTATCCAATTATTATATAATAATACAATAATTAAACAAAAAAATCAGTATCTATCAATAGTTATAACTAATAAAAAAGGATGTCAATAATTGAGGCCATCGTGACCCAGTGGGACAGAGTCTGGTTTTAAATATGATTGTATTCCGATTCTCACTCGAGGGAATGATTATATTAAAAAAATATCTATGTATATTTTCATTCCTCCGCTCTATTAAAAAAAAGCGTAGAGCGTTGGCCTTGATCTCAAGTTCGCTACTAAACACGCAATGTCTCGATTTTAGGCGGAAAACAGTCAGTGTCTTGATACTACGTTGTCTCTGACTACCCTGCTATGCGGGATAAAGCGTGAAGCAATAAAAATGTAATAATGGATGCCATCATTGATGATAGCAGATTCGTAGTCGATAAGCTCATGGAAAAATTTATTTTAAATTATTTTTATATCTCTCGTTTAATAACACTCAGCGCATTGATCAATACTAAGCGCTTAAAAATCGGTGGATGGTTAGGTTAAGTCAATAAAAAAACCAGAAAATTTATGAAAAATTGGAGCGAATAGGTATTCGAACCCACCTCACGTGGAAACCATTCTAGCGCACTAACCACTAGCCATACGTTCTATATCCAGATACGTCGGACAGTGTATACGATGCCTTGAAAATATTATACATACATATATATATATATATATATATATATATATATATATATATATATATATATATATATATATATATATATATTTATTAAAAGAACACTGTTTACATTTGCACTACATTTTGTACAGCATCTTTCATCTCTCACTTCATCTGGCTATCTCGTCACGGTAATTACGGCTCCGGTAGTACTATCATCGACAATAACTTAACGTAGTCGGGTGGCCATAATATGTATATGTAAATATTAATTATAACTTCTATTTTTATTTGTATGTATTTTTTATGGTATTTATAAAGTAAAACTGGTTGAATAATATTTTTTACTTTCATTGACAGTTAAAATTTGGTTAGTTAACAATTTTAAAGTTCTGTATCGCGAATTTAAAGTTCGCGCTGTATCCCTTGCGGAGTAGACATTAAACGCCAAACGCTACAGTGACTTATATGTCGCATCGATTTGAGAATTTAAATAATTTCCACTTCCTCGCCCGATAAGATAAAGCGCGGCGTTGAGTTCCGCCATTTAACACACAATGTCTCGAATTTGGCGGAAAGCGGAGTACGGAGTGTCATGACGCAAATTACTTCTTGTCTGCCATGCGATACGGGATCAAATTTTTATTGGCGTTTTGAAAATTGTCTTCGTATGACAAAAAACTACTTAATTACATAAATCTATCCAAGTATAAGCTTAAAAGGGTCTTTAAAAACGTCCATTAAATGAAACTAGGGAATCATAGTTAAGTTTCCGTAATTACCTAAATATATGTCAGTAATTTTTGAATATTTCTAATTTAGTTCCAACTGTAAATATATAAGAAGTCATATTCGTATTTTTGCTTGCCCTGTAGTACATAAAGATTAATTTATTATAAACTTATTAACAAACATGTTTTAATTTTCGCAATTTTTACACATTTCAAATGAAACTATTTTAAAAGAATTAACCGCGTACATTTTGATATCCGAAAAAATAGATAGATGACCTATGACCACGGACCAATGCAAAGTGTTCGAAACATTATAAATGAAACTATTTTAAACGGATTAATCGCGTATATTTTGGTATTCGTAAATACATTTTTGATAACCTGACGTTTCGGACACTTTACAGTAGTACAGGTAGACAGTCTACCTGTGACCACGGACCGGTGTAAAAATCGCCAAAATCAAAGATCTTATTATTGTGTTCGAAACATATATTCGCGTACATCAAATTTTGATACGCGATTAATTCTTTCAAAATTGTTGCATACAAATCGAGTTCTTATTTTAGTTTGTATGAAAAATTGATAATTTAATTGTTATCATTGTTATCAATATTATTTTTTAAAGTTTATCTTAAACATGGTCACTCTACAACAGGCAGTTTTATGGAACATCCTATATAACGCGTGTTCAGTACAGCATCCGACGTCGCGATATCAACACGCGGAGTTATGTATAACGCACAAATTATCACTAAAACATACAAACAGCTGTATAAAAGATTTAAATTATTTAACTTTGATAGATAAACTATCTATGTGGTAAGTATTTTTTATACTAAATTCTTAGGCTTTTGTAATTTTTTATTATTCTTATTTTTTTTTAGCTTCACGCGTTTTATCACGCATAGCAGGGTAGACAGAAAGTTCCTAGTGCAAAAACACTCCTTACTTCGCTTTCCACTAGTTCTAGACATTCAAAACAAAACTACTGACATGAGACTAGAACGTGGAACTCAACGCCGCACTTTGTTTTAACCAGAGCGAGGAAGTGAAAATAATTTAAATATAATCATTGCCCCGAGTATGGATCGCACCCACAACCGATCGCGTTACAGTCAGACGCTGTCCCACTGCGGCAAGATTTTAATTATAATTTTTTTTAATAATAACATCTCTTTAATAATTTTTAAATAAAACCAGTTATCTGCCAGTGAAAGCCCTATTAAAATCGGTCTAGATGTTCTTAGAATTAGTCGGATCAAACAAATAGACGGACAGAAATGTAATATATTTTATCTTATACTTATGTATGTACCTAATATATAACACTAAGGCAATAATTGTAATATTACTAAAAGACACTTCAATTTTCTTTATTTGTATAAATAATCCCTTTTAGAATAATTTCATTTAATGCAAATAAATAATTACTGATGAATAAAATATTTTAAGTGTTTGTGAGGAAACGGGGTAGAACAAAATTCTTTTCCGCTGTTGGGTACTGTCCCATAAGAGGCGGATATCCCAGTAATTTTGTGGTAGGAGATTAATCCTCCGACTGGCTCGCGACCACTATCATGACAATAACGATCCGCCAAATATCTGACGATGTGTTCCGGTTCGATGTCATGTAAGCCAGCATTCCCTATTCCCACTCACCCTTTAGTAAGTTAGGTCAGTTCTGGCCGCTGAGAAAAGGCCGACGGCGCATCCACATCTCAACACAACTCTAATGTTGTGGATATACACGGGCGATGATAACCACTTACCTCCAGATGACCATTCCGCTCGTTCGCCTCCTTTTTCTACAAACAAAAAATAAAAAAATACTAATAAATATATAAAAAATATATATATAAATTAATTTAGCTTGAAAATAATTTTTATCAAATTAAAATTTCTCATTTATGTACAATAGTTACAGGATATAAGAAATACACTCGGAATCTCAATTTAATTGTAGTCCTATGTAAATCTAATAACGCAATAGTTTTCCTTGTATTGTTTACTATACATATAATGTACGTCTTTAAAGCAACAGCTCCCTGTAAATTATAATTAGATTTGTTTTAAGTGATCACTAGTGAACATAGCTAGGTAGATTGGAAGTACTTAGTGTCAAGACACTCCGTATTCCACTTTTCACTGAATTCGAGACATTTTGTGCTGAATGGCGGAACTCAAAAATGAAAATTATATAGATATTATAATTCTTATTGGAATCGAATCCACAACCAGTCGCGTTTACACTCAAACTGTTTTTTCAATATTGATCACCTGTAATGTTTGCTTTTGGCTGGGATATACTTTGAACACATTTATTGCAAAATTCTTTCTTACAAGTTTTAGTTTTAGTTTTATTTCAATTCAGTAATTTAATAATTAGATCAAATATGGACAAACTGACAGGCATTTTTATTCCATTTTGACTGTTAATATATGTTAATATACAAGTCAATATACAAGTCAATATACATGTCAATATACATGTCAATATACAAGTAATGCAGTTATCAGTAACATGTTCAATTATACGTTATTCCAAAAATGTTTTCTAATCATAAGCGTGGAATAAAACTTTAAAATAGTAAATTATTAAAAATAAAATAGCAATCTCTTTAATCTCTTTAAAAACCCATAGTTTAGCGGTCAGAGCGCATGGACGGTTTTTAAGAGGCGCGGGTTCGAATACCGCTGCGTTAAAAGTTTTAACGTTTTTTCAAAAATATCCAAACACGTTATTACCTGTATATTTCTTTGTTAATTAGTGGGACGTCGTAAGTGTAAGAAACGTCTGTATGTACCCAATAATAACAATATTTTTCCTCTTTTTTCTTCTATTTAAGTTATCATGGGACTTATTATTTTTTTTATAAAAAATATATTTACTCATTATATTTATTTCATTGACGTGTATAATTAAGTATTTAATATTAATTAAATAAATTCCAGAATACATTAGAAAAATGTTATTTTTCTATTTTATTTTATTTGTTTCAGATACAGAATATTTTGTTTATGAGCTTTGCAGGTAGACTAAATATCATAATAACAAAATGGTTGGCAACGAAACTTACAAGCCACACAAGGAAGAACACATAGAAATGGGGCAAAATTTGAACGATATTAACAAAATAAATTCACTTAAATTAGAAAACGGTGAAAATAAGAAAGAAGTTCAAAATGCTAACGACGAATCACCTCCTGTAGAACGAGTAAAGTTTGAGGGTCTGGGTGATGACGACAGCGTGTTCTACGATGATGTAGATGATGATAAGCTACCTCCGATCCCTGTTGGTGGTTGGGGGTGGGTGGTGGTCTTCGCTGCGTTTCTCACATCAGCCTGTGCAGACGGCTTAGCTTACTCCTTCGGTATATTACACGAGGAATTCACAAATTATTTCAATGAATCACAATCAAAAACTTCCTTAATTGGAAGCCTATTTATATCTATACCCTTAATATCCGGACCTATAATGAGTGCGTTGGTCGATAGATATGGTTGCAGGTACATGACAATGCTGGCGGGATTTTTATCAACAGTTGGTTTTATTTTAGCGGCGTTTAGCAATTCCGTGGAAATGTTGTGTCTCACATTGGGTGTAATGAGTGGTTTGGCGATGGGAATATTTTACGTAACGTCCGTAGTATCGGTTGCGTTTTGGTTTGATAAGAGAAGAACACTTGCTGTGTCTTTAGCGTCGTGTGGCATTGGCTTTGGTACTGTGATCTATTCTCCGTTAACAAACTTTTTAATTCAGTTATATGATTGGAGGAACACTCTTGTATTATTGGCTGGTACGGTGTTGAATATGTGTGTATGTGGAGCATTAATGAGGGATCCAGATTGGGTTATTATTAAAGAAAAAAGAGAAAAGAAAGAGGCGAAGAAAAGTAGATCTAGGAAATCATCAAGCGCTGGTTCCATTTCTTTGAAATCAACAGGCGGTGAATCAGTTTATTTAAGTTCGGATGAGTTGAACGAGCTGCTAAAAAGTGGAAAAAGTCCTGAATATATATTAGCTATGTTAACGACTTCTCTAGCAGAAGCTGAACAATTAGAAGCGACAACTCAAATGAACGCCGAACAAACATGCAAAAGAGTACATTCTGACATACATTTGCCTACATTCATTCAAAAACGTGAACAGGTATAATACCCATTTTATCTCACAAATATTTTCAAACTTCTTCCCACAAATGATCTGCTCCTATGTTCTGTTCTTCTCGCTTGAATTCGAACAACCAACCGAGACATTACATGTTTTTGTTGATTAGCTTAGCTCAGTATCATATTTTATTCTACCCAAGTAGGGAAATAAAACTATTATATACATACAGTCAGATGCTGTCCGACTCCATCACTTAGGTTTTACTATATATATATATATATATATATATATATATATATATATATATATATATATATATATATATATATATATATATATATATATACACATATAAATGTTTATTAAACATAAATTTGGTCACTCATAATATTTGTTTTAATAATATTGCAAATTTTAGGTCCCAGTTGAAGTTATAGAAAAATTGATGACCAACAAACGTTTGTACAATATAATCCTACAAAATTATCCCGATTTATTAACGAGGCGTCGGTCTGAAGTGAATTTAAATGTAGAGCCTTCGATAGCCAATACACTCACCGAACCCACCGCAATGAAGTTTACAGTGAGAGCTAAAAAACCAAAAATAAAGGAGGAAGCAAACCATAAAGTTGAAAGTGCTAAAGACTTAAATCCAGATGATTTAAAAATAGTGCCACTAACAAACGGAAGTAACGCGGTGAACAAAGTTGTTGCCAATAAGGATATTGTTGCAAAACCACAACCAGGATGGCTTGCAAGACAAATAAACACTGATCATCATTACTTGAGAGATATGCAATTATACAAGAATACAATTATGTATAGGGGTGCTATGATGAATATTCCAAGGTATAAACTTCGAGCTTCGTCACTGCCAGATATATATAGAAACTCAACGTGGTCGATATGGTCTGGCTCAGATAATGAGAAGGTGTGTATAAGTTTTGACAAAAATGTGTCTATTTTTTTAAGTCTATAATTTTTTATTTTTTTTATTTCTTATCCAAGTTTATTATATAAGTATATTTTGTAATAGCTTTACCAATCTGTTTAGGAGTTAATTAGTCTACTATATTATATTTTAAAAAATAATATAAGATTATTAAAAAATTACTTTATCTTAGGCTGACTAAGTAGTGGGACAATTTTTTGACATTGGTCCGTTTGCAGCAAATCACGTATGAATTTTAATAATTACGATTTTAAGATTTTATCCCGCATAGCAGTGTAGACAAAAAGTACCCAGTGTCAAGACTTACGTACTTCGCTTTCCACTGAATTCGAGACATTGCATGTTGATTGGTGGAACTCAATGCATTTCATTTTATCCTTACCAGAGCGAGGAAGTGAAAATATTTTAAATATAATCACTCCCTCGAGTGGGGATCGAAACCACAACCGATCGTGCTTTCAGTCAGGTGCCGTCACTCATTTCATTATTTTATACTGCCCCTTTAATATAAATTTTGTTAGTGGGAACTTTATTGATATGTGTTATATAACATCTCTTAATGGTTATGTGTACAATGTACTGTATCTAACAAATAAAAAAAAACAAAAAACCATAATTTCGCAGAAATGGTATGACAGAGTCATCAAAGGCTTCAAGTCCACGTTCGACTTCAAGATGTTCACCGAGTTCCACTTCCTAGATTTCAACTTGGCCTCTCTCATCCTAGCAGTCTGGGCTATCATCCCATATTTCTTCCTCAAATCCTACATGACGACTGTGAACATTGACGGAGGCGCGACCATGATCAGTATCGTCGGAGTTGCCAGCGCTTTTGGTATAGTAAGTTTCATATATTTAAGTATTATTTGGAAAAACCTAAAAAGAATTGCGTGGAATTAAGTAACTATCACTTGTATATAAAATTGTGTTACAGCATACATATATATATATATATATATATATATATATATATATATATATATATATATATATATATATATATATATATATATATATATATATATATGTATATATGCTTTTAATTTACAACATTACGTAACATTGAAAATATTTTAAACGCGTTTATTAAGATATTTGAAAACTCGACATTTCGAACACTTGACAGTCACAAGCGAAAATTAGAGATCGTAGAAAATATTTTTTTTTACTATTGCAATAAAACTTTTTTTAAATGTAAACGTAAATGAATTAACCACATACGAAATTCTGTGAGACTACATGTTTTTGATGGCATATGTAAGAATTTATGACGTCATATGCCATATTCATACGCTGCAAGGCCAAATATATTATAAGAATCTGTCTAATCTCAATATTTGTATAGCGTGATAAGGTTGAGTTGTTGATCGTATTGTTAGTCGTCTATCTTATCTAGCTATGGAATATAAAGGCAAATTTGCAAATCTATTTCTAAATATATATTCTGTGACGTTTATTTTAGAAATTGAGACTGTTTACTGAGTTATATTTATATTTGGTTAGTGTTTTTATTATATAATGATGAAGCTTCACTTTTATATCCACATAACATGGTAGTCAAAAAGATACTTCTACTGTCAAGACACTCCATTCGAAATGGCGTGTTGGTTTGCGTAATTGAACACCGTGTTTTGTTTTAAAAAACGACAATATAATGAAATTCCTACTATGTGGATTCCTATCATCCGATCTTGATTTTTCCAAGTAGGAAACGAACTCACAACCAATCGTGTTTATAGTCCGATGTCATCACAATGCGCCTCGATGGTCTCAATATTACTATTACTTAATTTGATTTACAATTTAACCTTCTTTAACACAACTGTGATAATTAAGGAATTTTATTTTACAAGACAATTTTCCAAACATGGGGTGGAGAAATAGAAGTGTATATATATATATATATATATATATATTTATATATATATATATATATATATATATATATATATATATATATATATAAATATATTTGCTCTGTTAAAACCAATAAATAGTATGAACCTGTTACACTGATCAACATATCTCTTTATCTCAAAGAAACCACACACTTCATACCATTTCTATTTCCACACGGCGAAGTTTGAATCCTTGCCCAGGGCTTCTATAAATTAGGTTTAAGTCACCGAATTGATCCTGGTGTCGAGTTCGCAACTCAACACGCAATGTTTGGATTTCGGGCGGAATGCAGTCAAATCAGTGTCTTGACACTAGATTGGCCCTGACTGCTATGAACGATAAAGCGTGAATAACTAAAAATAGCCAATTTAAATAGTATATTATTAAATACTTACACTACCTTCTTTTTTCTCTATTCAATAATTTTCAAAAATTTTAGGTAAAATACTTAACTGATCATTTATTTACAGGTCGGCTTTGGCTGGGCTGGAGATCAACCCTGGGTAAATGTGACAAAAGTGTACGCGATTTGCCTTTTCATCTGCGGCCTTTCGATTGCAGCCTATCCACTCATCATCACGAATTATTGGGCTCTTGCAGTGAACTCAGCAATCTTTGGCCTCTCTTACGCCAGCTCTTACTCCTATACTCCAGCGATTCTGATAAAGTTGGTTCCGATTGACTACTTCACTTTGGGGTACGGATTGATTTTGTTGAGTCAGGGTATCGGACACCTTGTTGGGCCTCCTATTGGAGGTAAGTTGTAATATTACTAATAATATAAATATATTCGTTATGAATTTCTTGTCCAAATTCGTAACGACATAATTTTTCGAGTTTGAAAAAGCACAACAGAGTGCCGTGACACTATATCCTTTCTGATTATGCAGTAAAGCAAAGCAAAGGTAACGCTCTAAATAAAGGCCAACAAATAAGAACACAAAATGTTTTGTGTTTTTATTTCAGTTTAGTATAGTCCGAACATATCCAACGAGTAGACGTGTTCAAACAACTCAGTGCGCTTTAAAAACTGCGTAAATAATCATCGAAACAAAAAAAATCGGCGGCAGTATCTTTCTTTTACTAAATTCATGTCAGATTCAGTTTAATAGGAATTATAAAACCTTTTAAGTAAAATTATTCAAATATTTCATCGTTGGACAAATATTTGTGTAATAGTGTAGTGGATACAACACCAACAAATCGTCGATCGTTGGTACCAACAAATGGTCGCGTTGGACCTCATAAAGAGGTCAACCCAGGGACCCACTCATATTAGGAAGTGGCGATGGAAGCTAAGGCCAGAAGGCTCTACCCTGGCGCCGGTACTCCTCTCCACTCTAGGAGAGAGAAGAATATAACGAGACATGTCGTCGATTGTTGGTTCGCCTGGAATAAAATAATTTTAATTAATACATTTAATTATTACATTATTAGATGGTTGAATTTTTGTGTTTTATATCCTTCACGCGCAAGTCTTAACTAAACCTTAATTATTTGTATCTGATATTTAGTGGCTAGTACATCAAAGTGGAAAAGTGTGAATTTAAAAAAATATAATACAATAAATATTAATATTCTATTAAAATTTACAGGACTTCTATTCGATTTGACCAAAAGTTGGGACCTGACGTTCTACGTCGGCGGCGTGTGGGTGATATTGGCTGGTGTGCTTGTGGGCCTCATACAATATACAAGAAATAAACGGTTGTGTGGATCAGCGCCATTGTTGAATGAAGTTGAAGACGCACAGAGTAAAAACTCAATTAACGTTTGAATAAAGAACAAATAAATAAATTTATTATATCTTTTACTTTTATTAGATCCTATTTAATCTGTTCACATTATGCCTCTATATATAATAGCCCCGTGGGCTGGGGACGGGCCTTAAAATATCTAAAATTATGTATATTGATTAATTATCTATAAAAATACGTATCAGTTAATTCATTAATTACAGCAAAAGAAGGAAATGTCATTTATATAATAAACGTTAATGAAAAATATTCTCGATCTCTATTAATGGGTTTGAGCATTTCTAGATATTTCGTGTTGCTCAGGTATTATTTTAGCTAGATATTTTTACCTGCATCGTAGGGTAGACACTATAGTTTGCTTTGGCCAAATTCGAGACATTGCGTGTTTAGCGACCAAACTTAACGCCGCGCTCTGTTTTACCAGAGCGAGAGGAAATCGAAGCTACAACCGCAAGGGTTTGCTGCCGCTTAAAAATGTTCCATTATTTTTCCTGTCCTAAGTGCATAATTATTACTTTTAAAGACATTGAAATAAATTAATGTAGTGATACATGAGCAGTGTATAGTTGAACTCTAGGTAACTCTAAGAAAGTATACCTATATGTAACCTTCAGTAAGAATATATACAAAAGTCATCAGGAAATCATTAATGTTTTTTTCTGTTTGCATAAATTAATAAACGTTAGAGTATTCTCAACAATTTTTGAATTACAATAAACTGAATATTTTTGTCTTTGAAACGCAAATACATAATCCAAAGAAAATTCTACTGAGAAGAGCCGGCAAGAAACTCCACAGCTCTTTTTAAATATAAAAGTTACAATATTAATATTTAATGATATAGTACCTTCACGCTTTATTCAGCAGCCACCTGCCTGTCAAAGAAGATCTAGTATGAACTCCTTTTACTGGTTTCCGCTTGAATCGCAACACGGCGCTTTGTCTGATCTGAGCGAAGATATGCTTTATCTTAATAAGATCTTCGCGATTTTTATACATTTTAAATGAAACTATTTAACCGGATTAATCGCGTATATTTTGGTATTCGAAAATACATTTTTGGACACCTGACGTTTCGAACACTTTACAGTAGTCCGTGGTCACAGGTAGACTCAGACTCAGACCACGGACTACTGTAAAGTGTTCGAAACGTCAGGTGTCCAAAAATGTATTTTCGAATACCAAAATATACGCGATTAATCCGGTTAAATAGTTTCATTTAAAATGCTTTATCTTATTACCAGAGCGAGGAAGTAAAAATATTTTTAACATAATCGCTGTCCCACTGCGCTACAACCATCCTATTTTTGTTTTATATACAAAAAATCTGTAGTGCTATCATATTTCTTAATATATTTATTATAATAACACTGGTCAACAAAATTTTAACTTTGTTGTGCCACACGAACTTTTTTGAAATTTTCTACTTTAATTGGTGATTGTAAAAACAAATAAACAGTTAAAAAAAATTTGCTAGACAAGAATTTTATTCTATTGAGTAATTTAAAATATAAAGAAAAAACACAGATCTCGTAAATTGAAAGTTATTTTTTTCTATTAATGACTTAATAATCTAAGATTTTCTTGGGTATTTAGCTTCTGGTTGGTCCCTTTTAATTGTCCAGCAGTAATCTGCTAACATATTTGGGCTCCATTTGCCCTGCTACCGCTTTTCCATATTAGAAATGTCCTGATGGAACCTCTCACCGTGCTCGGCGCTGACAGCCCCTAAATTGTCAGGAAAAAAATCCAGGTGCGAGTCTAAAAAACGGATCGTGACGGATAAGTGACATGTTGTAGCACAATGCTTGATATGACAATACGAACTCGCTAACCAACTCTCTGTAGCTGTCACTCTTGTGGTTACCCAAAAAATTTGTAATAACATTTTTAAAAGCCTTCCATGCAGACGTTTCTAAATCGCTTAATTTTTCTTCGAATCTTGAATCTTTTATTAACTCCCTAATTTGAGGGCCAATAAAAATACCCTCTTTTATTTTAGGGAATTTTTCTTTTAGATACAAAAATCCACTCCCATTGCGATCCATTGCCTTCACAAAATTTTTTATTAATCCTAATTTGATATGCAATGATGGTAGAAGCACATTATTTGGCTCTACAAGGGGTAAATACTTTACTTTTTTTGCTTAGGAACTAACGATGCACGCGTAGGCCATGTTTTTTTATATACTTATTAGTTCTGTCTCGGCTATCCCATTCACATAAAAAGCAGCAAAACTTTGTATAACCCAGCTGAACTCCAAGTAATAGTGCAACAACTTTAAGATCACCGCAGATTTTGAAGGAATATGTACTGTATTTTATTTTTTCAAGTAAAAGTTTTATATTTTCATAGGTTTCTTTCATATTTGCAGCATGGGCCAGAGGTACAGACGGAAGTTTATTTCCATTATGCAATAACACTGCTTTTAGACTTGCTTTTGAAGAATCAATGAATAGACGCCACTGAGAGACATCAAAATCTATGTCCAACATTTTCATAAACTCATTTATGTTATTGCAAAACACGAAATCTCCATCCTGAGAAAAATACGTTCTGAAGTGTTGATCACGGTTTCGAAAATAGCTAACTTTTGTATTATGATGTAACAAATTCCAGTCTTTTAGACGTGATCCTAACAATTCTGCCTGCTTTTTTGACAAATTTAAATCCCGAACCAAATCATTTAGGTCTCCTTGAGTTATCAAATGTAGCTCGTTTACAATTCCTTTAAACTCAAAGTCATCGTCCTCGTCAACACATTGACCTAAAGTGGAAGGTTGTGGATTGTCGTTCTCAACAGACGTAGTTGCAACTGGTATTAGTTCTGGCATTTTTTTACAATGAGAGACTGGTCTTATAGCTGAAGATAAGTTAGGGTAAGTAACTGTGTTTTTTTTCTTGTAATTTATACCTTTTATGTCTGTGAGACACAAATAGCAATCTGAAACGTGATCTCGCTGTTCAGTCCATATCATGGGTACAGAAAACGGCATGGGTCGTGCACCTTTCTTCCAGTCAGTTAAATTTTTCACACACGTTATGCAACAGACATAAGGGGCCCAGGATTTGTCTTGATGGGCGACAGAAAAACCAAAACATTGGTGATAACACTCCAACACAAGATTCTTAAAATTTCGTCGTTGTTTTTTGAATGTTAGTTCTCCGAAGACATAACAAAAAGAGTTAGGATCATTATTACACTTCCTCGACATATTCACAGGATTAATAAATCACAAAAAAGTGTTCAAATTCAACAACAAATATTTTTGTAAGGATTTACTTGTAAGCGTTTTTATTAATTTACTGCCGTTGTACTAATTATGAGTATTACCGTATCACAACTAATATGAGGCTAATAGACATATAACAGCTATGATTTAATAATGAGGGTAGACTGATAAAACAAAATTAGCTATCAAAGTTCCTGTGGCAAAACCAGTGTTGACCAGTGTTAATTATCTGAGGTCATCATGGCGCATCGGGACTAAAGGACGCCTGGCTGTAAATGGACTTGGTTTTATGTTCAATTCAGATTCCACTTGTAGGATTGATTATATTAAAAATTACTTTCATTTTTCCGCTTAGATAAAACAAAGCACTGGTTGAGTTCCTCCATATAACATGTAATATATCAAATTCAGGCGGAAAGCAACCAATCACGTGTCTAGACACTAGGTACTTTCTATATTGCTAAGTGGTATAAAGCGTGAAGCTGAATATAATATGCTATAAATACTAGAATTTGACATATAGTTCTAGATTATATAGAAACTGGGGTGAACAAACAAACGATTGAATAACCGACAACAAATATACACTGACGCCAATGTTGTTTACCTTAGCATATATACTGACTTTACAAGATTAGTTTAATTTAATTTAAATTAATATTGTTCTTTGAATTATTACTTACGAATGAAGACAAAATAATTATAATAATTTACCGTTCGTATAGCGAGAGTTTCAATGAACTTAGTTCGACATTAACTAAGGCAAAGCGCGGCGCTGAGTTCCGTTATTCAATACTATGGTTAAATTTTAAACATAATTGTTTTAGGCTTATTATGTAGGTCCACTCGGGGGAATGATTATACTTAAAATTAATTTTCAGTTATCTACTCTGGTAAGACAAAGCGCGGCGTTGAGTTGATCACTAAATACGCAATGTCTCGATTTTGAATGGAAAGCAATGAACGGAGTGTCATGACACTAGATTATCTCTGACTACTATGCGGGATGAAGCGTGAAGCTGACTTTTTTAATATATTTAGTCTATGGATAAATAAAATAAAAGCCGCCAAAAACTTTTTACAATGACAACTTTATTTAGGTTCATGAAATTACAACAATATAGGTCAGACTTCCAACAACAGTCGCCATTGTATCACACTCAAGTATCAGTTATACATATTTACTTATATTATTTATGTTTTTCCATATTATTAACTAGAATACATACTTGCTTTCACAAATTTAGGGAAAAAAGTTCTAATTAAAAAAAAGAAACAAAAAAGTATTTTAATTGAATTATTTGCGTATTCGCTTTGAACTAGCGACATAAACAGTGATATTTTGACTAAAACACTAAATATGACTAAATTTAATAAATCAATGTATATATATAAAAAAAATCTATATACACTCAATTAAAATATATTAAAAAAACATATTAGGCATGTACTGATTTTTAGCAAAGATATAATATTATGAGCATTTATAGTTACATTTCTTTATGCATATTTGAGTGTGATACAGTCCTTATAGAAACTCCACAAGAGATTCTAGAAGCTACGCAAATAATAATTATACATTGTAAAGTTAGTAAATTCAAATGACATTTACATTTTGACAGTAGAAATTAGTTATATATATATATATATATATATATATATATATATATATATATATATATGTATGTATATATATATATATTTATTTATTTAAATCATTCTTACATGACAAGGAAAAGATAACATTCATCCTAACATTACAATTTATTGAAAATATAATTAGATTTCTATTTTTATTGCCCGTTTTAATTAACCATTTTATTAATAAATGATATTTTATTTTGTCTTAAAATATAAAAGCCTTTGCCTCAATCTCAATAATTTCTTTAGTTATAAAAAAAATCTAATTATATTATAATACATTTATAATCTACATTCAAAAACAACAAAATAAATTTAGAAAGAAATTAATTACAAAAATAGATTCAATACACTGAAAAATATAAGCTACATAGAAAAAATACTCTTTATTTCACGCTACAATATGTATTACAATTAGCATTTAATCTAACACTGAGTTAGTTATATAAATTTAAATAACCGATATATCTATAATAAGTATGTTAGCGAATACGCCTTTTGGATTGACAAATGACAATTTCAACGTTTATATTAATTATTGAATAAATCAGAGGCCGGTCGTGGCGCAGTGGGACAGTGTTTGACGGTAAAGGAGATTCGATTGTGGGAATGATTATATTTAAGTTATTATGATTTCCTCGATCTGGTAAGACAAAAGGCGGCGTTAATTTCCACTAATCAACACGCAATGTCTCAAATGTGGCCAAAAGTGTAGTACGATCTTGGCACTTGGTACTTACTACCCTGCTATGCGAGATAAAAGCGTGAAGCTATAAAAAATCAGAAAGGGATTTTATAGTATTTGTAGTCTATAGGAAACATATAGACTAAACATATTACAGAAATAATACAATCCTAGTAAGAAATATGTAATTTAAAAAATACCAATTCAATACCAATTCAACAGTATTGTAAGTCAGTCAAGAGCCAAGACACAGATAACTAAACGCCTCAATTTTAAACTTTAGGAGTCAATTGGAAAGATGTTTATTTTCATAATAATCATGTATAGTGTTTTGACCTAATCTGGTCTCATTAAATAAAACTACAGATTATACACAGTAGATACAGTTCTATGTTTATTAGCTTCTTTTATCTATTATGGTTTGTAAAAAAATAAACTAACTTTATATTCGAATCAATTTTTATATGAAAATCTGCAAACATCCCCAAATCTCCTAAACACGATATCCATGTCAGGACGGCCATGATGACAAGAAAATACATTATTAAACTGTGTTTTTTTAATAAAAAAAAATTATTTTCAATTGCATACAATGCAAAAGGCATATTCCTTTCATTACCATTCAAACGAAGGATATAGAGTTAGTAAACTGTCAGATACAGTAAAGTGAAGAGGTAGACAAGGACACACTTAGCTTACGTATATTTTGTTAATATTTCATAAGAATTGTTCATAAGGGCATCAAGCGTTTCGAATTATTTTTTTTAAATATGTATGTAAAATATCTTAAGCGTACAAATTACCACCAGTTTATAGTACCACATCATTCGCTGGTTCAAATCTGATATTGTCCATCAAATGACATATTGTATCTCATGTTGCATCTTTACAATTTTTTTACCATAAAATAAAACTTATTTTAATTAATAAATTATAACATATTTAGTCTATAAGAAGTCTTAATTTAATAGTGGAATTTTATTAAAATTTTAATGTATATAAGAAATTAATTTATAATAATATATTAATAGAGACGGGAAGACATTTCCACACACAGACATCGCGTATATTTACACACTTAACTAAGCTAGGATAAAAAGTTGAGCATAGTACATAAACATTCAAGACAGCCTTTCGTGTACATATACGATACTTTAAAATTGTGCTTTTACAAGAAGAATAATGTTATCATTAATAATTATCATTAATTATCACCCAGCCAATGACACTGATTGAAACTAATTTGACAACTTATAGTTGAAATTCAACTATATTTAGTTGAATTTAGTCAAGTCTTGCTTAGCTTACTTTTAATTAGTTGCAACATTTGCACTGTTGATATATAGTAGGTTTTATTTATAAATTTTAATAAATAAATAAATAAATATTTATTAATATAGCAACATCAGTGTCGTCAGCTGGTCGATATGAAACAACCGTTTTTTTACATCTATAACGAGCGGTGGCAACACTTACGTAACGCACGTCAAACCCTCAGGGCACACAACTAACAATGATGTTGAGCTATATTCTTAATTAATACTAAAATTTCAATATCAGTAAGAATATTTTAAAATAGAATAAAAATTTATATTATATGATTTGCGATTAATTATATAATAAGATTAATAAGGTAATGTATTAGGGATGTTGGCAATTGCAATACATATGGGAATTTTTTTTACATATTACACATTCATACATCATACATTTACATAAAAAAAAAGATTCAAAATAGTTAAAAACAATTAATTATAGCAACAGGTGACGTCATAAATTGATAACGTCATATTGACATTTACTAATTTTTTTTTTACTTAAAATGCAATGTATCGCCAACATACCCCATAACGTGATTTTGTTTTTTTTTCTAATTAATATTTGAGGAAACTTTTTTAATTTCTATTTTAGATAGTTTGTTAGTGTGCGAGTCTTTCTCAGCCTCATCATTATAAATTTAAAACTATTTTTTAAACTATATATTTATATCTTTAATATATATCTAAAACATGATTTTGAATTATATTTTAAAATCTTAATTAATACAATTTCGACAACACTTAGGTACTGGAATGGGGGAATTGGGGCAATCGTAAGCAAGCAGTAACATGGGTATGTATAAATATTTCTTGGTGGTTCTTTGTTTTTCTTTTTCTAGATTTGTATAAAAATATAACTAGTTTAACAAGGTATTTTAAATACGTTTAATCTTTGCCAGTACTCGTCAGATTTAAAATGTACTATTCAAGTCAAATTCTAGACACAACATATAAAAATAATCATATAAATACGATAGACTAACTAATGCCAGGGCATTTTTGTGGACAACATTCTTAAAATTTATAAATATTTTGCTTATAACGAAAAATATAATCTAAAAACAATAAAAATATGAAAAAAAAAAATGCTTAATTACGATTGCCATATATAATAATATTTGAATATATCCAAGTGATTTTTTTCTAAACTACAAACGTTTGTGTATAGGCTCCTACCAACAGTAACAGTAACATTAAACGACTTAGAAAAGGACGTAGAAAAGACTTAGACGTTTAATCTCACTTGAAATCACTTTAGGTTACTTTAAATATGATTGTAAGAAATAGGTATATTGAAATAAAACTATTTTTTTTTTAATTAAATGTTTTTGGCACACGGCTATTATTTAAAAATTTTCATAAATTAATTCATAAATTACTTCTTTTTTTTGAGAAAAATAAATCACGGATAGATAGGAAGGCGTCAAAAAAAACCCAATAGTTCTCTTTCGCATGCATCTCATTTAGCGTCTCACTGTAAGCGAGATTGGTTGTGGGTTCTATTTTCGGGAAGTTAAATATTTAAAATTTATCGAATATATATCAAATCACCAGTCAACACGCAATGTCTAGATTTCGGATAGCGATATATTGTCTTGACACTAGGTTGTCTCTGCCTACCCTGCTATGCGGGATAAAGCGCGTAGCTGCTTCCATGATATATCACAGTAAAAATAGTTTTATTTCAATTAATAATACATTAATATTATGAACATACATACTTAAACTAAGGTAAGGTTAACGATAACAGGTCGGTCGATCTAATACATTTACTTAAAATATTATTATACATCTGATTAACTTTAATTATTACAATTAAAATTTATAATATAAACATAGATTAATAATTAAACTAGGTTATTACTAAAAAGGAACGTATTAATTCTGACAGCTTCTATTGTACTTTTAAATTCTATTTATACATAAAATAAATAAAGTGTTTCTTTTTAATTTTCTCCATAACAAAAAAAATACTTTAGGAATCAATTTACTAATTAAAGAATAAATAAAAAATAATTCCTTAACATGATATGTATGGTGTATTATTATTTTATTTTTCTTTGTATGTAAAATAAATATTCGTCGGTCGTTAGAGACGAATGTGTACACATTTGCAATATTATTTTGTTAAGTATAGCATTTAATATGTCAAAATATAATATTTATACTATTAAAAATATTCGGAAAGTCTAAGACTTATTATATATAGGACTAAAAGCCTTCAGCCTGCAATTGGGAGTGTTAAAAAAATAATATAAGAGGAAAATAAGTGATTTGTACTTATCTTTTTCTAATCACACATGAAAAAAAGAGACAGGTAGGTAGCCTCATGGTTTCTTTTTTTTTATAATCACATTTTAGGCTAGCTCGCCTAGTCTATGAATAGTATGTCTATGGTTATGTTTTGTCTATTATTTATGTCTATCTTCAAGTATCATAACCAAAAAAAAATTGATCTCAACTAATGGTAAATAAAGTAAATGCCGTTAATAGGATAGACAATTCGAATTAGTTACTTAGGACATGGGCATTCCAACACTATCTATCATTTGCCGATAAAAAAAAAATTATATACATTAAAAATAAAATTATATAGATCTATTTTTATTTTACAACCCTATTCCTAATATCTAAATAGACGAAGGTGTCTATATAAATACATGTTATAATTTTTTTTAAATATTCAATAATACTTAATAATTTAATATTTAAATATATTTCATAGAAATTATTAAGAATAGAGAAAAGTCTATTTAGTTCATAATTGTTCATAAATTGACGTTGAGCAAAGTAGTGAGGCATAGACAATATTATGATTTTAAATTAGATATACACAATATGATAATTGCTTAACACCTTTCCATATCAACCATATTAATTTTAACACTTAGTTGATATAAATAACAATGTATATTAATATTTATATTTAATTTATAGGTTTATTTTACATAAGAATAAACCTTTTTTTTAATAAAAAAATAATTTAATTAAGCCTTAGCCTAAAATCAATAAAAACTAAAGATTTTTGAATTAATTTTCTCTTATTTTTGTCGTTTAATATTTGTTTAATTATTACTTCACTAGAGACGTGTAAAACACGTGTTACCTTAGCAACGTGTATGTATGTCACTTTGTACAGTAGTGTTTCTTTTCCTTATAAAATTTAGCTATGCCAAATTTCGTACTTTCATCTTTACTATTTTAATAGCAAAAGACCTAAAAATTTTCTTTCTAAGTATTTAATCGCTCATATTATTGTATTTTCAAATTTTAAATTAAAATATTTTAAACGGATTAATCGCGTAAATATTGGTCTTTGAATATATACTTCTGGAATACTTTTGGAACCCGACGTTCCGAACTTTACCCGTGTTCAAAGATAGGCAGAGGTGGCACTCACTCGCCACAGATACCAAAATATATGCGATAAATCAGCTTAATATAGTTTTATTTAAAATGTATAAAATTTGCGAAAATTAAATATCTAATAGATACTACTTAATCTCTGACTACCCTGCTATGCGGGATAATGCAATAACGCGAAGCTGTTTTTTTTTTAAATAAAATAACAAAAATTTTATTTACTTTAATTATGGTTTTCTATATAGTTTTCATTGTCATCATAGTACCTACATATGTTGTCTTTACACGCTCAAAGAATGCCTGGGTGACAATTTCGTTATTTCAAATTTTGATGGGGGGGGGGGGATCAAACAAAACTATATTTGATATTTTTTTGTAAATTTTAATATTATAGGGGGATATGCATTGGGATCTGTCTTTATCAAATGATGCTCTAAAGGGCGGCAAAAGTTGAACGTATTCACTAGTAGGTTCAGAAACCAACGTATTCATTAGGTAGTTCAGGGCATTGTTGTTTTGTTTTTTTTTGATAACTCTTATTTCAATTTCAACAATATTAAAATCTATTAATTTAAATAAGAGATAAAAATATAAATTTACCTAAACAAAAATTTATGTAATTAAAGAGTAAAAAATTATCTTTTATCCTTTCATACTCTACATTCATTTTCTACATTTTATTAATTTCGACGTAAAGTCAATTTAAACTAAACTTTATTTAAACTAACAAATAATGATTTTCACACGTAAAAAGAAAAAAATATTGATATTTTTAAATTTTTTTAAAGTGTTATTCCACACATATGATAAGAAATTACTTTTAGAAAACGTACAAAAATCTGAAGGCAACGGGATTCAAACCGCACCTTTATCAAACCGTCCAGTACCTCTGACTACTAAACGGTGAGTTCTTCATCTGGCTGCGTCAAAATTCTTTTACATGAGTTAAATAAATTAACTGACTTTACTTCAAATTAAATATTTAGTAAATTAATATGTTTTACAAATTTAATTTATATTTTTATATTAACTTAATAAAAAATATTTATTTACTAAGTAAATCAAAACAAGCAAAATTTTAACTTATCGGTCTCCACGTAAAGGTGCAAGAGGCGCGAGGGCGGCAAGCGAGGCACGTCGCCGTCTCTGGGCGGCGGGGGAGGCGGGCGAGGCCGGGAGGGGGTGCAAGCCCGCCGTGCCAGTAGAGCCTCGCGGCGCTCGCGGCTCTAGTTCCAGTGACAATGTGTATTGACGCTCTTCAGGTATTACTAGCGAACGGTCGAGAAGGAAGTCGCATACCTGTTATATTGTATAAGTTAGATTATATACATATTTAACATTAATAATAATTCTACCGTCAACAATTAATTTGAACAATATGATGGGTCGCTATCTCCTATATCCCTCTCGGGATAACCAGCCATTGTCGAATCTTTATACAGTTTCTCCCCATGACCTATGTAGGTGGCGAAGAAAACGATGGTCAGAGGGCATAGCCCTGGAATCGTTTCCGATTTTCCCACGAGGGTTGAGAGAGGAGACTAGGGGTTTTTACAGTACTGTACCCAAAGGGTATAACTAAGTCTGTCTGTCAGTCACCAGGCAAGCACTTGGCCGGGGATTTTTTAACAGAGTGACAACGTCAGATTTATAACTCGATTGATTGCAGGTTCGATACACACTCGAAGGAATTTTTAATTTTCAATTCGCTCTAGTAAGCCTAAGCACGGCTTTGAGTTCTACAACTTAACACGCAGCGTCTCGAATGCGGTGAACGTAATGTTTTAAAACTAGGTTCTCTATGACTACCCTACTATGCGAAGTTAAACTTGAATGTATTTTTCGCTTATACCGGGTGGGCCATTAAGTTATGCGAATTTTAAAAAGTCATAGAAAATAAAATACAAGGTTAAGACAAGATAATCTTTACTTTTTTTTTAAAAAATATCAAGATGAGATGTGTAAAGTATACATCTCAGTGATGTTATTAACAAATATACACGACCCTTTGGACCTTAAATTCGTAATCGCTGGCACATCGCTAGTGAGATAGCGTACATTTCCTGGCAAATGTTGTTCTTGAGGTGGGCAATAGTCGTAGTTGAGGTACTACGAGAGAAAAATATCCAGTGACGTGAGATCTGGGCTTCAAGGAGGCCACGGCATGCCTGTATCAGAATTGACTGTTACGGTTTGGCCACACTCATTTTCGAAGAAATGGAGGTCTGATGATTTCTTCAGCCGACATGGCTGTCTAAATTGTCACGTCAACAAATCGTTTTTTCCAAAATTTGATGTTTTAATTTGGGATTTCCTGTGACCCAATACCAAAAAATTTGCTTATTCACATATCCACTTAATGAAAATGACCTTCATCCGAGAAGAGAATATTGTTCAAACTTCGAAAACGCTGTAACACTCTTTATGGTGGTCATTTGGTTTCAATTCCTGGACTAATTGAAAATTATACGGGTGAAACTTAAAATCTTTTGCCAAAATACGCCTTAATGATGTTCTTGATATAGTGAGCTCAGTCTCAGTCTCTTTCGGGTTGATAACTGGGGATCGCGCCTTACGGACGTTGCGACTTTGCTTACAGTTTCTTCCGTTCTTATTGATCTTGGACTCCCCACAGATTTAGTGTCGAACTCGTAGACTCAAATTTTTTGACCCATGATCTGATAACACTTTCATTAGGATATTGATTTATTCATGTAAACTAAACTCAGAGCGAAATAAATACCACGCAATAGTGCAGGAATCGCCATTTTTGTAATAAGCCTTTATACAGAACACACGCTGATCACCGGTGAAACCCTCTATGGTGACTTAATTATCGAGAACCTAGCTACCCATTCTCACTACCCGCGCCCCGCTCCCGCATCCCTCTCACGATCAATTCAATTTTGAAATCCGCACGCCTTTCTGGCCCACCCTGTATTTAAAACTATTTTAACACACACTTTGTCTCTAACTCACAAAAATACATGTACCTATATATTTAAAAAAATATATGTCACCTTGGGAATATGATCAATCTTGTATGGAGTTTGCTGAAAGTTTCTGATCTCTCGAATCACGTGCGCTATCTATAAAAAAAATAATTTTATTGTGACATGTTTTATGTAAACATACAATTATACAATACAATTGTACATCATACAACTTTCTTTACATAATAATAAATAGTTTTTAGAAAAACACATTAAAAAATTGAATAAAAAGCTATTCTGTTAAATAAATTAGGAATCATGTTTACCAACCTTATAAAATAAATGCCGACAGAAATTTTTCTTACAAGAATAAATTATAATAATTGTATAAAAATTTCGACAGAGTGTAATAATAATAAGATATGGGTTATTTAATATTTTTAAAAACACGTTTATACGTACTTGAACACAGCGGGATTCGAACCCGTACCTCTTGCTACGGATCCAAGCGCTCTAACCGCTAAGTCACGCGTGTTACATTCGGCTGCGTTCCGTTGATTTAACTAGCTTTTGTATAAGTTTCTAAAAATCCTTACCATCCTCATTTTGGAGAAATTGAGAAGACCGTCAGGTGTATGGTTGGAAGTGCCTTCCTCGATGAAGGACAGGTCTGACAGGTACATGCCCAAGTATGGAATGCATGGAGGATCGCATCTGCGGTACAGAATTAAATTAAATCAGTCATCATATCAAATATTGTCTGACTGTAAACGCGATCGCTTGTGGGTTCGATTCCCACTCGAGGTAATGATTATATTTAAATTATTTCCATATCATTGCCCTGGTAAGACAAAGCGAGGCGTTAAGTTCCGCCTCTCAACACGCAATGTCTCAAATTCGGCGGCAAGTGGTAAACAGAGTGCCTTAACACTAGGTACATTCTGTCTACCGTACGTGTTACTATGCATTATCCACGGCGCTGAACTCCACCGTTCAACATATAAAGGCTCGAATTCGGGCGAAAAATGGAGGTCTTTAGATAATTTTTCATATGGTATACAGGAAAAATGGTGAAGCTTAAGTTGATTTGAATAAAAGTATCAAATTTTAATATTTTTACCGGTGTAAAGCGTCACGTAGAACTCGAAATCGACATTCCGATGACGTCAGTGTCTGCATTTTCTCTATGGTTTGCTTGCTCTGTACAGAATAAATTATACGGTATAAATGAATCAATTGTTTTTATATTTTACCTGTTATAGTGTTAAAATGAAAGGCAATTGAGTGTAGATACAGCTTTATGGTAATATTATAATTTACAGTTATTTAGACGATAATATAGAGAGAAGTCTAGTTGGTGACTGAATTAAAATACTTTGCATATCGAATATCGATTGTTTCTAAGCGCTAAATGTGGACAGTGATTATAGCTCAGTACTAACATTAATATAATAGGTAAGCAAGGTCAAAAGGCCATCGAGGTTGCCAGTTCGATCCCTTTATGCTCAGCTCAGAAAATGTCTTGAATTCAAGCGAAAAAATTTTAACGGTAGTGTCTCGAGTGAGACTGGGTTATATATAAAGTTTAAATAGGATATGGTCGCCTATTTATCAAAAATTTATAATTTTTAAAATTTTATGTTTTGTAAACGGCATAATTAATTGAAAATAAGCAAATATTAAAAAAATAAACTAAAGTGTAAACCTATCTTTTGCATTATTACAAGAAATATCGGTTTAGTTTTTCCCTTTTCATAAAAAATAGTCCATTTTTTATATTAGCTAGTAAAAATAGAGAAAAGCTTACAGTTTTAGACACTTTCTCCCAAGTCTTCTTTAGACGGTAGACGGAAGTGTTAGACAGCGCGGCGCACACTTGAAGAACGCCGTTAAAGTTATGCAAGCACCGCGCTATGTCCGCTACTGCTGCCCATTTTTCAATAGCCGCTACACGACCTGAAATAATTTAAATAGTTTTAAAAGAAACTATTTTAAGCGGATTAATGGTGTATCTTTTGGTATTTGACAATACACTTTTAGAAACCTGAAGTGTCGAACAAATTACAGTCGATGGTTACAGGTAGACCCTTGTCTAACCAATGACTTCAAAAATATATTTTTGCATACCAAAATATACGCGATTAATCCGTTTAAAATAGTCTCATTTAAAATGTGTAAAAATCGCGAAAAATCAAAAGGACTTTATAATTTAAATAATGTTTTTTTTCTTAAATAGTATTATTAAAAATAAATTAAAATGTCAGCACTAAATTTCTTTAAATTTTATAGTGTTAAGCTGCAAATTATTTTCCTAAAGTTTTTGCCCTTGTAGGAAGGAAACTAGCACCAAGATAGGAAAGAAGACATTACATATTTTCACGCTTTTAAACTGCATAGACAGGAAGACAGGGGTTCCCGGGTTGACAGGAAGTACCTAGTGTCTAGACACTGCAATATTATCATGTCCTAAATGGGAAACGAACCCTCAACCAATTGTGTTTACACTCAGTTTATCTCTGATGTAAATAGTTATAAAAAACAGTCAAATCATTTTTTTAATGTTCATTAATTGTGAATTATTAAAAAAAATATAAACTATATATATATATATATATATATATATATATATATATATATATATATATATATATATATAATACATTTACACGACGTAAGAAACTTGATATACAGAAGTGGTCCACCACAAAATGTATGAAACGATAATTACAATAAATAATGAAATATATGGAAATATATGGAAGCGCTACGAAAAACATGCATTGACTGTTATACTGTACTGTAGTTTATAGTTTATAGACTGTATACAAGACCGTAAAAGAAAAATCATCTCGACCCGGTCTCCCAACAGCTCTAGATATTTGGAATATTCTAATTATATCTATATATATATATATATATCTATATATATATATATATATATATATATATATATATATATATATATATATATATATATATATATCTATATATATATATATATATATATATATATATATATATATATATATATATATATATATATATATATATATATATATATAGATGTATATTTATATATGTTATAATTATATATAAGAGATAATTAGAAAAAGCACGTAATATCTTCAATCAATGGAGTCAATGGAGTGTCTTGACATTAGGTTGTCTCTGATTATCCTACTGTTCTTCCTGTATATACTAAATAAATAATAAATATAAATAAAAAAAATATCTATATTTTATTTAAATAATAATAATATACTAATATAATATACGTGTAAATAAATAAAAAGCATACCAGTCAAAGTATATTTTCTTAATATCTCAGATATGACTAGATTTGATATGTGATTGAAGTGCGCGGTCATCATAAGTATATGAGGCGCTCGCTCCGCCTTGTCCGCCTTCGTCCACGCCTGCCCCAGGAACTCTCTATGCAAAACACTTTAACGTAGGATAGTCTTATCATTTAAAGCTTAGTCTTTTATCTATTTTTATATTGAATCTGTTTCTTATAAAATATATTTTTTTGGCATTTATAATATACAAGTATACTAGCGATAAGTACTGCTAAATGATACAATGCATAATAAGCTTTAAGAGGCTTTATTTATCTGAGCATCAAATTTTTATTTTCTGAACGTCACGTTCTTGCCTGTATACTGAATATTAGAGAATTCCACGTGTGAATCCAAAACTGCCCAATATCCAATTTTCTGCGTGAATTCGAAATATTACATGTAATTGGCAGAATTGAACACCATGCTTTACCCTACCAGATAGAGGAAGTGATATTTTTTTATAATGGTTCCACCAGATACAGGTGAGGACAGAATCTGTGACCATTGCATTTGTAATCAAATCCTTTCATACTACACCATGATGCCCTTAAAAATAACATTTCAAGTAATTACTTACTCGCTATGTATTGCGCTGAATATTTGATAGTCCAAGTACGTCATTTGCTCAGCGATCTCAAGTGCGGATAGAGTCTCGACGCTCTCTTTTGTTGGTATCTGTGAATGATATTAAAATAAAAAATATTATATTATTTTAATAGTGGCTTACAAATCATTTCAATTTTATGAAATCATCATTCTGATGATAATAAGACGAAATGCTGCGTTTAGTTACGCCACTCAACATGCAATTAAGACAAATTTGGCAGAAAGTGGAGAACGGAGTGTTTTAACATTAGGTACTACTTATCTACCCTGTTATGCGGGATAAAGCGTGAAGCTAAAAAAACACATTTTCTTCACAACATTTTCTTAGTTTTTTTTCTATGTTATTAGATACTAAATTTTTAGATGAGGTGCTCCGTACTTCGCTTTTCGCAGAAATTCAGCCATTCCGTGTTGAGTAGCGGAACTCAACAGCGCGCGCAATTAAATGAATGAATTAATTATATTTTAGCCGAAAAAAATTATTACTTAAGTATTAAATTTGAAATGAAACCATTTTAAACGGATTAATAGCGTATATTTTAGTATTTGAAATTACATTTTTGGAGACCTGTGACCACGGACTACGTAAGGAGTATAAAACGTCCGGTTTCCAAAAATGAATTTTCAAATGTCCATATATACACGATTTATACGTTTAAAATAGTTTCATTTAAAATGTGTTAAAATCGCGAAAAACAAAGATCTTATACTCATAGTATAATATTATCGAATTTAGCTGTGTAGGCAGAGATAATGACGGAACATAACGCCACGCTTTGTCTTACCAGATCTTATGAAATGAAATGAGATATCTACAACTATATAAACTTACTCTTGGAGGTACGAACAAAGCCTCCAAATCCACACTCGTTTCAGGTGGCCTCTCTAACAAACGCACCAGTTGCGCCGCAGATTTATGCTCCACGGGAAGTAAGCCGGGACTCGCCTCAATCTCCTTCAGGAAGTCCATAGCGAGCCCTCTGAGACGATCGTCTGACCAAAAGTCTGATGAATGCTTGGAAACCCAATGCCTGTATAAAAAATAATAAGATTTTTTTGTTAGGTTAACTAATTAAACTTAAATATATATATATATATATATATATATATATATATATATATATATATATATATATATATATATATATATATATATATATATATATATATATATATATATATATATATATATATATATATATATATATATATATATATATATATATATATATATATATATCCATTTCAAAGAAGTTGACCTCTAGCTGACGAAAATACAATGATAAAAAACAAGATAAATATTATTCCAGAATTGAAATTAACGTTGAAACGTGTGAAATATATGAATTTAACGAAAGAAATTAAATTAATTATAATGAAAATTATTAATGAAACATAATATTATTAGACTGTGATACAAAATTTACGAATACTATGTTAAAATCATTTACATATGTAGTGGTAGAAAAAAAATATTTAACATTTCAATACAAAAATAACTAATGTTTAGAATTACGACTAAAGTAACCGTTAACAAACAAAGTACTGAATTTAGCGTACCTTTACACATTGCGGACTCTCTTGGTCGCTGCGTTAGATATAACTGATTCCCTCCTATCTTTCGGAGGTGAAGATGCTGTAGGTGATCGGGGATTTGATGACGCAGACGTTGCTACTGCGAACGCAGCTGCTGCAGTCGATGTACTGCTCCTATACAATGTATATTTGTATAGATTTACACCAACAAATGACTATTTTCATTACGGACGAGAAAATCTTAGTATCTAATAAAAAAAATTGAGATCTGGAAAAAGATGCAGTGAGGAAATACAGTAATGTGAAAACGTCACAGGAAAATACTAAGTATGCAACAAAGATACAACTAAAGGATTAGAATTAAAAGATTAAGATAGAAAGTAAAAAGAAAGAAGAAGATAGATAATATAAAATAATTTAATCAATGTATATAATGTAATTCAATTTAGAATTTTGACTTCTTTCTGCCATACTTTCGCTAATAATATTTAAAATGTGTCACTAAGTTCTATTTTTACTGGTGTCTTGTAATACTTATGCATAATTCTATGCTTCCTTTCTAGTTGAAGCGAGGCGTTTCTACATATACCAAAGAAGTCACTAACTTCATCTATCACAAGCGACTATTTAGTATTATCTCTAAATTCATCAGAAAATTCCAAACTTTAGTAGTTTAGAATGTTAGTTAATAATATTACAAAAAAATGTATATAGACTTCTGATGTTATTGGGTAATTTGTGGAATATTGTTTGGGATACATCGATTCTGTAGTGGACTGGGATATGTTTGTATGTACTTGTATTACAATGTTACTTATCATCAAGGTCTACATTCCAGATACAATAAAAAAAAAACTGGTACAAGAGGATAAAATCATATAATCATCTAAATTAAGCAATCTTTTCAAGGTTTCTCTATTCAAGTCTACTGGTCTCGTCTACTTTTACCTCCTCCGCCTACTCACCACAACAGGTCTTTTCCAAAGCTGTTAAACGAATACTCATAAATAAACATCATACAAACTCTATAGCCAATATATAATATAAAAAACATTAAAATATGAAACTTGAAACTATTAAAATAAGTAAAGTTGAAAGAATCAATAGTATGTTCAGATGTTCAAGAATTTATAATGACATGGACCAAAGGCAAAAATGTATGACATGCATACAAATGAGGCAAAAACCTACAAATGAGGTCCTGCTAGTGCACGCTTTCAATAGAAAATATATATTTTAAGGTATCCTTTTTTAAATATGTTGTGTACCTTCTGTGCGATTGGCGGAATGATGTGATGACGACTCCCGCTTTGGGTTGGCTGGTTTCACGACGATAATTCTGATAAAATTATAATTTTTCCTATATATCTATAATACTTTAATATATACTTCATTCAAGTACCTACTGACAGTCAGCTAGGAAATCCAATCAAGAAATGTCAACATTCAAACATACACACCTGAATTTGAGATAACTGAGAGGTTACCGACGTCCGTGGTTCAGAGCCTCCCCAGTACCGACGCCTCTCGCTGGTTATTGATGAATTCGTGCATCGCCTCTCACTATGAATATGGAAATTATTTTGACCTTAGATTTTTTGTCTTGTTGAGAAGCAACATTCTTTGAAAATATATATTACCCGTATTTCAAAAAGAATCCTCAGGTATGGACTGTTATGAAAAATGATACCTCGAGTGTATTTATTGCATTTTTGTGATTTCCTCGCAGAATATAATTGTTTAAATAGTAGTATTATAAAATGAATAGAGTTACCATCCATATTATAGTGGCGCAGTAGGACAACGTCTCAATGTAAACGAGATCGGTTGTAGGTTTGATCCACACTCGGGAGAGTTATATTTAAATTATTTTCACTTCCTCGCTACAGTAAGACAAAGTGCTCCGTTGAGTACCACCACTCAACACAAAAAGCGGTGGAAAACAAGGTACGGAGTGTCTTGACACTAGGTACTTTATGTCTACAAAGGTCGTCTAAAAGGCCTGAGCTAAAAAAAATATAGAGTTTGAAATTTAAAATTGAATTTTGGAAAAAAAAACGATTATTTAAAACACTTGGTGATAGTTGAAACTTCACTCTTGGTAAAATTTAATAAAAATATAGATTCTAAAACAATTTTTTCTGTATTAAAAGTTTTAGTCTGAATATTTTAACGATAATTTTAAATGTAAAGCTAACTTTATAAAATACAATGTTATTGAACTTTTACACAATATATCACCGAGTAACGTACTATTAATATAATTTTTATGTCAAGTGTAGTTTGCAATACATATTTTTTTCAAGTAAAACAAGTAATTTATTATATTTATTCTCTCATAGAATCTGAAAAATTTCACTGTGGCCAGACAAGAAAGTAACTCACCTCACGGAGCGCCTCGGGAGGGACCTTGCAACAGTATCGGAAGCTCGTCTTGGCTCAGCGGCTTCGTTGGTAGTTTCGCGCGCGCCCTCCGACCGACGCCGCGCTTCCTGTGCTGAGATTCCCGCAGGATGTAGGCGCCGGGGACTCTCCGACATGGTGCGTACACGCTGTATATACAAACATATATAAGCACATACATACATATTTTCTCGCATAATAGAAAAATTAGAGAGAACCTAGTATCAAGACACTGCATTTCAATTTTCCATCCGAAAGAAAACGAGACATTGTGTCTTAAATGGCGGAAGTCAACGTTGCACGTCGTGCTTGGTCTTGTGAATATCTCTAATAATAATATTTTCCCGAATGGGAATCGAACCCAAAACCAATTGCGTAACGATAGCCTCTTGTTAGTTAAATATAACAACAATTATTTCAGTATAAAAAAAATATACTCACATTACAAACTTCGGAAAAACGCTGCGATATTTTGAATTTATCATCAATTTTGTATTTCGGTTTCTCTTTTTCCTTGATCTCCTCCTTATATTTGATGTCTTCGTCACTCTGGTCTACTAGCTCTATGCTCTCGTCCTTAGTTATTGTCTTTGGGGTGTTGTCTTTGGTGGGTGACCTCTCTTTCTTGGTAGCTGGTTCCACTGGACTTGCTTTTTTGGGACTTCCAACTAGTGTTACAGAGCTTTGTGCACCAGGTGAAGATGGTGATGGTCCTTAACAATATACGAAATATTTTTTTTTGTGAATATTTAAAAATAATAATTATGATATATTTTAAACTAGTTTAACTCGCGATTTCAACAACTGGGTCTTTATCTTATAACTCTAAAAACAAAAATAGCTTGAGTTATTTCCTCTGAAATTAGTTAGCTGCCAGTGAGAGTCCTATAAAATCACCCCATCGGTTTCAGCCAGAGGTTAGCCAGAACAAACAGACAGATAGACAAAAATTGTATACGATGTCATTTTGGTACCTTTATAACTACGTAAGTACGTACCTTTGGTACATATACATTTAGTAAAAAGCGGTTATTTTAATGTTACAAACAGAAACTCTAATTCTATTTATTTGTATAGACGAGTCAACTAGGACTGAAACTTTAAATTTGAAAATACTAAAAAAAGATGATAAGTGATATAAGAAAATTATGAAACCTGAGACTAATATAAAGATAAAAAAATATTTTACTTATTACAGTTTATTTTTATCATAAATATGGATTATTACAATAATAACATTTTAAGGTGAAAAAAAAAATCTTATTAAAAACTAAGTTACAAGGAAGCATAACGTTTAAAGCATGATTCTACAAATTAAGCCCTATCATTTGATACCCATATTAGGTGAGTCGTGAGAAAATTCATAATCCGCCATTTTGTTGCGGCGGCCATTTTAGGATAACAACAATATTGATTGTATGTAATTTAATTGTGATCAGGAACGAAGTCGTAATCTACATTTCAGCTCAATCAGAATGGAAATATCAATTGGGTCTAACTGAGGTTGCAAGATTTCACTCTGGTTAACTAGCACGTCAAGTTAAATAAAAACGTGTATAAAAAGTGAACATACTTTTACCTTTGAGCGTTTCATTGCTTGACGAAGTTGCCATTATTTTGGGTATCTGCAAATGGCTGGTGTCCTCTTCTTGCTAAAATAACATACATATAGCTTTACAAATCTAAAGTAAAATTAGCATTTTTTGTAATAAAAACTCAAAGTGGAAGTCAGAATACCATCAAATTCATGTGACATATTTTTTCCTTCACGCTTTTCCCATAGCTCCCGTTGCAGGATAGACAGGAAGTTCCTTGTGTCAAAACACTACGTACTCAGCTCTCCGCCGAATTAGAGACATTACTTGTTGAGTGGCGGAACCTAACGTCGTGCTTTATCTTACCAGAGTGAAGAAATGAAAATAACTTAAATTTACTAATTCCCCTGGGTGGGAAAAGAATCCACAACCAATCGCGTTTACATTCGGACGCTGCCCCACTGCGCCACGACCGGCCCCTAATTTTATTGTACTAACTTTAGCAACCGTTGAAGCGCGTCGTGATGGCGCCGTCAAGAAAGGTGAAAGCTTATCGTCTTCTTCACCTGAAATAAATTACTTATTCTTTACTTTAAAGCACACTAATATATCAAACTAACTGTATATAATAAAAATATTTAATTTTGACTGTCTCATTTCTTACAGATTTTAAATGTCTCATTTCTTACTATTATAAACGAATTAATTAGATATACATCTAATCTACTTATAACAACGGATTCCTGTAATATTCTAAACGGGTCTCTAAAGCCCAATATTGAAAAATAAAGCTAGCGTAGATGCTAGTTGTAAATGTATGTTACATTAGAATTCCGCTGCGTTCAAATTGTTATAATTTTTTTCAAAAATATTTTCTAAAAGTGTGGAATAACACTTCTAAAAATAGTAAAATGTGGTATCTTTTAAGTCTAGTGTCTTTTAAAACGCTATTAACTCGCATTAAAATAGTTTTATTTAAAACTTTAAAAAATTTTATAATGACTACTTCTAATGAATATCTTTTACTATACAAAATATTTTTCTAATAGGAACTTATTAGATGGTTGAATATTACTTTTCCTAGATCCTTTCCAAAACCGTGACTGCCAATCCTTCTCGCTGTATTCTGATCCATATCCTGTAACGAAGATGTATTTATATATAAAGTAATAATTAAATAAACAACACTTAAAGCTATGGAACATCGCAATACAGTTAAACAGCATCTAATTGTTAACGTGAATGGTAGTGAGTTCGATTCCAACTAGAATAAATGGATGCATTAAGAATTCATTGCCATTTGTGCTAAGACAAGAACAGCGGTAAATTCGCCACTCAACACGCAATATCTCGATTTCATATGGAAAGCAGACAACGGAGTGTCTTGACATTTGATTGTCTTTAACCATCTTAAATTATGCGGGAAAAAAATTGAAGTTGTAAATAGAATATTTTAATTAAAAATAAAAAGTCATATTTCTTAATATTAACACCATTTACATACCTTACTACCAAAATTTAAGAAGTAGACCAGCTTTTGTTGTAATATGAGAGTCTGCTTATAGAACTGCCCTAAAATCCAGTAACGTTTTCTGCATGACTGACAATACTGACATTTTTATGTTAATAGGCAAGTGCTTACTTATTTTAAAAAAGATATAATTCTATTTTTTTTGTAAGAAAAAGTGTAAAATTGAGTTCTGTCTCTAAAAAACATCTTTTCCCTACACAAGGTTCTCCTGAACCCTAGTGCCTTCACTGGGTTCCCTTTGAATACCCCTTTATTAGGGTAGCGGTTAAAGCGATTTTTTAAATTAAATTATAATATTTTTTTAGGTTCACGCTTTTATCCCGCATAGCAAGGTAGACAGAAAGTACCTAATGTCAACACACTCCGTACTTCGATTTCCACCGAATTCGAGACATTTCTTGTTGATTGTTGGAACTCAACGCTGCACTTCATCTTACCAAAGCGAGGAACTGAAAATAATTTAAATATAATCACTCCCCCGAGTGGAATTGAACCCATAACAGTCAGATGCTGTGACCAGCAGTCATTATATTGTTGAGTATTGTTATTATAGCATTGGAATACGACAATTACCTGAGACAGTGCTAGCTGCGCTGGTCTTCCTCGCGGCATCAATAGGAGGTGCTAATTCCATTTCTTGCTGGGACTGTTCATAAAAGACCTGCTGCAACGCCTCAAGCACCGTCACGCCGTCCGTAAACACGCGGTACGTCAAGAGAAATGTATTGAGAAAATCCACAGACAGGAAACGAAGATCTGAAATAATCATTATTGAATGAATGAATGAATGAATATTAAATTTAGTTCGTATATTAAATTTATGTTGGCTACATTAGCTATATATATAAAACAAAAGAATCACGTAAAATTATAACACAAATATAAAACACAAATTGCATTAAGAACATTTCAAATGTTATAAATTTTCATAACAAAAATCTCTTCATTTCTCCGCTGCAATAAGACAATGCGTGACGTTGACTTCACTAAACACGCGACATCTCCGCTTCGAACTATAAGCCAATACCGGAGTGTCTTGACACTAGGTTATCTACTACCTGCTATGCTGGAAATAGGCGTGATTGTGTCAAAAAAAAAGCAAAATAATACCAACCAGTCAATCGTTGCAACAAACGCTGTGGAGTTGCAGATCTAATCTGTGGAACCTTACAGGAGTTCAAAGTCCTGCTGAATCTTATATCAACGTCATCAGTGAATAAAGCTCGGTCTGATCGACAGGCGGGAAGGGAAGCGGACGAGGCGCCGCAAGACCCACAGGCCCGCAGCAGCTCTGTTAGGGCGGCGCTTTCCATACATTGCGCCAGTTCGCTAGTCCAGCCCGCCTTCTCTTCCATTGTTGCTGCAACTGTATTTTTACGGGAATATAAGTTACATAAGTATATAGACGAGTGTATACAATTTTTTTTTAATTAAATTTTAACGTTATCTTTATAATAATATAATAAATTAAATGCCAATTTTATATATTATCTGTGCCTCTTAAATCATTTTTGGCATCAAAAATGTTACTTAACATATGATCTGATAAATTTCTGGTTATATAGTCAAAACTGTTTTAATAGTAAAGATTACAACACTATAATAACAATAATCAACAATATAATGACTGCCGGTCACAGCATCTGACTGTTGCGGGTTCGATTCCACTCGGGGGAGTGATTATATTTAAATTATTTTCAGTTCCTCGCTCTGGTAAGATGAAGTGCAGCGTTGAGTTCCACCACTCAACACGCAATGTCTCGAATTCGGTGGAAATCGAAGTGTGTTGACACTAGGTACTTTCTGTCTGCCCTGCTATGTAAAGTCAAAACATTTGTATATTGTTTTGCCATATTTTTTTAAAATTTATTACAACTCTCTTTATTAAATATATTAAAAAAATTATAATTCCTAAAATAGCATACCTAAATGGGCACAAATTTGTTCCCCTTTTACTTCGACTAGTATCTTAAAGTCCTTGTTCTGATATATTTCGGCGCTAGGCGAGTTGCACGTCGGCTTGGCATCTATAATATTGAAATAATTCTATTAATTTATAAATTAATCTCACAAAAACATTACCTGCATAAGTTGACAAAAAAAATCAGCAAAGCTAGAATCAAGAAGAATTACTTAATAATTCTTTAATAATTTTCAGAGTTAATAACATGCAATTATTCCATTCAAGAATTTTTTTTCTTTATAGTCATACAAATACTCATACAAAGCAATTCTTTTTCAAATCTTCAATTGTTTTTAATATTGCATATATGGACACTTGCATTTGTAAATAAAATAACGGGGATTTACCTTTATTTGTACTAGAGACCGCTACACTAGCTACTTTCAAAATGAAAAGAACCTTTAAAAAACATTTTTGAAGAAACGTATAAAAATTTGAACGCAGCGGGATTCGAACCCGCGCCTCTTGGATACCGTCCACGAACACTTTAAAAATAGTAAATATTGAAAAGAACCTTTGTTCAAACAGACAATTTGTATTTTACGAGCTCTTCCAAAACGTAGGTTTACGTAAAATCGATCAATACTGACATTTTACGTAATCGTCAATTATCAGTCAGTATTGTCAGTTACCAAGGTCCAACCAGCGCATAAAACAAAAAAATAGTGCATATTATGCTATTAAATTCAATTTTTTTAAATCCTATCGATATAACTGCATCACATGAGCGGCGAAATTCAAACAAGAAAAATATTTTTGGAAAAATAAAATACTACTTTCATTAAAATTTTAACTAAGGCACGTAAATTATACATATTACCATCGTCCTCCTGATTAGATGGGTCTTCTATAAGCAAAGCGTCGTGCAACGGGAGCCTGCCGTTGGCGGGTAGATGCAGCCTCCCGCCCGCAGCCCTCGTTGTCAGCAGCAGATAGTTACTGAAGAGAAACGCCTGACGCGCTTGGAGGTTAGCGCGACGACCCTTGCCTACTACTTGTGATAGTGTTCCTATACAATGATATGTTAATCTTAATATGTTTTATGGCAGCTTCACGCTTTATCCCGCAAAGCAGGATAGACAGAGGGAACCAAATGTCAAGACTGCTTACCGCCATACTACGTGTTGAGTAGCGAAATCAACGCTGCCTTTTGTCTTACCATAGTGAAGAAATGAACGCAATTTTTAAATATAATCATTTCCTCGATTGGCAATCGAACCCACAACTATATATTAAGGTGCTGTCCCACTTCACTACGATGTTTTCAACATGTTCATATATTTTATAAAAATAAGTTATTTAGCTTAACGAATCTTCCTTCTTCATAACAGAGTAGATAGAGAGATAATATTATTGAGACATTCCGACTTCCACATATTCATAATTTACTGCCTACTAGCTGGCGGAGCACAACGCGGCTTACTAACCAGACTGTACAAATTGGAATAGTTTTAAAATAATTAATCTTTTATTTAGAGGCTCAAACAGATACAGAAAGATGTTACTTGAATATAGTACAGTTAACTATTATTAACTTAATATTTGAATATAAAATAAACAATAAAATTTATTATATTATATATATTTATTCTTCTTCTAAGAGGAAATCAAACTCAAGGCCTTAGTGTATATTTTTTCTATAATGAGCACACGCTGTTGACGCTGTTGAGGACACCGGTGAGGGGAGGCCAGGGGTACAGGAGGCTTGTTAAGGTTGTTGCGGGATTTGAACCTCGATATCTTTAGTTACCTTGTCGAATAAATACTTGATTGACGTCGAGAAGAATGTCACACCCCTCTATAATCATACGTTCTACTGCCAAGTTCTTCCTCAGGTTCTCGGTTTCGCTAACCTATTGACAATACTAATATAGTTAAATTCAGGAGGCGATTATTGTTTTTTAGCTACACGCTTTTATTCCGCATAACAGAGTAGATAGGAAATACCTAGTGTCGAGACACTCCGTACTTCGCTTTCAGCCAAATTCGAGTCATTGAGTATTGAATGAAGTACTTAACTCTGTCCATTTGTGCCTCTTATTATTTTAAATATTTCCATATAAAAACTATTTTAGATACGACTTCAATGTGCGATTTAGTTTATAAATAATATTTTCATAATTCATTTATAATTGTATTGAAATATTTAATAAAGCCCAAACAATCTTTATTTTACTCATGTGACATCTTCACGCTTTTTTCAGCGTAGCAAGGGTGTTCAGTCACTGCTTTCTGTTTAAAATCGTGATTCTGCATGTTAACTGGCGAAACTAAGCGCCTTTTTACTTTTACCCTGTATTTAATATAATGTAATTGGTGAAAAATTTGATTATACCAAAGTAAAACATTTTATTCTACACACATAAATTTTATTTGAAATATTCATATTACATTCCAATAAAATACTTTAAATACTTCTAATAATTATTCTTTTGTAATTGATATTAGGATTTTTTATTTAAATTTATAACAAAACTTCATGAGTAATTCAACATAATACCTCGTCGTGCATCTGCCGGGAGAGTTCCTCAAGCTGCGCCCGCGCATGTTGCAGACTGCGGCGTTCCACGTGGTCGTGCGGGGTGTGCGCAAGCAGCTCGTGTAATGTTATTATGTAGCGCGGTATCTATGTTTAATGGGAATCATAATATGTATATTGTATATATATAACGAAGATACTTGATTCATATATAAACCTACGGTATTTAGAGTTTTATTCTGGATATCATAAATCAAAGTTCCTGGTTTAACAATTTCACAAGTTTAAGGTGAATTAAAAGTGTGTTTAAATTTGAATCAGTAGATATCAGGAGCAGCGACGGCAAGGTGGGTCGGAGGTATTACGAAGTGTGCAAGCGGCTAATGGGGATTTAGTACTATTGCGTAGTTCAACAATAAACAACGTGCGTGAACGCAAATACTACAAGCAACAACGAATCTGTTACATAGCGCAATGAAAACTTTGCTCTTATTACAATATACGGTTTAAAAATGAAGCTCCATCAAGTCAATTAATTAGATAATGGATACAGAAATCCAAAGAGATAGATTTAACAATGATCACCCAGCTGCTGACGTAGAAACGAAACGATCGCAAAATCACGAAGTGTGGAAAAGCGTCTATTCGTGAAGATCCAAGACTCACTACTCGGAAAAGGAACAAGGCCAGAGGTTTTGCTCAGAACATTCTTCACAAAGAATTATAATTATATGCGTACAATATGAAATTGGTACAGAATTTAAAGCCTCAAGATCACAATCACAGACTCCAATTTGCAAATCAAATGCTACAGAAGAACACTTTTTGCTTATACCAGGAACATTTTCATTTAAATGGACATATGAATAAACAAAATTGAAGGTATTAGTGAAGTATTTCACTGATCCTGAATTAAGGCATCAAAAACATCTGCATTCACCCAAGATTACTGTATGGGCAGCTTTATCACCAATAGGCATTATTAGTCCATATTTTTTTGTAGATCGCCAATGAAATCCGGTTACAGTTTATACAGCACGGTATTTTGCCATGCTACAGATTTTTTGTCAGCAGGATTTTTATGTTTGTGATCAAAGATCGTGTTTGACAAAAGTGTTATGTTGAATACAAAAATGATAACCAAAATAGGTGGCATTAATTGTAGTCAGGACTTATCCCCAGAGGACTTTTTTCTTTAGAAACATAAAAAAAAGAAAATTTGAAGAGGGTGAACTTGGATATGCAAACATAAGGATATCATACATTGGATATGCAAAATGCTCTGAAGATAAATAGCCGCTAAGGAGAAGATGCGCAAGGGTCCAAAACCACGCAAGAAACCTCTTAAAGCCTCAATAACACCTCTCATACCTCTAAGTTAAAGTCGATACAAAAGCTGAGCTACCTTTAGCATGCGTAGTTAAACGCTTTCCGAGAGTACACATTTATCGTAGGGGAAACCATCAAAGTCAACCTTGGATTCTGACTTAGGTTTGACGTTCAGAATGAAGCTCTGCTCAGAGTGCTGTTGCAGGATGCCAAAGCCACCTATTTTAATAACAATACATCCTAATACCTTCCACCTGGAGATATACACGTGCATTATCGCTGCAGACTCACCAAACATATTGTACCTGGTTCATATTCAAGCTGAGAAAAAGGTCCTCATACACAGAGGTGTACGGAAGGGGAGACAACTCATACATCTTGACTATCATTAAGTCCTAGGGATTATCATAGGGGTCCCTTGTAGTTATTCAGACCTTGGCTAACAAGAGCGCCGTACACGACGCCATATCACATGCTGTGGTCGCAATCACAAGGCACCCAGTCCACTGTATATTTTACACCGACGATGAAAAAGATGCAATCGGAAGATTCGGGCGAGCCAACGATTATAACTTAGTATAATCGATTATAACTTAAGAACGGCCATCTTTCATAGGGACATAAAGCCATGACAATATTAAAGAGTAAGCTGCGTATGAGTTTGCACTTTTTCGGGTGTTTGTTGTGTTTGCCACAAACTTATTTATGTCTATATGTTTTTTTGAAATTATCCATTGCTCAAAGCCAGTTACAAGGCATTTGTTCTTTTTTTTATTATGATGGTGATATTTTTGCTTGACAGTTATGGTCACGAACGGTCACAGAACACAGAAGTAAATTGTACAAAACTAAATCAAATATACTTATTGTTGCGAAAAAAGAATAATAGTAAAATTAACAAAGAAAAGAACGAACTAAAAATAAAGAAAAGAACGAACAGTATGTAAAGGAATCCCATTCTAATAACAACCTTAAATCTCTCTTACTAACCTGATGCATAGGATAAGTAAGAAACGTCTCCAAGGACCGTCCCTGGCACGCTGGTTTACTCTCCAACCGCGCCAAGAGCTGTGTAAAGGGTTGACTCTGCTTACACTCAGTGAGGACTTGCAGAGAGTAGTGGTGATTCCGCACATACTCCTGGTAGATAGTCAGCATCGGCAGCAACATGTCGAATAGATCTCCTGTATGGAAGAATACCTAAGTTTTGCGATCTATTGTGTTTTCAACTAATATCTATATGAAGTAAATAATGGCATTTGTTTTAGCTTTACTTGTATATATATAGATATACCTATATCATATAGTGTAAATATAGACAATTTGTAATATAATAAGATCTTTGATTTTCGCGATTTTTATACATTTTAAATGAAACTATTTTAACCAGATTAATCACGTATATTTTGGTATTCTACCTGTGACCACGGACTACTGTAAAGTGTTCGAAACGTCAGGTGTGCAAATTGTATTTTCGAATACCATCTATATTTGCAATGTAGTTTTCATTTTATCCTTTTTCTCACATGACATGGTCAAAGGAACCTACTGGCAAAATATACTGTTCTCCTCTGTCGGCTTCGAGATCACCTGGTGGTAAGTGGTAACTATATATGTGACAAGTTGAAGACATTATCATAACCTACTACTAAAAAATTACCTGCAGCTTTATGCTTATTTCGATACATCGGCGTTGTAAAAGAAAACGAATTTCAAACATTGTTTATTGAGAGACGAAACTCAACGCTGCGCTTTATCTTATCAGATGAATAGATGCCACAATGAGAGAATGCCACAAGACCCCTTTATATGATGTACTGATATTTACTCTTATATTTATAATCACCTAGAACGAGAGTGGGCCATGACTCCATCCTCGACGTAAGGCCTTTGAAGAAGATCTGATGAAGGAACAACACGGTCTCGCTGTTCAGAAATATGGAATTCACATCCTCGTGGGTGCAAGGTGGCTTCTTTGAACTGGCCGCCATTTTAAATGGTCGAAGGTAGCACGTTACCTAAAATGATACATTTAATTTAAAATATATAACAGCTACTAATTATATTATTATTAAATAGAAATAAAAACAAAATGAATGAAACTATTTGAAACGGATTAATTGCATGGATTTTATTAAAAACTAATTTAATAATATTTTTAATAAAAATAGGAAATATATTGTTACTGGAACAATAATGAAAATGTTAAAAATGATTACATCAACTGACTAGATTAATAAATATTTAAAAAAATAAATAGTTTCATAATGTTTTTTTATATTTTATATATATAATATTATTATTTTAATAATTTTAAAAATATAAAAATTGAGGTAGTATTGTGTGTATATATATATATATATATATATATATATATATATATATATATATATATATATATATATATGATTTCTAAAGTTGGTTTGGTTATAAATAATTATTGCTCATAGACTAAATTGTATGATAATTTGAAAAATGATTATTATGCTATACAGTATTATTTTTTGCTTCCCGCTTCTTTTAGCTTCATGCCTTTATCCCACATAGCAGAGTATATACAAAGTACCTAGTAGTAAGACACTCCGTACTTTACTTTCCGCCGAATTTGAGACATTGTGTGTTGGAGTCACGGAAATCAACGACACACTTTGTCTCACCAGAGCGAGGAAGTGAAAATAATTTTAAATATAATCACTTTCTCGAGTGGGAATTGAACCCACAACCGATTGCGTTTACAGTCTGCGTTTAAATCGGTCGTGGCGCAGTGGTCGTGGAGTAGATTCTTTAAATTATAATTAAAAGTGAAACACTTACTAAAATTTCCATTTGCTCCAGATATTCCTCTTCGGCTTCAACCATTTTAAAAACGAGGCTAAAACAATTAATAGATAAAAATTAGATTATATTATTTTACACACTTATTATGACACTTTTATACTCACTTACACACACACCCAAACATACAATTATCATAATTTGAAGTACTATAACCTTTTTTTCCTTTTTGCTCATTGTTTTTTTTAGCTTCACGCTCTTATCCCACATAGCAGGATCGACATAAGTACCTAATGTCGTATCTGTGGAATTCGAGACATTGCGTGTTGAGTGATGGAACTCAACGCCGCACTTTGTCTTACCAGAGCGAGGAAGTGAAAATAAATATAATCACTCCCCCGAGTGAGGATCAAACTCACAACCACGTTTACAATCAGGCGCTGTAGACCGGCCATAATTTATTATTATTACTATTGATTTTTCTCTTTTGTGTTAAATGTATTGGTAACATTGTTTTGTTTCGTGAACTGAATTGTTTAATAGTAACACTTACAAGATATTAATTTGATATACCAAAAACAATAATATTTTTATATTATATCGTTCGAGAAGCTTAGACGAATTTTATTCGTTTTCCTAAAATATTTTTCTTGCACTAAATGTGTAAATAACACTTTGAAAATATTAAAAGTGATTTTTATTCCTTCATTTATTTCAATCTGTTTCTTATTATAGACATGTTATTTCAGCTCCATCATAATATACGAGGGACAACCATTTGATCTCCTGTTTTACTACAAGTATACTACTGTGGATTAATATAAAATTTAGATTACCTAATGTTTACATAAATTCAGCGCCAAACGAAAATACTCCATAAATATAAATAAGAATACATACGCTTGTACGTACATACACGTTGCCAAGGCAACCGGTATTTTACGCCATACCAGAGCCATTGCTTGTAAATAATTGAGCACTCATGTAAGTTTTAAATGGAATCTGTTCAATATTTTTTGCTTCGGTTAATAATAACGTCTATTAATACGTGAAGCAAAATCTTACATGTTCTTCATCTCTACATTAATACGTGAAGTAAAATGTACATGTTTTTAACGAAAATATCGCAAACAGAAGAATATGAAATTTGGCACAATGTATAGTTTACTTTGCGAAGGTATGCACAATGCCAATATTTATTTTAAAAATATATTAAATTAATAATATATATGTAACACACACTACCACGTGTTTGACATATATATCTATAAAGTGACATACACGTTGCTAGGGCAACGCGTTGTTAACGCGTCAACGGGACATCTAGTACGTGTAAACACTTGAGAAATTGTTGTAAAAATTGTATTTAATACTGTATAATTCATCTTGTACGATGCGTACCCAAAAATATATAAAACATAAAACTCTAATAAAATTTTGTTCTAAATAAATTTTAGTTACAGACACAGCTTAGTGTCAAGATACTCCTTTGACAGCTTTGCGTATCATATTCATCGCCACAGTTAGTCTTACCATAGCGGAGAAATGTATATTAATTTTAAATATCAAAATAAATTGGGAATCGAATCGACGGCCAATTGCATTTACAGTCAGCCCCTGTCACTGTGCCACAGCGGCGAACTTATAAGAATATATACAAGAATATTACATTATATTCTTATATATAACGTATTAATTATTTTTATATATTAATTAGTATTTTCCTACTAACCTATTTCTCTTTCTCATACTCTCAGCGTGTGGACTTTTGATGTACTGATCAACTATTTGCTTCCACCGTCGTCGACATAGCCAACCTCGAAAAAAGCTCTAGGAAAAATCAAAAAATAAAATCAATTACAAATATACTCTATCAAAAAAATTATTATCTATAACGTTTTCTAGAAATACTTAGTTACGTTGTTGAAAATGTTTGAAAAATGAGTCGAAAATCGAAAATGCTATAGAAGTAAATGTTAAGTAAAAATAAGTAACAAATTTGTTTAAAGCTAATATTCGGATAATGTATCGTTTTTTTATTATATGTGTTGTGCTGTTTGTACATTTGCAAGGAAAAAAATTTAACACAGCGGGATTCGAACCCGCGTCTCATGGAAACCATCGAAGTCTAGGAAAAATTATACGTTTTTTCAAAATTGTACTGTATTGTTATCAGAACATGTGAGAATTTCTTCAAATATGAACAGGTTTCTGATATGAATAGGTAAGATGCAATATTTACTAACATTGACACATACTAACTAGTTACTACTAAACTAAGCAGACAACATGAATTACAGACAGAAAATCTAGAGATTTTCTTATTTTAAACATATTGCGTAAGTTAACGCCGCACTTTGTTTGGATATATTATTTGACATTTCTTCGACTGATGATTTCTTCTTCTTCTTCTTATAGTGACTCTCAAGTTGGTCGATTAGTTCGATCGCTGGCTAAATGACATGACCTTGGTCATCATTATCACTTGTAAAAGTTAACTATAAAGCAGATTATTTAGAAAAACCGAACAGGAATCGAACCCATGATCATTATCAGAACACACTCCTAGTTTAATCTACCACTGTACCTGCAAAAAGTTTAAAATACTTTATACCTGAACTTTTTTAATCTTTTTAAGTTCCACGGGATCGATGTCGTCCGACTCGGTGGGTGAGAGGCTGGTAGTGGATGCCGTGCGAGTGGCTGGCTCGTGCTCTCTCTTGTAAGCGCATAGCTGGAAAGTTTTCTTTGTCAATATAATTTAAGGGCTTTTAAAATACATGAGCTTTTAGTTTCACCATACATGCTAACAGAAAATATGTATATTTTTATAGCTTCACGCTTTTATCCCTCATAGCGAAAGTATGTAGTATCAAGATACTCATATTGCGTGTTGAGTGGTGAAACTCAACGCCGCAATTTGTCTTACCAGAGCGAGGAAGTGAAAATAATTTAAATGTAATAACTCCCTCAAATGGGAATCGAATTCATAACCGATCGCGTTTACAGGACACTCAAATGTATGGTATGTATTTGTTATATTTTTGTATGATATTTGATATATAGAAGTATTTAATTTAAGTTCATAATAGTTTATGTGTATCGTTTCTCTATATATTATGTATTATTAATAAGTTAATTTTATCAATTTCAATATGTACTGTAAATAGAAATTCTTGTAAAACTATTATTTCAGATATCAGTTATTTATTTTAATTTTTATTAAGTAAAAGATTTATCTTTGTATGTAAATATGTCAAAATTAAAATAAAAATTCTGCGTCTAAAGCACTGAGGATCAGCCTTGAAATATTTTCCCTAAATAAGAGACTAGAGCCAGAAAATCTGTGTTACCTATACATTAAGTTGTTTGAATTCGTACCTCAGTCCTTAGTTTTTTCACTTCACAAGCCAGCTCGTCGCACTGCTGCGCGTACTGCCACCGCGACGTCCTCTCGCTCTCTACCACTTGCAACAGATGGAGCTGTTTCTGTTCCAACTCCTCCTTTTGTAGTAGAAGTTTGTTGAAACTTTAAACAATAATTGGATTATTTAATGGGAAATGTTAAAGAAATAACTGCCATATATTATATGTTTATGTAAAAGAAAATATATATTTTTTGTACGCTAAGTGCTATGTAGCATTTTCTATGTCATTTTTATTTATTTTTTTAGCTTCACATTTTTGTCCCGTGTAGCAGGGTAGATAAAAATATCTACTGTTAAGACACCCCGTACACTGCCCTTCGCCGAATTCAAGGACATTGATTGCGTGTTGAGTAACGGAACTCAGAGCCACACTTTGTATTACCAGAGCTAAGCATTGAAAACAATTGAACCCACACCGATCTCCGTTAACAGTCGGACGCTGTCGCACTGCACATGACCAACCTAAATAAATTTTAAAATTTTGATTAAAGTGAATTTAAGTTAGAGTTATTACTGTGGCCGGCAGTGACGCAGCGGACCAGCATCTGTCTGTCAACGCGAGCGGTTGTGGGTTCGGTTCTCACTTTTCGAAGTGATTATAATAAAATTATTTTCACTTCTTCGGCAAGATAAAGTACGGCGTTGAGTTCCACCACTCAACACGCAAGGTCTTGAATTCAGCGGAAAGCGAAATAAGGAGTGTCTTGGCACTAGATAATTTTTGTCTTTCCTTCTAAGCGAGATAACAGCGTAAAGTTAAAAAAAAATTAGAGTTATATATTAAAATATTAGTTTATGTACGGCGACCTAGCTAAAACAATACTCATTGTGAACTCCAGTGTTTTATTTACATTGAATACATAATAGTCTGACTGTAAGCGTAATGGTGGCGAGTTCGACTCTAATCACGCTATGGAAAGGTTGTATAAAATTATTTTCATTATACCAGCTCTAGTAAGATAAAACACAGCGTTGGATTCTGCCATTCAACACACAATGTCTGAAATCGCAGATTGAATGTCTTAACGCTACTTAATGTTAACGTAACGTAAGAACAGAGAGAGAAATATATATATATATATATATATATTCCCCAATAAATCGTGTCATTGCAATATTGAATTCCATATCCAGAAATGTAAGCCTCGATATCTACTTTGACAAAAAGCACAAATACCATGACTCTATATTAAGAACTTTCCTTGAAATCTAAGTGACCTCACGTTTTGATTCTTAACCATTTGTCTTTTATTATAATTTAATCTATATATTTTTTTATATTATTTTATAATTTAATTTGTTTTTAATAACCACTTGTATTATACTTACATATACCTACAATTGCGGCGGCACTCTGTAATTTTTTTCTTCATTTATTATTGTAAATTTTTAAAATAAATACAGCATTGGTTTCGCGAATTACCGCGCAATGTCTCGATTTCAGACATAAATCTGTCCACGGAGTGTCTTGACACTAGGTTGTCTCTAACTATAAAATGGAAACTTAAGTTCTATGTTCACGTATTAATATAATCATGTATTTACTTCAACATATAAAACCATTTAATAACCAGGAATATAAAAATAAAAAAGACGCATACACTCGAGTACGGTACATTAACTTACATTAGCCTGTAATGAAATTTGACGCGCACGTACCATTTGACATATGTATATATAGGTAGGTGGGTAGATAAAAAATATACTTTTTTAATTGCCTCAGTATGCCAGATATATTTTAGTTTAAAATATAGCAACATTTTATTTATGATATTAAAAAAGCAGCTTGTGTTTTTTCACATAGCAGAGTTGTTGGAGACGACATAGTGTCAAGACACTCTGTTACCACCGTTTATCTTACCAGAGCGGAGAAATGAATTTTTTTTTCAAATATAATCATTCCCCCGTCTAGTTCTATAGAAATCGAACCCACAACCAATCCTGTTTATTGTCAAACGCTGTCCCACTGCGCCACGAATAGCACTCTACCAAATATCAAATCCCTTTAATTTTACACATCAGCATAAAGTGGTATAATATTAATTGATTAATTTACCATTTTAATTTACATTGCTACCTGCCTGAAAACCTGCCACTGTTGATTATATTATAATGATTTTTTTTGATATATTTTTTATGAAACATTCAAAGCAAACGGGCGTGCGGAGTGACCACCGCCGCCCATGGAACTGTGTAACACTAGGGAGCTTCAGGCAGGTTACCGGTCTTTAGGGTAGGAGTAAAAGCGCTTTTTGATGGTAGCCATGTCGTATCGACCTGGAAACATTGCCGCTGGTAAATTGTTTCCCAGTTATGTAGCACGTCAAAAGGAACTTAACGTATTTTTTTAAACACAAAAAAAAATAAAAATTAATATCAGAAACTGGAAAAAGAATGAGTATCTCAACCCTAATTTCTTTCAATCTGCCATGTTTTAGGTGAAGCTAAAAGTATCGTAATCTCATTTACCTGTAAACTGCTGCAGTTGATTGAATAAAAACAGTCTACGTTTTTCCCGTATGGCAGGGTATGTAGAGAAAACTCAGCCTTAGAAATTGACATTGAGAGTTACTGGGTATTTTGAATTCAACGCCGCGCTTTGTTTTATCATAGCAATCAAATTATAATTATAATACACTTTAAATATTTTTATTACTTCGTGGGAGAATCGAACCCATTATCATTACGTTCACTTACCATAAATCTTTAAATTTATCTATATACCTATATATTGCGTCTAGGTAAGCTAAAAATATAGAACGGAGAGATTTGCCACTAATATTTTTTATAATACGCCAATAATGTGAATAAATACTAAAAAATTATTAAATCATACTTAAATCATAATAAAAAAACCTTTGTAATTTCAAAACAAAAGTTCACAAAATTAGCTTCATTGGAAATTTTACATTGTAAAGCGTCTAACATCAATATAAACATTTGTTAGAGCTCGCCTATATAATAGCTTGGAGGTACTTTAACGTGGCGCTTTTCCGGAATTTCCCGTTGGAGCGCCAACTTATGTAAGAATAAGTAAAGCACACTTTATTACTTGAAGGGAAGTTTAGAATATCTTCTCGTTTGTGATCTTAAGGCTTTAATAATTCAGGATAACAAAACCGGGCAGAGTTCGCAAATGTCAGTGCGTCCTCGACCCGGTTGCCACGGCAACCCTCTGAAATGACGCACAGCGACCAGGTATATCGGGGTACAGGAATTTAAGGATGTATCTATATAGAATTGCTCGCTCGTCTGTGTTTATGTACGAATCGAGGATTATTCAGTATGAAATAAATTGTTTTTTTTGGTATGACATTTTAAGTATAGAGTACTAAATTAAGATGATGTACAGCGATAAATTACGTTAATTTTCGATATAGTATAACGTAACTAAAAATGTATCTTCCATTTCAATCATAACAATATTACATAGATTTTCTTGTAGTCAATATTTTTGCAAATCGAAATGTTGGTATTTGATATATAAATATGAATTTTATCCACCTTGATGAACAGCATCATAGTTAATGTAACCAGTAGATCCTTTGACGCGTAAAACATCTACGCGTTGCTATAGCAACGTGTATAGCACTTTCCACTAACACATACACGGACACATGATAATATGTGTAACATAAATTTAATGTGTTTCTAATGTGTTTTTGTAAGAAAAAAAGGGGAATAATTAAATAGCTTAATTTATTAAGTTTGACGAAATATACAAAATTTTATATAAGTAAAACTTTTTACTCACATTTTTTTTAGGTTCACACTTTTATTCCGCATAGCAGGGTAAACAGAAAGTACCTAGTGTCGAAACATCCACCCACTCACTCCAAACATCCACCGAATATGAGGCGTTGCGTATTGAGTGGCGGAACTCAACGCTGCACTTTGTCTATAATCACTTCCCCGAGTGAGAATCGAACCCATAACCGACCGCGTTTACAGACAGGGGCTGTCCCACTGCGCCACGACCGGCCTCTTATTAACATTGTAGGTAATAATGCTTTCCCATAAGCTTAAAACATACGCCAACCAACCGTACCATGACTTAAATATCCTATCATGGTAAATTGACAATTTTAAAGCGAAAAATGATTTATTATCAAATTCCGATACCGCATCGGCAGGGCGGTAACTCGACCGGATATTTAATCAATTTTGAACGTAACTCGACAGTATGACAGCCGCTGCGGGTGCATATCGTTTGAAATACAAAATTAATATTTTCATTATAGCACCCGATTTGTACGAAAAAATATAAAATAATGAATAATTAGACGTATATAATTTTTAAAATTATTTTTTTAAAACTTGAAGCTATTGAGGAGCAAAGGAAAAGTGTAAAGAATAATGTTGGTTCTATCTTCATTTTACTACTTTTTTACGTTTAACAAAGCGCGGCGTTGAGTTGCTCCAATTAACATTCAATCTTTCATAATTTAATCGAAATTATAAAACGTAACTGGTATCCGGATTCTTTTTGTCTACATTGCTAAAGTAATATACCAGATCATATATTATGAAGAGAACTGTTAAATTTTGTTTCATTTCATATATTCCACTTATAAAATTTTTAGATTTACTTGTAAATAGCTTATATTTTTTTTAGGCTTACAATTTTATCCCACAAAGCAGGATAGACGAAAGTACCAAGACAAAATCACAGACAAAGACAATCGGTTCTTCGCTTTCAACTCAAAGTCAAAATAACTTAAATATAATCACTCCCCCGAGTGGGAATCGAATCCAGAACCGATCGCGTTTACAGTCAGAAGCTGTCTCACTGCGCCGCGACAGGTTTCAATATACTTTCATATATAATTATATCTAAACCGGCCATGTAGGACTCGCGCATGAAAGGATACTTATTTATTTATTTATTTATTTATTTAGGAAACAAACAATTTATAAACACTGTAATATATATAAAACAAAAATAACACAAAACATAAATCAATCAAGTTTCCACTTAAAGCTAATACAAAAAAAAATTAGAATTAAAATTAAAATTAAAACAAAAATAAAAACAGCACATAAGTACATTATTAATTTAGAAACGGTTAACATTTTTCTTAGTTAATAAAATACATTTTGTTTTATATACCTATTATAATTATTTAAAAAAAAACTATATCATGTATAATATGTAAGTCACATTGTGAAAGATTATGTAAAATGTAAAAAAAAAAAATAATAATGTATCTGTCTGAAACGCTCACAACTAAATTAGTACGTAATATTTTGTTTTATTGTCTCATTAAGTGAAATGTAATTTCTTTTGAGAAATAAATGTCTTTAACCACAACATTTTAAGATATCACGAACTGCTCTTTTATATACACCCATTTTTGGGCAAAAAATGTCTAATTTTTGGAAGCTATTATTATGATTTAAGCAAGAAAAAGGGTACAAAGAACAATGAATTATTTCTAGCACTAAGACGAGGACATTTAAATAGTATGTTACTTAGAAGATATCTAGAGTCAACCATGTTATTAATTATTTTATACAAATATATTTGGTCTGTTAATTGTCTACGCACAGTTAATGGGACTATTCTAGAGATATCTTCGTTATCAGATAAACCAGCTCTGAATCGCAAATGTTTTAAGAACTTATTTTGTAATCTTTCTATCTTATCTACATGGATGTTATAATTGGGATTCCAAACTGTAGAACAATACTCAAGTGTAGACCTCACGTATGCGTTGAATAAAAGAATAAGGGTGGAGCAATGTGTAATGTACTCAATCTTAAGATGAACCCAAGCATATGATAAGCCTTGGAAGTGATATTATCGATATGACAAGTAAAAGTTAACTTGTGGTCTAAAAGTACACGCAGATCCCTAACTTCTGATATTCTGATTAACAAGGTATCCTGCAGAGAGTAATTATATACGATAGGGATTTTTTTTCCTTGTGAACGTAATTATGTTACATTTTTTAATATTTAGATACAAAAGATTTTTAATGCAATAGTTACTTAAGCAATTAAGGTCAGATTGAAGTGATATACAGTCTTGCGCCGAAATTATAGTTTTACAAATTTTCATGTCATCCGCATAAAGTAAAATATTGGAATTACATATGATTTGGGTAATATCATTAATAAAAATATTGAACAATAAAGGCCCAAGGTGAGACCCTTGTGGTACACCTGATGTGACGGGCACAAATAATGAACAAAACCCTTTAACAGCAACAGCTTGACTGCGGTCTTTTAAATATGATTCAAGCCAGCGAAGTAGATCACCGTGTATACCTAATAAATTAAGCTTTTTGATTAATAGGGAATGAGAAATCTTATCGAATGCCTTTGAATAATCCGTGTACACTACATCCACCACCTCTATCCATCACAGATATAAGTTGATGAGTAAATTCACATAAATTAGATTCAGTCGACCTACCATTACAATAAACCCATGCTGTTGATCAATAATAGACGGCCTTAAAATAGGGTATAAATGGTCATAAACAATTTTCTCGAACAACTTATCAATTGTATTTAATTTAGAGATAGGTCTTTAATTTTCTATATTATGCCTATTTCCACACCTTAGGAATTCTTCCACTACGAAGAGATATGTTAAATAGCATGCAAAGAGGTAGTGCTAAGCTATTATAGCAGGATTTCAAAAAAATCGGAGGGATTTTGTCTGGACCACTGCCTTTGCTAATGTCAATATTTCTCAAATATTTTCTATCAATATCGATAAATACATCAATTGAACCTATAGACACAGACAGCGAATTTAAAGAATGGAAGAATACTAATCATTATCAAAAAAAATCATATGTTTTGTATGGGAGCCTCCTTAAATAATTCTTTTATTTTAAAGTAAATATATAAAAACACATTTTCTGATTATTTTATGCGTCTATCAGTTGCCATTCCAAATATCGCGAAACGAGCAAAAAACATTAAATAAATTTTACACATTTATGAAAGAGATATAAATATCTATATTAAGAAAATGTAACGTTCAGCCTAGTTTATTTTAAATAAGTATATTTTAGTTTATTTTAAATTATTAAAATATAATCTAATTAATAAAAAAAACTTATTTCACAATAACTATATAACTTTCATACGTACCTGTATTTTCTTAGTAGTAATTTACCTATATTCTAAAACAACCGGACTGATTTTAATGAAACTTGTACGGTTCCTTAAGTTGAAGTATACTTAACTTAAATTAAAAAGAATCATCTTGATATATAGATATTTTTTTTTAGTTTCAGAGAAATTCGTGGACAAACATACCAACCAACAAACACACACTTACCAAATTAAGCACACGAGCTTGGAAGCCTAAATGGATCATACGTATCAAACTAATAAACTCATTTATTTTGAAGTCGGTTCTGTCTGAAAATATATATAAATAAAACCTATAAAAACCTACCCTTTGTATTCCATATCTACTACTTGCTACGTGTTTGAAAAATAGTTTATTTTCAATACAAAAATAGCTAACGGCAAATATGATACTCATAGAAGAAAATCCATCAAAATTATACCCATCAAATAGAAATGTATTGGACACGCATATACATACATATGTATGTTAGTTTGCACGTACAAACATATTAAATGGCAGAGGAAATTAAATTCTTGATAAACGCTTGTTTACATTCTATTCAGTCTGGAGCAAAATATAAATAACAGCATGACATTTTCTCTTATTGTTTTTATATATACAGTTTCACGCTTTATCTCACATAGCAGGGTAGTCAGAGACAACCTAGTGTCAAGACACTCCGTTGACTGTTATCCAAAATCTAGATATTGTGTCGTGTGTTCAACGTCGTGCTTTATCTCATCAGAGTAGAGAAATAAAAATATTTTTTTATAATCATGTCCTCGAATAGAATTCGAACCCACAGTCGATTGCGTTTAATTAGACGCTGTCACACGGCGCCACGATGGTATTTTATTTTTCAATGTTTTAGTTGTTGTAGAAAATTAAATAAAAAAAATTGCAATGTCTGTTTAGGCAGTATTAAAATAACCGCTTTTTACTAAATACATTAACGGTACACGATTTTTTTACACTTTCTTTCTTTCTGTTAGTTCCGGTTAATCTCTGCAACGGGTTGACCAATTTTAATGGAATTCACCGGCAGATAGATCATGTAATAAGGAGTAATTTAGGACATTTTTACTTTAGATGGGGAAATTTGCGGGCACAGCTTATTAGCGTAGCTCAAACCAAACCAAACGAAATATTAAGTGTGTCAAAAGTCTCAAGACAAACTTTTTTTTAAATTAAAGTGTAAAATAGGTGTATATATTGCACTACGTCAAGTCTTATGTTAGGCATTGATGCGGTCTCCAACGACACACGCTTCGATAGAAAATATCTGTTAACTCTCTATCTCTCTGTTGCCATTCGCATCGTTGGGGACTCAATAATCTGTGACAGGTTTGATACTTTGGCGTTGCGTAGAGACGTTTCACCGTTATGCGTTCTCTATCGCATATATCACGGGGAGTGTTCTGTGGAACTGTTTGAGCTGGTTCCTGCCGCTAAATTTTCCAACCGCACAGTACGTGACAGACTAAAATACCATCCCTACCGTGGGGATACGTGGCGTTCTACTACCCTGCAGTTTTGTAGGAAACTCCTTCCATGTACCACACAACTGTGGAACGGCCTACCTGCGGCAGTATTTGCAGGTCATTATGACATGAACACCTTCAAAAAGCGCGCTTATTTCCACCTTAAAGGCCAGCAACGCTCCTGTAGCTCCTCTGGTGTTACATGGGGCCGTGGGCGGTGATCACTTACCAATACGTAACCCGCACGCTCATTTGCCTTGCCTGTCCTACAAAAAAAAAACCTCGACTCGACCCGAACGCGAGCTCTCGTTAAACCCTACTAATATTACTATTTATAGCAAATAAACTGCAAATATATCAGAATAACATGGAAGTTTTAATTTCTATTCATTTTAATTTCGCCATATTATAACGATTAATATCAAGTACAGAGGTCCTTGTTATCAATACACTACGCTGGCGAAGCCACGGTCGTATCTAATAAATAATATTCTAAATAAATAGGTATCTTCATACTGTTAGGCCTATTTTGGTAATTCCTATACAGGAGCATATATAATATTTTAAAATATATATAATTATATCAATAGAAAACGTTTTGAAAAAAACTTAGGACACATTACTAAAATAACAAAAAGAATTAATAGCCACTTGATTCCATTATAATAGATAATACGAAAAATATCCTAAAATATGTTTAGAGAGATAACAGAGTGTTTGAACACTAAACTCTTTTCACAATTCTATATATTGAATTAAAAAAGAAAACCAAAACAATAAACAAACAGACAACTATATAAATACAATAGTTACAAGTACATCATATATGTGTCAGGGTCGTGACCCCAATACCATCAACAATCGGCAAAGAGGCCGCCCTAATTCTAAACATCCTTGGAATTGAGATGATACTTATTTGAACAATATCAATCCAAGTATTGATCTCGATATATTAGTCAAAGGGAAGCTGTTTTAGTTATTAGTTTATTTAGCTTCCCGTTTTTATCCTGCATAGCAGGGCGGAAAGTAGGCAAGACACTCAGTACTCCGCTTTCCGCAGAATTCGAGAGATTGCGTATTTAGAGGCGTAACTCTTCGCCACCTAATAATATCTGTAAGGTATGTATGTATTGATCATCGTGCAGAGTAGCGTCCGACTGTAAATGCGATTGTTGATGGATTCGAACTCCACTCTTTACATATAGTTATAATTATAATTTTCTTTTTAAGCTTCACGCTTTTATCCCACATAGGAATACAAGGGTATACAAGAAATACCCAGTGTCAAGACTCCGTACTTCGCTTTCCACCGAGTTCCAGACATTACGTGTTGAGTCTCAACGCCGCACTTTGTCTCACTAAAGCGACCACTGCGCCAAAGCCAAGGGCCTAAAATAATTACATATATATATATATATATATATATATATATATATATATATATATATATATATATATATATATATATATATATATATATATATATATATATATATATATATAATTTTACTAAATAATTACTATAACAAGCTTATAAGTCTAATTACTGTATTTTTTTTAAATTCTTCAGTTAAAAAAAAATCTTTTAACGTTGCCATATATATCTGTTCGAGTATTTATGATTATTTTAATATGAGAAAGAAAAGCGTCTACCTTTCTACGAACATAAATCGAACGTTCTTACGTCTTATATATATTTTAGCTTCACGCTTTCATCCTGCATAGCAGGGTAGACAGGAAGTACCTGGTGTCAATACACTTCGTACTTCGCTTTTCACCAAATTCGAAACACAACCAAAGCGAGGAAGTGAAAATAATTTTAAATATAATGACTCCCTTGAGTGGGGATCGAACTCACAACCGACCGCGCTTACATTCAAACACTGTTACACTGCGCTACGACCGGCCTCAATTCAATTTTTAACAAAACCATAGATAACAAAAACCATCGAGTTATATCCATAATTATTTTTTTATCTTTTATCTACGGTTTTCTAACAAATAACGATACAAAAAAAATCAAATAATTGTCATTGGCATACATCCCATGATATGCATCTGTATAATATCCTAATGTACGATAGTAGTTAATTATTAAAATATTCAAGTCAGTATCTTCACACGCAATACTGACATTTACTAGGCTTTCTCCTGATGTCGATTATTGATTTTATGTGTACTTTTAAGCTGATGAATTTTCGTTCAATGTTTGAGTTTATTTATAAAATTTTTAAACTGTTTTATCCCGCTTATCAGGGTAGAGAGGAAGTACCTAGTATCAAGACACTTCGCACTCCGCTTACAAAAATTCGGGACATTGTGTGTTGAGTGGCGGAACTCAACGTCACGCTTTCTCTGGCTAGAGCAAGGAAATGTAAATAATTTAATTAAAATCATTTCCCCGAGTAGGAATCAACTTAATGTGGGTACATTAAGTTACATTTTAAAAACAGTAAAAAGTTATTAAAAAATATGATACGTTTTTCAACAATAGTTTCTAATCATAAGTGTAACACTTTAAAAAAATAAAATATTTTTTTTATAAAAACACACTTTTGCTAAGCGATTATTCCTTGAAACATTTTGGGAGCAGCTTCAGTTTCACGCTTTACCCCGTACCAAGCTAGCCTGATTCACAATTCAAAGACAACCCAGTGTCAAGACGTTGACTTGTTAGTGATAGCAAAAAGTAAAAATCTCCCCACACAGGCTTTAATAAAGATTTAGATAGATTTGATTTCAAAAACATGTTTAGCTCGGAACATCTCCGTAGAAATTGCATATCCTCTGGCTTGTAGTCTTGTAGTACTTATAATAATTAGCTATTGATTTTATGGTTAGTTGTGGCTTTCTTCATTTTGGTTTTGTCTTGCTAGAGAGGGTGCGGTGTTGGGTTACGGGACTAAATACGCAGTGTCGATCAATTAAAATGTAAAGTACAGAATTAACTAAGCGATTTATGGAATTTCGCAAAATTTGCGAAAAGCATAAGACACAACAACGGAAAATATTTGTATATATATATATATATATATATATGTATATATATATGTATATATATATATATATATACATATATAATACTTATTATTTTATATTTCAAATGAAACTATTTTAATGGACTAATCGCGTTTTGGTATTCAAAAATATATTTTTGAAAACCTGACGTTTCAAACACTACAGTAGTCCGTCCGGTCAAAGGTTACAAATATACGCCCTTACTCCTTATAATACAGTTTCATTTAAAACATGTAAAAATCGTAGCAATCAAATCTCTTAAAATATTCAACTAACCTTGCACAGCGTATAGAGTCGACCCAATGAGAGCAGTCCACTTCAGATGCAGCGCGGAGCTCATATTGTCGTTGCGTTTCTCTTCGGTAAGTTATTGTGAAGCAAAACTATGGAAGAATACTATTATATTAAAAAAAAACATTTACTCTATTTAAGGGTAGTATATAAAACCATTAATATCTATAGTTAAATTATTTTCATATACCCGTACTGGTGTCCGTCGTGGCGCATTGGGAAAGCGTATGGCTGTAAGCTCGATTGATTATGGGTTCGATTCATACTCATGGAAATGTTAATATTATTTTTTTTTATTTTCGGCTCTCTGGTTATACAAATCACGGTATTATGCCATTTAACACGCAGTATTTCGAATTTAGTATTTAGGCGAGTAATCCTGCTATGCGAGATAAAGCTTGAAATTGCTTTCTTGTATATCCTTTAAAATAAAAAAAATATATAGTTTTTGAAATTCAATGAATTGTTGATCTACCTTCCCGGTTTTTTTTAATCAAATTTATAGTTTAAAGCATTATAAACCTAATCAATGAACGTAGTGTAGTAAATAGTAGAAATTTATTCTCTAGAAGAACACGTGCTCGTTATTTGGGCACGTTGAAAGGATGATATATTAAAACGGTCAAAAAGATATATGAAGCAAAGGTGAGTGGCGCGATACATAGGGAGGTACCTTGGATGACCTTCGAGTACACAAGGTAAATAATAATAATGGATAAAAGTTACGCAATCGCTAAGCCCTTTATATTCTTTTTTTTTTAATTATTAAAAGTCATAAAGATAAATGCTTTAGAAATGAATTATAAAATTCAAATTGTTTTTTTTTTATATTATATTATATTTTGTTTTTATATTTATATATTTTAGTGGTAATTAAACCTATTGTATAAAAAAAAATAATAAATCACAAGATTTTTTTAAGTGTTTAAAATTCTGCCAAATAGAATACAGTTATTTGATACATTGATATTAATAATTTTAAATACAAATGTTTATATATACAGTTTCCTTTAGGCCTTTTTATTTTTAATCTGTTATGAATATGTGATTAAAAAAATTATTAATTGTATTTGACAGCTCGAGTTAAATTTGCGATGGGTTTATAAGGTGGGTTTCATGGCTGGTAGTGACATAGTGGACGACATCCTAAATCACTATCTTTCTCTTCTTACACTGCAGCTTCACGCTTTATTCCGCATAGCAGGGTAGTCAGACACAACCTTGTGTCAAGACACTTCAAGGTGTCGACCGAATGAGAAACATAGAGTGTGGAGTGGCGGAACTCAACACCACGATACTAGAGCGAAAAGAAAAGAAATAAAAATCTTTTATATTCCCATGACCTGGGATTGAACCTGCAAACAATGGCGTTAGCAGCCATACTCTGTACAGCTGAGCCACCATGGTCCCTATACCTACCAACTATTGTATTGTATATAATATTCATTTAGTTAAAAAAGGCAGTTTTTCATCTAGAATTGTCTCACATTTTAAATAAAACTATTTTAACCGGTTAATTCCCGTACTTGTTGGTATTTCAAAAAAAAATTACCGTAAAGTAATAAAAACATTAATGCCGTCAAAATAATTTCATTTAAACATAATAATTTCTTTTTCAATGCATATTTTATTGTTATAAATTAGTTTATAACTAACTCACCGAGTTTTTCTCCAGAGGTCCCTTATTCACCCTTTCGACGTACGAACCCTCGAGTAGAAGGAGTCCGGTTGGCCTCGAATGGTTTTCAGATTCGTAATAGAAAAGTATATTCTGGTTCAAAAATAAAAAATTATATATATATATATATATATATATATATATATATATATATATATATATATATATATATATATGTGTATATATATATTAATAATCTTCATGTCAGACAATATTTTTAATTAACGAACAATGAAGTACGAACGTTGTGTTAAAAGTTAAAAAATTATATACGTTTATGAAACAAATTAATAAAATTATGAAAGTTTTTAATTAAAAATTTATTAAAAATTATGAGAGTTTATAATAAAATTTAATTTTAACAATTTACAAGAATTTCTACGTAGCTGGACATAACCGTATGGCTTAATTTTCTAGAACCGTTCGACAGATTCCAACAGGCGTGGGTTCGAATTCCGTGACGTTCCAATTCTAGTACTCGAAATTGGTTTTTTTTTAAGTTAATGTTTAGAACTTACCTGGTAGAGAATGAACCATCGGAGCTGCCATTTCGAACTGTCTGAGCTCCTTTTGTGCAAGTAGCCGGTCTGGAACAATATTATATCATTACAATTATTTGAGAATAAAACATAATAGACTCCTTTCTAAGAAAATTATGCGAACGGAGACGTATTTTTTTGTTAGTTTATCCCTCGTATCAGGGTAGGCAGAAAGTGCTTAGTGTCAAGACACTCCGCATTCGCTCCAAGAAATTCGAGACATTGCGTGTTGAGTGGTGGAACTCAATACTGCACTTTGTCTTTTACCAGAGCAAGGAAATGAAAATAATTTTAAATGTAATCTCCTACGAGTGGTATCGTACACAAAACCGATCGCGTTTACAGTCAAACGCTGTCCCACTGCGCCCCGTTCGGCCTCATATTTTTTTTTTTTAATTTTGCATAATTAGCTATATGGTTTAAATGGAAAACAAGGTAATTTATATTTAATTAATAATGTTTTTGAAATATATCGGCCGGGTGTGGCGTAGTGGGAGGCGCTCTGGTAAGATAAAGCACGGCGTTAAGGTCCGTCACTCAACACAAAATTTGAGACATTACGTATGATTTGATAAGCTTATTATATAGTTAATAAGGCTTTTGGATTTTGTGATTTTTACATATTTTAAATTGAATTATGACATTTAGAACACCGCAGTCTATATGTGATCACGGAATACTGTGTAATGTCTAAGCGTTTGGTTTTCAAAAAAGTGTATTGTAATACTAAATTATACGTTTACGATTAATTCGTTTTAAAAAAAGGAGCGCTTATAATTATTGTATAAATAATTTTATTATTAATAGAATATAGAACAAACACACAAAGCGCGGTGTTAAATTCCGAATCCTAGTTTATTGTAATGTCAAAAATTGCGGAGTGTGACGTATCTTAATTTATATTTATAAGCCTTTCTCCGTCTTTCCCGCACAGTTATGGCAGAATTAATAAACGCCGCATAGAGAAAAAAGGATTATTCCACCAAGTTATTTAAGTTAAAATATGAGAGATACGTAAAATAAAGGAAAAAAACCGATTTCAGCTGAAAGTAGCTATTGCAGTGTTTAGACACTAGATTTTTTTCTGCTATCCTGCTATGCGGTATATTCTATCAAATCTATCTATATTCTATTCTGTATATTCTATCTATATTCTATCAAAATATTGTTAAACTTGTGGTGCCCGCTATGTCAGCCAGAAAAGGAATTTATACTTAAAAAAAAAATCTTTTTTTCACCAAATTCATGAAAATAACTATTTAATGGCATTTTTTTTCTAAAAAAATACTTTAAATTGTCATAAATTTCTTATTTATCAACGAATTAAAATAAAATAAACATTCCAGTATTTATTTTATTTTATTTTAATGTAGTGTTCCCAAAACACAATAGTTAAAATTACATTTAAATTAAAGCAAACAGACAAACTGAAAAACAAATAAGTGTTTTTTTATTTATTGTTTTGAATTCTATTGCATTGATAAATAATAGTTTTTATACCCTCAATAATAGAATATTTTAAAGATAAGTATTCCATGTTCATATAACGATAAATTACATTTTAATTAAATGTATAGATATTCATATATATTAAGATATTAAAGCTTTAGACTCGTTTATCCTGTATGGCAGACAAAAAGGACCTAGTGTCAAGGCACTCTGTACTTGGCATCCGCCGAATTCGAGACATTGTGTGTTGAGTGGCGGAACTCAACGCCGCACATAGTGTTACCAAGGAACAAATCTCTAAGTTCTAACGCTTATCTCATTCGAGACCCCTTAAGCTTTTGCCTTATAAAGTTTAATGTAGACCGTAGCGATTGGCGCTCCGCCCTCTCTGACTATCCCGCAAGGGATAAAGCGTGAAGCTAAAAAAAGATTTTTTGACATTGTTACAATTTAGGTTTTCAACTTATTTATCTAAAGCTGTTTGGTTTATGTATGCAAAAGTAAATTTGTCTGTCTGTTACGTTTTACTGGTAAACTACTAAACTGATAGTGATGAAATTGCATATAGAGATAGTTTAGGGTCTTGCTATTTCCTTTGTTTTTTTTCAGTAATTTCACTGGAAACGCGATCGACTGTAGGTTCGAATCTCAATCAGTGAAATGGTTATATATTTTTTTTAGCTTTACGCTTTCATCCCGGTTAGTAGGGTAGATAGAAAGTACCGAGTGTCAAGACTTTTCGACTAATGCGAACATAATTTCGACATTGCGTGATGAGTGGCGAGACTCAACGCCGCACTTTGTCTTATCAGAGCGTGGAAAAGAAAATAATTTAAATATAATCACACCGCGAAGTTTGAATGAGAACCTATAACCAATCACATTTACATTCTGACGCTGTTCCACAATATGGTTATATTTATTTAAATTATTATTTTTTCCCTCTAAATAGACAAAGCGCGGCGTTGTGTTTCGCCACTTAAGCCACAGTATAAAATTAGGGTGGATGGCGATGAACGGAGAGTAATGGCACTAGGTGTCACCCGTCTATGCGAGATATAGTGTAAAGATGGTTATGCTATACTTTTTGTATGTATGGACTGAAAGATTGACTATTGAGATTTAGATATACAAGGAATCTAACAACAGTAGACGGTTGTGGATTCGATTCCTGGTCGAGGTATGTTTATATATTAAAGTACAAAGCCCTCCTTGGTTAAGTAAAATAAATTGAGGATTTATATAACGAGAATAAATTTTTGTTTCAAATGTATATATATTCCCCTAGCGACGAAGGCGATTGTTTTTATAACCTAAGGCAAAAAACACTTGCAAAATTTTTAAAACCATTGTAGGCTTCGTGTATCACGCGAAATATGAATTTGGAAAGCCTATTCTAAAGCTTCCTTTTAGAATTATTATGGATGATAAGAATGCAAGAAAAAATGCTTTCTTTCACCGTTAATAAGAAGCAAGATATAGTTTTATTTACACTAAATTACTAAGTTTCTAGAATTTCACGTACAAACAACATAAACAATAAGCTACAATATTAAATGTTTTCTTGCTTGACAATATTCATTGTTTATAAAGGCACCGAAGTACGGAGTGGCTTGACACTGGGTACTTTCTGTCTACCCTGCTATGCGGGATATAAGTGTGAAGCTAGAAAAGGCATTATTACGTAATTGGGACACGTTTTAATTGTATTTTTTGCTTGAATAATATTTATATTGAAAAATATATGAGCGCAACCACGGGATGCCTCGCAGATGTGAAACATCGTAAATGGTTTGTATAATTTATATGCACAAAAGAACAGATTAAAACAGAAATCAGATATGGCATAATTAATATTTAAACATTACTAATTTGTTCCATAAAATACTAATTATTAAAAAAATCACAGAGATATATATATATATATATATATATATATATATATATATATATATATATATATATAGAAGGTTCTACGTACAACTTTACACGTGTCTGAGTGATTAATAAATTATCATTTTTTAATTCAGTGTTTTTATATATTCATTATTTAAAACTAATAAGAATCTGTTCATTCATACAAAAGTTGTAAACAAAGTTAGCTTATAAAAAACAATACTAAGCTACCCTTTAAAATATATTTTATTCGATTTTTCATTCGTGTTTAATGCAAGAGCGGCAAGAGAGATATATCAACGGTAAACATTTCAACAATCTAACTATCACAATTAATGAGATACAGCCTGGTGATAGACAGAGAGACGGACAGGAGGACAACAAAATCTTAGTAACATGGTTATCCCAATATTAATTAAAACACTTTGGGTACAGAACCCTAAAAAAATATTGCTCGGTCGGGGAACTCCCGTAGGGAACGTTATCCTCCCTCAAACATTCATTATACACAACAAAAAATATAATTTAACAAAATAAAAATGTGAGCGCCACGACCGACGCAATGGGACATTTACAGTGCTTGATTGTGAACACGATCAATTGTGGGTTCGATCCCCTGTCGGGGGAATGATTATAATTCATTTTTTTTTAATTTCCTCACCCTGGTAAGAAAAAGCGTGGCGTTGAGTTACGCCACTCAACACGAAATGTCTCGGATTCGGCGGAAATATACGTACGGAGTGTCTTGACACTAGGTACTTCCTGTTTACCCTGCTATGCGGGATAAAAAGGTGTAGCTAAAAAAAGCAAAAAATAAATAGAATTCGCCAGAACCTACGTATCAACTGTATGGTAGAACACGTATATATACACTGTGCAGTAAGGGTCGTCTATTGTTGCACTAATTAAAATAAGATTAGAATGCTCGCGAAGGCATTAGAAGAAGGTAACTGCGTTAATTGGATTAACTTTGTTGTGTAACACGATACAGATCTGAGAGTAAAGAGTTACTGACGTGAATATTTTTCAAAATACGTTATTTTTTTGGCCTCACTCTTCGTCCCTTGCAGGGTCAGAAAGGATGGAGAGCCAAACGCAACGTCACTGTATACCATTTTCGCCTCGCCCATCAGTCATCAACCTCTTCATACATGCCCTTCGAGTGGTCCTCATGCACTTTACGTGACCTTCTTCCAGTGTATTTGATACTGTGTTTTCGAAGATCAACTAAGATCTCCCCCTACCTCTCGTACCTATAACTCCTTTTTTTTCTTCTTCTCTCACCACTCATCCTTTCGACGTGCCCAAACCACCTGAGCCTTTTTTTCGTTAGTTCGTTCACTTATTTTTTTTTTCATAAAACAAATGTATAACAACTCCGATGCAGCCGGATGTAGAACACATAGTTTCCAAGAGGCACATGTTCAAATCCCGATCAGATTTTTTAGCTTTACGCTTTTTATCCCCCATAGCAGGGTAGACAGAAAGTATCTATTGTCAAGACACTCCGTACTTCGCTTTAAACGTTTTTTTTTAAATGTTTTCTAATCCTAAGTGTGGAATAACACTTTAAAAATAGTAATCTATTTTAATTAGCTATTTTAAACATAATACAGGAACGCAATTTACGTTTTAGAGCGTCAACTGCAGGATAAAGCGTGAAACGCTTTATCCCGCATATTATATAGTAAACAGAGAAAACCTAGTGCCAGGACCCTCCGTTGACTGCTTTCCTTGCTTGCTTAAAAAAACTAATGTTTATGTTAAAATGCAATTTGTCAGATAAATAGAGTGTATAGTCACTCGAAAATCGATATTTTTAGTATCGTTAAAGTACAAACATTCACCGACTAAGAGATCTTACTCAATGAATGTTTGCTACAAACCAATCGTACTTACAATACTACCGTACATATAACATAGCAAATGGATAGAGACAACATATGATTTCTTCTAAAAAACCGTATTTAACTCAAAGTCAAATATTCTTATTTAAAATAAGACGATATTATTTTGTTAACTTAAATTATTTTCTGATTAGTGCACTAAGATCTGAGAAGAATCTGCTAAACTCAATATATTTTCGTGTACAGCCATTTCATCACTGTGCCCTGAAGCTGAAAATTTTAACTTAATTGATACAAACAATAAACATCTAACTTTACCTGTGTGTGGTCGTTCTGAGCACGGTCAGACAACGCAAGTAGTTGACCTTCGTTCACTCGGATTGATCGTTGGATTTTGGGACTCAGCATGTTTTTCCTAGAACAAAAAAACAAATATTTTATAGTAAATTATTTATATATTTTTTAAAAAATATATATCACTTTTTCTGTCACTTTGAACCGTCACGGTACTATGCGTGCTTATTTAAATGTGCTTAAATGTGCTTATATAAACAAGTGTTTGTATATAAATAGTTAATGTTAAATATTATTTTATTATTGTTTTAAATTCGTTATATTTTTATGTTTACATTACTTTTAGTGTAATTATTTTAAAAAAGCAGATTCACGCGATATAGATCTCTCATAGCAAATTAGTTAAACACAACCTTATGTTAAGACACTACGTTAACTGTGATATAACCATTCCCCAAGTAGTATTCGACCCTACAACCAATCGCGTTCACAGTCCGATGGTATCCCACTGCACTGAGATGGTCAACAATTATAATAATTGGTATGTATTACTAAATGTATTTTGATTTATTGAAATAAATTAAAAATTAATAATACGACTATCAGTTTAGCAAAACATAAATATTTTTTTAAGTAAAAAAATATGCCTGTTGCTTTCATATCACATTTTGTTCATATTATTCATAATTACAAGGAAATTTGGTCAAAAATCGGTAATAAAAACCATAGGAGAGAAATAAAATAGTATATGTATATATATATATATATATATATATATATATATATATATATATATATATATATATATATATATATATATATACCTGTTAGTACTCTTGCAAAAAAAATAGTATATATGGTTTCAAAAATGAACATTTCATTTTTTTATTTTTACGATAATTTTATTGATAAAATAATAAAAATAGATTTTAAGCGGATTAATCGCTTATATTTTTGTATTCGAAAATACATTTATAAAAACCCAACGGTTCGTACACTTTACAGTAGTCCGTTGTCAGGTCATGAAATTTCTTGAAACAAATAAAAAATGAGCAACTTCACACTTTCTGCATAAACAACGACTAAACCTATTAGTCAAAGGTAGTTTAGTATCGACACGTGATAAGTGGCGCAACTCAACGCTGTGATTTACCGGGTTTGTTACCAGAATGACGAAATAAAAGTAATTTTAATATAATTTAAAATTCCCTCGAATAGGCATTGAACCCACAACCAATCGCGGTTACAATTGGACGCTATATACGTCACGATAACATTTAAAAAAATATCTTAATAATTAACTAATTATTCTTAAAGGAGTACCAACTAAAGCATTAGATTATTGATTTTTTCATTTCTTCTGAAACGGATCAGTATACTTACTAGGCAATGTCAGCAAGTAACTTCATCAAATTCATAACAACAACATAAATAAGTTGTAACAAAACGTATAAGAATTTCGACGCAGCTGGTAGTAGAACGCATGGCTTAGCGGTCAGAGCGCTTGGACGGTATCCAAGAGGCGCGGGTTCGAATCCCGCTGCGTTCAAATTTTTATACGTTTTTTCAAAAATGTTTTCTAATCCTTAGTGTGGAATAACACTTTAAAAATAGTAAATATTAAATTCATATATATTTTTTTAGCTTCACCCTTTTAAGCCCGCGTTGAGGTAGAGAGGAAATACGTAGCGTCAAGACACTCGTTTTCTTCTTTCCGCCGAATTCAAGACATTGCGTGTTGAGTGGCGGAAGTCAACGCCGCACTTTAACTAACCAAAGCGATGAAATTAAAATAATTTAAAGGTCATTACCCCGGGTGGGAATCGAACCCACGACTGTTCGTTAGCAGCCACATGCTGTCCCACTGCGCCACTACCGGCCTCATTTATTTTTGTAATAAATATATAAGAGTTATGAAATTTAAAATTTTCCTATAGTATTTTTTTTTAAACTTTATAGAATTAACACTTTAAAACCAGATGTCATGTCATTGTAATTATATATGCAATATGTCTATTATAACCAATACTGAGCCTATTATACTATTAAGTATATTTTCGATTAATTTGTGATTATTGTATTTTTTTAAAACCACATTCTTGAAATCAAAAGCTCGGCGTTGAGTTCCGCAACTAAAACCTAATATTCTTGCAGTGGAGGTGGAGAGTGCCTAACTAGGTTAACTCTGCCTATATTTCAATAAACACGTTAAGCAAAAAAAAAGAAACGTTCTACGAAATGAAATATGAACATACCAGGTAGGTCAAGCGTTAAACAAATAGTTATGTCCATACTTTTGCTAACATGTAGTAAAATAATAGTTTATTATGGTTTGTAATAATAAAAAAACAAAAATGCGGCTATATATAAAAAATTACCTAAAAATAAAACTATTTTAACCGGGTCAATCGCGTATATTTTGGTATTCGAAAATCCATTTTGAACACCTGACGTTTCGAACATTTTACACTAGTCTGTGGTCACAGACTAGTGTCCATAATGTATTTTCGAATACCAAAATATACGCAATTAATCAGGTTAAAATAGTTTCATTTAAAATGTATAAAAAACGCAAAAATCAAAGATCTTATTACCCAAAAATATTTTAAAATAAATCGAAAACACAAAGTGTATATTAAAATAGAGGGTTATTTACTTTGAATTATTTATTTGTAATTTATATAGAAAAATCACAAAAAGATAGTAGTATTTTTTAAAAATATTATAGTAAAAAAATATTTTTCCCATATCGAATATTAACTTAGTATGTTATCACTTCATACAATACGCCTGTCTGTCTGTCTATTTTCCGCGTTACCATGAGTAATTTATCAGAGAAAATGTATGTACATATATCATAAAAAAGGCCTACAACAATACACGTAATGGCACATGTCTATCTTCTAAGGAATAACCGATCATAAACATTTCTATCTTTTACATATTAGAATATAATAAAATGTTTGTTAGGTATATTTCTTAAATAACTGTATTGTTTTATTTGTTATCTATTTAATATAAATATAAAATTATTTTTATCTCCACGCTTTAATCCCGCGTAGCAGGGTTGACAGAAAGTACCTAGTGTTAAGACACTCCGTACTTAGCATTCCACCGAATTCGAGACGTTGCGTGTTGAATAGCGGAACTCAACGTCGCACTTTGTCTTAACAGAGCCAGGAAGTGACAATAATTTTAATATAATCACGACGATCGGTAGTGGGAATCGAACCCACAACCCATTACATTTACAGTCATACGTAATAAAGTTGTTGTATGTACGTTGCAGATGACAGGATATACATATATGTATGTAAACTATAAAGTTTGCATCATCTGTTCCAGAATCACTTATATAAACAATTTTAGTATGTATATAATTATTCAATTGTTATTTTATTTTTATATTAAATTTTTCTACGTATTTAATTATTTATTTTTATTTTATTTGAATTTTTAGAGCTCCATTTTAAAATTCATAGTAGGATTAAGAAATTGCAAACAATATTGTTGAAAAAAATTAAAAACACTATCCCATTAAAGAATTGTGATTAATAAAAGAATTATTATTAAGTATATAAGACACTTATAGACATGACAAAATTGTACGCATTTCTTGTTAATATAATTAAAATGACGAGTTTTTAAGAAATCTTTTCTAAACATTCATTATATTTGATAAAATATATTTGTATGCAAAAAATGTATAATTATTTCCCTTAAGTTATTGCTTTAGTAGGTTCTTTAGGCTTAGAACTCACTTATACAGGACTATAGATATATCCCATAGGATGTTATACTATACAAATAAACAAGTAAATCATATAAAAGAGTGGTAGAGATAAACTGCAGGTTAATATACTGGATGTAAATGTGTGTTAAAAGAAAATCTTATCGATCTTCTGTGAATAAATTTTTAAAGAAACTGCACGTGGCAGTAAAGTACGAGCGATTTGGCTATAAACGCTATTCGTTGTGGGTTCGGTTCCCCGCTCGGGGTAAAGATTATTTATTTTATAATTATTTTCATTTGTCGGCGCTGGTGATATAAACCGCGTCGTTGGGTTCGCCATTCAAAAAGCAATCTCGATTTTAAGCGGAAAGCAGTCAACGGAGTATCTTGACATTAAATTGTCTCTAACTACCTTGCTATGTAAGAAAAAATCTTCATACAAAAGTGTTGATTTCTTACATTTTATTTCATATTCTAGTTTATTTTTGGCTTCAAAATGTCCCGTCTACATCAAAGGAAGCATAGATAAACTAATATCAAGAATCTGTTTTCTTTTTTTAATTTTATATTATCCAAATTTTAAACCAGTCTATGTATTTACTATATATCTAATAATTATTAAATTTAAAACAATATTACTCCTAACTTTACATGCCAGAGTTGTAGATCGTCGTGCGGTAAAATTATTGAGTTTTTTATTATTTTTACATAGAGAAAGCAGAGAACGGAGTGTTTTGAATTTAAGTTTTCTCCGTCTGTTTTGTCAGCAAGGGAAAATGTGTGAAGCGTGCTTACTGATTATAATATAGAGATATGGAATGTATGGAATATTATCTGTATATATTTGAAGGCATCAGAAAATGATAATATTTTTAAAAAGTAAATGTATTTATTACTTTTCCTAATATCTTACAAACTCAATAAATTAAAAAATAACATATTTAAATAAGACGAATATATATAAAAATTCTAAACATTTATCCACGCCTCTATATGTAAATGTCTAGGTGTAGGTGGCGGAGTGGAACAACAAAACGTGAATAAACAAGAAGGCACTAGGGGATCGTAATAAAAACATGAAATTATGTACTTATAAATTTATTACTTACATTAATATTACTGCAGTACGTTCGTCTTCAAGCCCATAATATATTTACTAATCATTTTCACAATCAACCATGCAAAATTGATTTGCTCAGATCAAAACACAATACGTTACATTACTTCAAACGTAAAACATTATAACTATTATTATTATCGTCATTAGAATTTATATAGTAAATAGACATTAGAAACATTAACAATAGTATAGAAAAGGACAACGTTTAAATATAATTTCAAAGTTAACTAATCACGAACGTGAATAACAGCGCCTGTTAATTTTTTAATGCAACTAGTGGATTGACAAGTTTGCTATCTTATTTCTATCAGGTTTATATTAAAACTGATTTTAAAGCGTTTTGTGAGAATAACACCACGTCAGTCTGTCATAACACGCATATTCATAGTAGTTTTAGGGTTTTGATGGGATTGGGAGTGGTTGCCTTGTCGAAGGCAACAGTTCGACTGCCGGGCAAGCACCTGTTAGCTGGATCGACCGTCGCGCGCGTGCGTGTCGCCAATGACGTACGAAATATGTAAGAGAGCATTGAAGGGTTGGACACTCTATTTTAATATTGAAAATAAAATTATATTCAAATATGTCATAAGAAAAGAAATATTACTAACTATATATATGAATTAACATAAAACTTCAAATATCAAATAAATCAAAACAAATACACCAATACCAAAAAATATATTTAAATGAAATATTTTATGTTAATTATCATACAAAATGCTTTAAAACTAAATAATAAGCGGTTTATTCAATAAATATACTTTTATATTTAATTTGTTCATTTCTGTTCATTTCTAAGTCTGCGGGTTCAACAGAGAGCAGTTTCAATGGCAATAAAGCCAATGCTTCGCGTATCTTTGCTTTACACGCGCTCAACTTCTGAACACAGCATTATGCCTCCAATATATGTACGTAGCTATTCATAGTCCTTTATTGAGGGATACTTTTACAATGTCGATATTTTTCAATTTTCTAAAGTGCACTCGAAAGCCCTGTTTATTTTATAAATGTGAAACACTCTGGGTTTGTTTGTTCATTACATAATAATGTGTTTGCTAAAAATTTTAGGTTTTGTTTTTAAATTTTTTATGTCGTAAGTTATCAAATGGTTTTATTTCCAGTATTTTTATTGATCTTTATATTATTAGGTATTATATTAGAGATTATATTAGAGAGTTACTTTCATAGTTACTATTTTTAGTGAGAGTATTCATTGAAATCATTTTTCCACACCTCTGGTTATTTACACAGTGTGATAAATAATAAAAAAAACATATATTAAAGATTTATTTATCGGATAATATAATAAACTTTTAATGTCATTTTAAATCCTCTCCTTTCCTTTCACAGTAATATCTATGAAAAAATATTACATTAGTAAAAATAAATGTACTACTATTTTTATTATTATTAATTTAAGTGAAAAATTATAATTAAACAGCGATCCTATAAGATTTTTTTAGTATATTAAGGTACAATTTTTCCCAAAATGCTAATATTATTTAACATAATATTATTTAAATTATTTTAAAATAGTAAACAAATATATAATTATATTTGTAATAATATCTTAGTTTAGAGATTTTCTAAGAAATTAGACGTATTTGAACTTAATATGCCCATAAAAAAGAAAATTCTCGTCAACAATTTATATTTCAAGCATATATCACTTAACTCTTTATAAATATTATTTAAAGCTTTTCTTTGTAAATTTCGATTACATTTAGATAATAAAAAAAATAACCTATATCTATGTTTATCCTAATGTCAATGTCACAAATGTCAAACAGAAGAAATTTTCGTTTGGAACTTGTCCTAGTCTAAATAAATACATAAACGATACAAGACGATAGCAGTACAATTTACCATTTACGCTTGAAGCTTCGCCCCAAACTGCCGGCTTTCCCTGATATGTCCTGTTAAACATACCACCAACGTTATGGCTTCTGGTTCAAAGAATAACATTATAACTAGATTGCTTAACGTGAGGCTCGAGGAAAACGCTGGGGACGAGCAGCCGCCACAGAACATGTTACCGTCTAACCAGCAGTCGAGACAAGGAAGCCATATCGACGAGGAGAACGGTCACGCCAATGAGCCGATGCCTTCGTCTTCCGCAATAGAAAATCTCCAACCGTCGAATAACACCGGCGGTCGGTTGCACAACTGGCAAGCAACAAAAACCACTGTTAAAGAGCGCTTGTCTTTCTTATTTAACAACGAAATTTTGTCTGATGTCCATTTTATTGTGGGCAAAGATGCAAATCAACAAGTGATACCCGCTCATAAGTTTGTGTTGTCTGTCGGTAGTGCGGTGTTTGATGCTATGTTCAATGGAGTTCTGGCAACTAAATCTGAAGAGGTAGAGCTACCCGATGTGGAGCCCGCGGCGTTTCTTCATTTACTCAAGTTCCTTTACTCTGATGAAGTCAGGATTGGGCCAGAAAGTGTGATGACCACTTTGTATACAGCTAAGAAGTACGCAGTTGCAGCTTTAGAAGAACATTGTGTAGATTTTCTTAAAAGCAACCTCGGTACAGATAATGCATTCTTACTTTTAACTCAAGCAAGATTGTTTGATGAGCCACAGCTGGCCGCTTTATGCTTGGAAATGATTGATAAAAACACTACAGATGCGCTAAATGCTGAAGGTTTTACTGATATAGACCAGGACACCTTAAATGTGGTTTTGGAAAGGTTAGTTGTGTATTCTTCTGTTTAGTTATAAATTATTATAATAATTTGGATTCCATTTCCATTGCTTACAAATGTGTCTTTTAGTGATTTCTGAGATTTCTTCAAGATAAAATTAAGGTAATCATATAAATACTATAGTATCTAATATTAGAAAGTATATTAATATTGCATAATTTAAAAAAATATTTTGTTACTACTTACTAATGTTACTTAAGAATTTCATCAGGATGACTCACAGTTTAAGATTTTTACCAATTAAATCTCATTTTCCTTATTCGTAGAAATAATTGTAAAACATTAAAGTTGCCTCTTAAAAGTATATTTAATATTATGAAACCATATTTTAATGAAATAATTATAAAAAAAAATTAATTATTCTGGTCTGTGTGTTCATATCAGGATAATGAGAAGAGTTTATGATATAACTATATTGTATAGCTATCCAATCCCTACAAATTCTTATATAAATCAAATAGACTGGAATAAGTCTTAAAATATTTTTGTTTTAATCATTAAAATTTATATATAAATGATTTAATTTTAAAAAATAATACATCATATATTTCAAGTAAATTAATTTACTAAAATTTTATATTGAGATTTTGAAAAAGAGTTGAATGACAATCTGTAATTTTATATTAATATCAAAAATATGTATTTTTGATATTAATAAAATATTAATAGAATATTTTTAGTACTTTATAAAGACATTGTTTAGCACTTTTAAAAAAATAGCAATAAAATGTAAGACAAATGTAATAACATTTGCTTATATGTACATAATAATTTGTAATAAATATTTTAAAAGTATATAGAATATTTAGCTTCATGCTTTTATACTCCATAGTAAGGTAGACAGAAATTACAGTAGGTGAGTGGCAGAACTCAATGCCATGCTTTTTCTTACCGGAAATTATTAACGTTACTGTTTTTCCTAATTTTATAAGAAATTATGTTTATAAATTTGCTAGCAAAATTTATTACTACATACTTAGTATAAAATGTAATTTATCTTTATAATATAAATATAAAATAAGAAAAGTAATATATCAAAACATTATTCCAGAGACACATTGAGAATTCGCGAAGCAAAAATATTTGCAGCGGTCCTCAGATGGTCAGAGGCAGAATGTATACGAAGACAGTTGCCCGTCTCTCCGAACAACCAAAGAATGGTACTCGGCAGGGCTTTTCATGCGATACGATTTCCCTTGATGTCTGTTGAAGAGTTTGCAATGGGACCAGCTCAGAGTGGTCTACTTGATGACAGGGAAATCGTTCAATTGTTCCTATATTTTACGGTGAACCCTAAGCCTAATGTGGGATTTCTAGATACGCCCAGATGTTGCATGACTGGCAAGGAGCTGACTGTAAACAGGTTCTCTCAGACTGAGTCCCGGTGGGGTTACAGTGGTACTACTGATAGAATTAGATTCACAGTGGACCAGAGGATCTTTGTCGTTGGCTTCGGACTTTATGGATCATATTTTGGACCCACTGAATATGAAGTTCATTTACAAGTAAGTTATTCGAATTATACTTTTAGGTATTACTTAAACTAAAAGCTAATAATATTTCAGGATATTTTACGATTTTAATTTTTAGAATAAAACTTATCCACCATTAGAAAACATTTTTGAAAAAATGTTTAATATAAATAAGTTGTACAAATGCTTAAGAATTTCGACGCAGCCGGATAGAGCGTATGGCTTAGCGGTCAGAGCGCCTGGACGGCTTGGAAGAGGCGCGAGTTTGAATCCCGCTGCATTCAAAAGACGTATAAAAATACGTCTTTTCAAAAATACTTTCCATGATATCAAGATATATTGAATTGTTCTTATGCGTTTATAATAGCAAAGTATTTCTAACAAAATCGTGTTAACTTCCGACAGTTATTGGTAAAAATTTTTTACCTCGGAATAGGAATATTCAAATATCAAAATTTACTTGGTAAGAAGACCTCTCTATCTTACGTCAGTTGTAAGAGCAACTGACGTAAGATAGAGAGTTCTTAACAACTATTAACATTTTAGAAATGAAAAGACGCAAAAAAAAATTGACTTTTATACCAAAAACACTTATAATTGTTTTTAATACGAATTTTTTATATATTTTTTTTATAGATAATCCACTTGGCCACCAAAAAGGTGTGCGGTTCCAATACTACAACATTCTGCTGTGACGGCACCGATGACACCTTCCGCGCCATGTTCAAGGAGCCCGTTGAGATACTTCCAAACACATCGTATATTGCAAGTGCTAAACTTAAGGTATTTCATTTTTATATATATATATATATATATATATATATATATATATATATATATATATATATATATATATATATATATATATAAGATAGGTTATTGAGGATGCTCAAAATAAACACCAATTGTTTCTCTGAAAATACAAAGAAACGACATTTAAAGTTCACTAATATCGCCTCCTCTATTATATCTCTTTATTTTCTTACAAAATCAAAGTTCAAAATAATCTAAACATTCTTGTCATTCAACTGACTTTCAGCTACATATTATAAACGCGCGGAGCGCAGCAAATTTCGAATAATTAAATGTCATTTCATTACATATATATATATATATATATATATATATATATATATATATATATATATATATATATATATATATATATATATATTATGGTTATGTTTTTTTGTGAACTCAATTTCATTCTGCCAGGTTTTGTGTTTTCCAGCCATGTCTAAACACAGGTTTTGTTGGAGTTTTAATATAAATATATTACTGAAAATTTTCATAAATGAAAGCAGCCTCACATTTAGTCTAAAAGCAGTGTTGTACACTGTTTGCCATTCGACCCGAATTGAGACATTGCGGCGGAATATCTTGATAGGCGGAACTCAACACTTGTCCTACTTAGAATAGGAAAGGATTAACCCTTTGCATTCGTATACATAGAGTATACGTAACCCTTTGTAAATACTCTGTACTAATTATACTTTTTCTTACCAGAGTGGAGAAACGGGCATAAACTTTAAATATAATCATGTCCCCAAGTGGGAATCGAACCCACAACCGCTCGCGTTTATACTCAGATTGCGTTAGCCTCTTATTATGTATATAATATATTTTAATTTACTTTCAGGGTACCGATTCATATTACGGTACAAGAGGCTTAAGGCGTGTCACTGTCGACAGTAATAACGGAGAAAAGGTAGTGTTTCAATTCTCCTACGCGGCGGGAAATAATAATGGGACTTCTGTAGAGGACGGACAGATACCCGCTATTATATTTTATATATAGAACTAATTAAAGTGATATGGCGACACTGGCGGAAGTATAATTTAAAGGGTTTTTTTTATTTATTTTTTTTTGCATAAGGATAATTGTGTTTTTTGTGGGTAGGTGTATAAGGAGGTAAGACAATTGGAATTTATAGGAGGACCTCTATGAGTCGAATATCAAGATATGTCAAAAAAATCGAGTTAGAATTTTCAAATTTAATGGATTGTGTTTCTACATAGAGAGGTTGATGTTCTTATTAATTTTGTATTAGAGAGGTAATGAGAGGAGGTCCAATTTAATTTTACGATTTATGGAGGGAAAGTATGTATCAAAACGCTTCATTACTTCGAATAATAAATGTATTTTAGCGTTTGAAAAAATTTTAGCTTATCGAGGTTCGATTTAACGAGGTTCTACTATTATTAGCTATTTTCATATTGATCCCCATCTAGAATAGAAATATCTATGTACATTTTTTTTTTTAATTTCTATACATCTTATTATATATATACTTTAAAATCAACATTCGCAGGGATTATTTAATAGTTTTTATGTGTTAAATGAATTAAAAAAATGTTGGGGAAAATCACCCACCATTTGTTTTACGATTTTTTTTGTTAATATTTCTTATTATAAACCTGTTATAATTTCTTTTTATAAACATGCTTTATATTACAAAACATATCATGTTATATTAAACATAATTCTCTCAAAATCATTTTCGCGAGACTGAATATTAATTTATTTAAAAAAAAAAACAAATACTTCCGCCATGTTGGTAAAAAATATAAAATATATTTAAATAGGTTTTAGTTTAAATAAATTATCAAATTTTCGTCTGCTAAGAACTTTCTATATAAAGCTGTATACACATTATTAATATTTTACATATTTAATTTCTCGACTGACTAAACTTACAATGTACGATTGATTTTCTATATGGGTTTTGAACTGTAAATTTATATCTCTGAGTTTCAAATAATTTCTTTATTCTTAAAAGAAGATGTAGCTTTCCGATATGTTGAGTGTTGTGTGGCGAAGCTTAACGCCGCGTTTTGTCACACTAGAGCGAAGAAATGAAAATAAATTTTATGTATAATTATTTCCCCGAGTGAGAATTTAATCCACAACCAATCGTGTTTATAATCAGATAGTGTCTGGCTTTCAAGAGGCGCCGGTTCGAATTCTGTTAAATTCGGTGTGTTATAAGTTTTATTCCTTATCTCCTATATTCTTCTTCGTAATAACTAAGCTTGTTATACGATCTTAAACGAATGAATTTAGAGTTCAAAATCTAGAAAATCGATATTTTAATTCTGGCTCGCCGCCATTTTAAACATTTAATAGTGTATTCTTTAAATGTTTTGATCTGTGATTTTATAAGAAGAAAAATATTTTTTCAAACTATCTAAGAAATACAAATGATAAACGATTGAAGTAGGGATATGTCGAAAAAAAAACAATAGACTTCTAGTTCCACAGCTTCCATGTGAAAGTGGCCTAACTCATCAATAGTATTTGAAATCTTTTAATAGGATTTGCATTGTAAGTTTTTAGCAAAACTAAGAAAAGGTGAGTTAGGCCACTTGAATTTTGGATATTAGGAGTTTAACTAATTACAAATAAGTGGTAATTGCCCTTTACATTGTTAGAAGGTATCATATGTACTTCGTATCACCTTTAAAAATGAATATATTTAAATTATAATGAAAGTAATATTGTAAAAAAAAATCAAAACATTAATAAGTTGGTATTTTTTAATAATGTAAAGAGTTATATTTAATACAAACTGAAGCGTAATCAAACATTATTTTTTCATATATTTTAATTGTTTTGTAATAAAATTTTAAAAAATAAACGTAACTAATACTTTATTGTTCAACGCTTTTTAAAAAAATACCATACATACATATACTTGCAATGATGACTTATTATAAAAAAAAACAAAACAATTGTCAATGTCAAACTTTGTTACTGCTATAAATTTATATATTATCTGTGTTCTTAAGACAAGAACACATTCCGTCTCTTTCTAACGTGCAATGTATCATCTATCACTATCTCTTTTTTATTATATAATCTGTTTCGTGTGTTCTCTGTATCATGTGACATTGGCGATGTTATTTGTGGTTTACTGTGACGTCATAATTAAATTATTAAACTTAATAAGCTACAGGATGTTCTTAAAAGTCAATTCGTTTCTTCGTTTTTTGATTCTCTTCTTTTAAACATTATCACTTACAACCAAAGCAGTAATAAAGTTTGGCAATACAATAAATTACTGTAAAATCTTGTAATATGTGTAAGGAAATTTTTAGTTTTAACCTTCTCAATCTTTTGATATTTCGATTATTTACTAGTAAAAGTATGAAATTATATCAAGTTACAATAGAAATATTTTACTAATATATGATTGATTTTAAAGATGGTTTTTTTTATGCTATATGAACGCCATCAATACTTACATTTTAAGTTATTATATATCTAGCAAATAATAAATTATTGGAAAGTTTTACCAGTAAATATTAAGATATACCAACTTCTACGGTCAAAGTACGAATGTACAATTTGGGCTAATGTTGATAAGTAAAAGTCGAACTTTTGCCGTTATAGTTGGTAAATCTTAAGTTTCACCTGGGAATTGTATAGATTTTCCGGGTTTTTACAGTAACATTATAATAGTTATCTGTTTATTTGTATTTTTAATTATTTCTCCTTTATTTTAGTCTTATGTTTAAATTAATTTAATAAACGGTAGGTTTAGATAAAAAATAAAGCACTTTTTGCATTATATAGCATATATACTATAGAAAAAATATTTTTAAAACAACGATGCCTTTTCTGTGCCAAAATCAATACATATATAATAGTCACCGTATAGCGAACTTTCTATTTTAATATTAATAGACATTTAATTGAAGATATATATGGGTGAAGGTGATATGGAAATCAAATTAAATTTTCAAGAAAATATAACAAAATGAAATTATAACAAAAGGACCTGTGAAGTGTTCGAAACGTTAGGTTTTCAAACGTTTTATATCGAAATATAAGCGAATAATCAAATTGGGCTCAAAAAAGTGGCACCAGTCAATAATAATAAAATATAAACATATATCCAAACAATTGTCACATACAGATTTTAGTATTTAATCAATTAATAAAATAATATTGAGAATATATTAAAATTCGATATATATATATATATATATATATATATATATATATATATATATATATATATATATATATCACGTACATCCATGTATGTCTGTTTTTTTTTATTTTAGCTAATTCCTTTATAATAAATTACTGTCTCATGTAAAAACTTTTTAATATATCGGATCGAATAATTTTTTTAATAATTTAAGATTCTATTTTTAAAATAAAAAAAATACACCTAATTTCACAAAAACAAAAGCTTCCATCAAGCTGGCTCTTTTCTAGTCAATGACGAATTGTTTTTATTATATATATTAAAAAAAATACTTCATTAAATCAATAATCTGTAGTAAATGTTCCTTTTTTTTAATAAATAATAATATTTAAAGTATTATAGGAATTGAGCTGTGTATTATGTATTAGAATATTTTTCAATTTTTATATAGAGGACGTGTTAATTTAGATGCAATTAAAATGTTTAGTCTAAACTGTGTTTATTTTTTTTCCTTTTAGCCCTAAAAAAACGTATAAAAATTTTAATTGCAGCGGGATTCGAACTTGCATATCGTAAAAACCGTCCAATCACATAGATCGCTAAACCATGCGTTCTACTACCAGCTGCGTCGAAATTCTTATACGTTTGTTAAAACTTATTTATGTTATCATTTTTGTAGAGATTTTTACAAATTTCTGCTAAATAAAAAATATTTTAAAATAATCGTTTTAAAGAGAATGCCGTTTTATTAAAGAAACGAATGTGGAATAAAATTTTAAAATAGACATTATTACTAAATTATTTATATTTCTTTCTGGTAATACAAATCGATTTTAAATGAAACTATATTTAACCGTATTAATCGCGTATATTGTGGTATTCGAAAATACATTTTGGACACCTGAAAATCTAAAGATCTTATTAATACAAATCGAATTGTTGATTTCCGCTACTCAATACGCTTTTTGCCAAATCCGAGAAGAAAATTTAGTGTTTTGACACTTGGTATTAGCCTAGTCCAGCCATGATACGTTTAAACCCAGCACAATATCAAGTAAAACTACTGCTACTGAGAGATTTCGCCGCAAAGGGACGATTTATTTTAAAAAAGTTTCATTTAAAGTATGTAAATATCGCGTAAATCAAAGATCTTATTAGGAATGATTTAATTTATATAATATATGTTAACACAGTGCAGCGTTAAATTCTGTCACTAGACAAGTTATGTTTCAAATTCGCATGAAAAGTGGAAAATGCCGCGGAATTAGAGACATTGCGTGCTGAGTGGCGGAACTCAACGCCGCGTTTTGTCTAATATAACACAACGCGTTCACTAAACCTATATAAAATTACATATTCCAAAAGGAACATAATTATTACGAATGGCAATGTTATTAGACTAAGATACGATCGAAAGGGATCCCGTTTACACCCGCAAAATCCGAATGAATATTCATGTAGATGTTCGAGCGAGTTATGGAGGGCAGTTTATTTTAATACCTAGACATATTATTATTATATTGAGGTCGGTCGTGGCGCAGTGTGACAGCGTCTGACTGTAAATGTTGTCGGATCGATTCCCACTCGAGGGAGTGATTATATTTAAATTCTTTTCACTTCCTCGCTCTGTTAAGATAAAGTGCGGCGTTGAGTTCCACCACTCAACATGCAATGTCTCAAATTCGGCGTAAAGCGAATTAGAGAGTGTCATGACACTCTCAGGTACTTTCTGTATAACCAGCTATACGGAATAAAAGCGAACAGCTAAAAAAAGATATATTATCTTGAAATTGCTTTTTTTGGTAGTTCTGCTAGATCCTAGTGGTTAGGCTCTCTGATAGTTCTAAGATAGTTTCATTTACATGCATATATATATATATATATATATATATATATATATATATATATATATATATGTATGTATATATATATATATATATATATATATATATATATATATATATATATATACGATATAACACGACGCTTGGAACACGGGACGTGCTTACAGTATATTCGGAGGCCCTATGAGGGCCCTATTTTACCCTTATGGTTGATACTCGTAAACGGAACTGATAAACATTGAATTTTTCATTATTAATAATAACATAATTATTTTATTTTATGCAAATATAGAAACAAGGAAATTAATTAATAATAAGTAAAAAATGACAATAAATAACACGTTCATTTCTCCATTAAAAGTACACTCGTAACAGTGACATACTCATTTTACTGAAAACATTAAAAATCATGAAAATTTTACATCTTCAAAGCTTTTACGAAGAACCCATTTCATTCTGCCAGGTTTCATGTTTTTTCGCTAAATTCCTAGATACTGGTTTCGTCCTCTCTATGGCTGTGAGAATGTCTGAGAGAGATAGTTTCTCCTTGCGGCTCGATGAGTCTGTAAATATATTTAAAAAAAATCTTTTACAATATATTTTATATAATTTCTTTATGGGAAAGGCATGGCAAACGAGCAAAAGTAATACCAGGGATGCGTTACCTCTGCCATTAAGGTATAATCGTGAAGGTATATGTTGTATCGACGTGGAAACACTACCGCAGGTAGGCCATTCCACACTTGTATGATACTTGGAAGGAAATTCCCACAAACAAAAAAAAACGTTCTCCAAAATAATCTCCGTCACATATTCGTTAAGAAATGCTTACATGGCAAATTTGTTTTGCCATTGTTTAGAATAACGAAGAAAAACATGGTATAACGGGGCATCATTTTCAGGTTACAGAGTACATATAGCTTAATCCGTTCCCCACTTTTCGTCCCAATTCCAGTACTTGCGTGGTAAATGTCGAAACTCAACCCTACGCTCTATCTTACCAAATAGAATAGATAGAAAAAGAAGAGACAAAAATTACTTCAATATATAATTAAAATTCCAAAGAAAATAATAATAATATATAACGTCTATGGGCTTCACAATGAACACTTACTTTTACCCATACTGGGCAACATTTTCCTCACACCAGCCATCAGGGCCTCCTTACACACAAGTTTCACATCGCTGCCAGAGTAACCATCAGTTTTGTTCGCCAATTCCTCAAAATTAACTTTGGGTATCAACTCTATATTCCTCGAGCTTAGGAACGCTTCGAATAGCTCCACACGTGTTTTAAATTCGGGTAGCGGTATGTATATCCTTTTTTCTAATCTACGCAACATGGCCGAATCGATTTCCCTGCAATAATAAAAATAAACCATCTCAATAGATTAATCCGGTAACTATCTGAATATAATATATGGCACGGGCAATTGTGACCCAGTGGAACAGTGTCTGATTGTAAATGCGTTTGAATATGGGCCAGATGCGAAAAATACTGCTTACGGCAAAGTTAATAGTTGCAGCCCTTCCACGTCTACTGGGCGCCAGGGTTTCATTGCACACGGGCGCTACACGAGCTAGAGCCGCCCCTGTACATTCCCTATACTCCCGAGTCTTTACTCACCATGGCATATTAGAATTAACAAGTAGAAACACGATCCCATCCCTCTGAGTTATCCCATCTAGTTCAACCAGTAGTTGCGACTTCAACCGCCTCGATGCCTCATGCTCCCCCCCGCGCTCACACGCTAGCGTCTCCACTTCATCTATGAAAATTATTGAAGGTGCGTAGTATGAAGCCATTTCGAATAATACCTGTTGGTAATACGTGTAATACAATTAATAGCAATTACACTGATTCTTTTAAGCCTAGATAACTGAGAGAGTTGAAGACATTGCGTTTTGAGTAACTCAACGCCGCGTTTTGTCTTATCAGAGCTAGGAAACGATAATTTAAATATAATCATCCTCCTGCGACAAATACAAACATTGAAATAAACCTTGTGGCGTACAATGTCATGCAAAACACTTAAATATAACTGAACATACATACAGAAATTTCAGGCACATGTTTACAATAATTCAAAGAATATGAAAAACTCAACTTGAATACTTATAGAGACGCAGGCCCTCATTCATGACCATCACGCTTAGAGCCAAATCAATTTCTGATGGTGCGATATTATGATAGAGTATGAGTTCCACGTCCACTCGAGATATTTAAAATAATTTTCATTTCCCTGCCGGTTAGACAAAACGCAGCGTTAAGCTATACGTAAACGCGAAATCCCTTGAATTAAAATGAAAACTGAAAAAAAAGGGGAAAGCAAAGTGTTTTGAGACTACATTTTCTTAACAATATGTCAGAAAAAATTAACTTATATATAACTACTTGGTCCTCATGAAACTGCCTGTTCATAGAAAAGGACATCCACCTGACGAATAACACCTCTAATTAAAAAATAAACTAAATACCTTTACAATCTTCTCGGACTCTCCTCTCCACTTGTTCACAACGGTACTGCACGTGATGTTGAAGAAGGTACACCCACTTTCGCTTGCCACAGCGCGAGCGAGCATCGTCTTGCCCGTGCCTGGCGGCCCGTGGAGGAGTACCCCGCGCCATGGCTCGAGGAGACCAGTGAATATTTCTGGATACCTGAAGGTTGTACAATTTGTTATATAAATCTAAATCATTTGGATATTTCATTGGAATAATTCATACATAAGTAAATTTTATACTAGGCGCCATTAACATACACATAATATAAAAACGAAGTCTTTCGTGTTGTCTGACAGTAAACGCGATCGGTTGTGGGTTCGATTCTCACTCGGACGAAAGACAAAGCGTGCGTTGAGTTTTACAACGCGCAATATCACGCTTGGCAGAGAGCAGAGTACGGAGTGCCTTGACACTAAATAATTTCTGTCGACCCTGCTTTTGTCGAATGTAAAAAAATAAAAATATTAGCAGTTCAAACTATCTTTTGCCTAAGTAAAGAGTCTCAAAGTGCAATTAAGGAATTATATTAGAGTCATGTTTGAGATGAAATCTGCTTTTTTATTAATAACATTATTACAACGTGAAGGCAAAACTTTTAACCTCTATACATGAAAATTGTGTTGACGCGTGAAGTTCCAAGATTATAGAGAGATATATTATAGAGTTTTTATATGAAATCAAAATGTTTTTAGTTCAAATAGGCTGTAAACAAGCACTTTCGAGTCATTAATCAACTCAAAATGTCAGTATTGTCAGTCTACCTGTGACCACGGTCTACTTTAAAGTGTTCGAAACGTGTCCAAAAATGTATCTTCGAATACCAAAATATACGCGATTAATCCGGTTAAAGTAGTTTCATTTAAAATGTATAAAAATCGCCAAAATCAAAGATCTTATCATTTTAAAATGAGTTTCATTTTCATTTGAGCCACTTAATCGACTATTTTTGGTATTAAACAAAGCATTTTTGAAAATCCGACGTTTCGAACTCTTTACAGTAGTCCGTGGTCGCTTGTTGGTTGTATCAATTGACAGACCAATGCCACCTCAGTCTACATGCGACTGCGTACTACAGCAAAGTGTTCAAAACGTCAAGTTTACAAAAAGGTTATTAATAGGAAATTATTATTTATATTAATAACACTACACTATACCCTGTGCAAGTTAGTTTGATCCTTTCGACAGACGAGCTATTCATATTAAAATTTTCAGATAACGCTTGGATTGCCCTAATCTTTAAGGAATCTTCTGTTATAAGATTATTTTGAAAATATTTTTACAATTTTTAAAATCATTAAACTAAGGAAATAATATATTCGTAACTCATTTGTCATAAAGATCAAGCTAACTTGTACAGGATATAATACAAAAAAACCCTTTAAACCATTAATTGTTTTGTCAAAATCGTAAAATAAATATAATTTATCAACAGTTATTATGAAATAATTGAGAAATTATCATTTCTTAGTATTTATTAATTTTACATATAAAAAGAATTCTACTTCTTCATTAAAAAAAGGAGTATCACGAGTCAAGTTTTAATGAATTAAAGCGTAAAAGCGTTAGAGGCATCTTCATCAAAATAATTAGAGCCGCATTCATTACTCTTCACTTGAACGTATTTAATGCAAATGAGTTTTCAAGGAGACCTTAGCTTGCAATAAGATTTCCCAATACATTTCTAAGAAAATTAAATAAATACGGTTTAAAAGTCAAATTAACATAACCTTATATATATATATATATATATATATATATATATATATATATATATATATATATATATATATATATATATATATATTATTAACATTTACAGATAAGATTAACTTGAAAGCGCTCAATTTTGGGGCATTGGGACAGCGTCTGACTGTAAATGCGATCAGTTGGGAGTTAGATTCCCACTCGGGGGAATGATTATAATAAAAAATATTATCGTTTCTTCGCTCTGGTAATACGAAGCGCGGTGTTGAGTTCCGCCACTCAACACACAATGGCCCGAATTCTTTGAGTTTGAGTTGCGTTGCTTATCACGAGGAAGAATGAATGATTGTCAAACATACATACATATTTAAAAAATATATTTTATTTTCCGTATAATTTTAAATTATGACATTTTTAAAAGTATTAAAACTAGCTTTAGTTACAGCGTAAAATACGCGTTACCTTAGCAACCTGTACGTCAGTTTACACAACAGTATTATTTTAAGTAATATAAACTGGAAATTCCATATGTTTATTTAGTGTAGAAACACTCTTTTTCAATATAATCATTGATTATGCCAAATTTCATACTATCCTAAGAATATTCACTGTTAATACTATTGTTTCATTTAATCTGACTTACAAATTACCTGACAGGAAAAACAACGGACTCCATTAATATACTCTTAGCGCTGTCCAGCCCCTTGACGTCACTCCAAGATACTCCCTTAGGACTTATTATGTCCTGGTACAACAACTCCACTATTTGCTTCTTATCCTGGGTCATATTCGCCAGAAGACCGGATAGCGGCTTCCTTTCTATTGACGGTATGTTTGATTCCAAATTGCTTAGCAGATTTTCCTTTAAATAAATTAAAATTATAAAAAAAAAATTATAAATAAACCTTTTCAATTTAACATTAATAATTTAAGTATACCTTAACTTAAATATCACAAAAATTTTATAAAAATATTAAAGAGAAAGAGAAATGGAGAGAAGGAGAGTTTACATAAGAATGTTTCAATTGAATTCAATAATTCAATATTCAATTTTCAATCAATTCAAAAAACACAACAATTACAAGGTTTTTTTTTTATAATTTAACAAGTCTCTCTTTATTATTTAATATATGTATATATTTTTCTTATATTATTGGTACATAATGATAAAAATAATAAAGACATATGCACACTAAGTATATAATATTTTAAGTTTATTATTACAGGCGCAAACTTTTCAATACAGTGTTTAAAATTTTATTATGAAAATTGTTGTACATCAAAAGTTATACCTACAGTACTCAAAACTTACTTAACTCCCCAACTCCCGACTTTTGGCGAACTTTATTTAGCGATACGACTTTCTTACCACTTTCAAAGCTATAAAACGATTCAGATATTTTTTTATTCTCATTCAACCATTAATTACGTTTAGCTGGATGGGCAGAGAGAATCTAGTCTAGAATTTTAGACACTGCATGTTGAGTGGCGTAACTAAACGCCGCGTTCAGTCTTAACACAGCGAGTGGGAATTATTTTAATTTCTCCGTTTTTTAAGAAAATTTTACAAATCCAATTTGAATTTCTTAGAAACTTGCACGCGTGTCCGGATCTATTTATAAATCATTTTCATAACATGAACCTTACTACCTTGCTATTACAACCAGAGGATAGCCAGAAGATCGTTTTAAAAATATCATTCCATTTTAAATCAATTTATTATTATTATCTATTTGATTTATACAAACTAAGTATGTATGTAATTCTTACGCTTGTTAAACTAAGCAGTTTACTCATTTGCTTGCATAACATCAAAAGGAGGTATTATAAGATTTATTTATGTAATATATTACTAGAAAAACACAATGTATCTGTGGTATGACGTCATCGCGGTCATATTTAAAAAAAACTAGGACAATTTCTGCTAAAAAAAAAAAGAAAAATAAGAATATTTATATCTGGTAACACTGATTTCTACAACTCAATACTTTTTGGAACACAAAAATGAATAAAACATATAAAAAACGGAGACTTGAGTCATTAAGCTTCCCTTAAAAGACTTGAGAGATTACCTTTAACAGTTTAGTGACAGTGAAAGTAGCCGGCAAGTCAGGTTCCGGTTCTACTTTCTCCACGACGTGTTCAGGTCGCGTCTTCCTCGTCTGCGGTCTTTTCACAGGTGGCTCGTCCACTTTGCGACAGAACAGTGGCTGCTTGTTGAAACGCATCAAGTAGTAACTGCAGTAGTCCTGTGTTTCATACATTCTATATATATATATATATATATATATATATATATATATATATATTTCTATGATTTTTTAATTAAAGATGTTTGGTTAATAGAGTTGAGGCGGGTCAGAACGCAGTAGAACAGCGTCTGAATGTAAACGCGATCGATTGTGGATCCGATTCCCACTAAAGGGAAGAATTATATTTAAATTATTTTAGTTTCCTCGCTCTGATAAGATACTCTGACCGGCGTTGAGTTTCGCCACTCACTCAATATCTCGAATTCAGCAGAAACTCAAAAAAAGATACACTCAATTTAGTTTACCTTAAATAATAAATACATAAAATACAGTAGGTCTACATTTTATTTTTAATTACGAGTTTTTTTAAGAATATTTTAAATGTCTTTATCATCCCAACTCAAAGAAAAAAGGAATCCATCACTCAACAAATAATTTTGATGTATCTCTATGACGATGTGTGTGATTATACATGTATAGAAAAGTATGTTAATACAACCAGATTTTTTTTAGCTTCACGCTTTATCCCTGGCGCGGTAGTTAGAGAGCACAGAGCGCCACGTCCTTGCGTACCTCTTTCGCCTCGTCCACAATCATTATCCTCTTCATACATGCCCTTCGGGGGTTCCTCATACTTTTTACGTGACCTTCCTCCAGTATCTTCGACATTGGAGGAAAATCATAACTCGAGTCTCCGTTTCACATGTTTTATCCATTTTTGTGTTTCAAAGTATTGAGTAGTGAAATCATATAGATCATAAATTAACTATACGTTATTAAGAGTTATTTAGCAACACTTATGTGTCTCGATTTTCGAGCGGAAAGCAGTGGATGGAGTGTCTTGACAATGGGACAACCCATCTGACTACCCTGCTATGCGAGATAAAGCGTGAAGCTACTTTTTTTAGGTATTTCTAAAATATAAAACTAAAGATGAAGACGAAACGCCCTAAGACTAGATTATTCTTACAGAAATTTAGTCTTTCTTAAAGTACTTGACACTAAAAATAACAGTCGGAGGAGATCTCGGTTGACCTTCGAAGACACAGTATAAATCATACGACCCCCGTATGAGGACCCCCTCAAGGGCATGTATGAAGAGGTTGATGACTGTGATGACGAGGCGAAAGAGGTATACGAAAAAAGCATAACTACCCCGCAAGGGATAAAGGGTGAAGCTAAAATAAAATAACAAGAAGTAGTTGTATACAAGTATATACGAGTAAAGACATTATGTTTTTAATTTACCGCTAGATTGCTATTATCCCCAGTAGAGGTCATTGTGAAATCTTACTTGTACAAACTATAGTCTTATTAGTATAGCAAGTATATTATATTAATATAGGCGTATGGACCTAAATCACTATTGTAGCAAGATATTTGGATTTTTAACACCTTCCTGTGACCACGGACTACCGCGAAATGTTCGAAACATCGAGATTTTCAATAATGTATTTTCTAATACCAAAATATACGCGATTAATATAACAGTTTGAAGCCAGTCGTGGAACAGTGGGACAGCGTCTGACAGTTAACGCGATCGGTTGTGGGTTCGAGCGTTAGTGTGATCACATTGAAATTATTTCCATTTCCTCGCTCTGGACAAAATGCGGCGTTAAGTTTCGCCACTCAACACGCAATGTCTCGAATTCGGCGAGAAGCGACGTACAATGTGATAAAAAAACAGTTTCACTTAAAATATCTCTATTACTCTAACATATGATGGAAAAATTTGGAACACTTTCAACGACATTCATACGGGCTGAGAAGTATGAAATTTGGCATGCCTACTTAAAGTTTATATGGGGAAGCCTTGAACTCAATCGCCTATTGGGCGAGGTCTCAATTAGGCCAGAATAACGCGATACTATACCACTATGACATGGCATAACACAGAAGGTAGAAATTGTTTACAAATTTCTGCTACCCAAAGATTATTAAGAACTAATCGTTTTACAAGAGAGAATGCTATTTATTTTAATATTTTACTATTTTCAAAGTATTATTCCACACTTAGGATTAGAAAACATTTTTAATAATATTTGGGTAGCAGAAATTTGTGAAAATTTCTTTACTCAAATATTATTAAGAAAGATTGTTTTTAAACATAAATAAGTTGTAACAAAGAAACATATAAGAATTTCGACGCAGCCGGTAGTAGAACAGATGGCTTAGCAGTCAGAGCGCTTGGACGGTTTCCACGGACGGGCTCGAATCCCGCGGCATTTGTTTTTTAATTTTCTTTTAATCATAGATATTTAGAACTGATATCCAATATAAACTATTTAAAAACAAATTATGTTAAAAATCCCCACTCGAGGAAATGAGTATAAAAAAATAATTTAAGGCCATCTTGGGGCAGTGAGTAATGTCTTACTTTAAATGTGACCGGTCGTGGATTCGATTCCCGCTCGGGGGAAATTTTATTAGAAAATTTAAAATTTATTCTTCTTTCTCCGTTTTGGTAAGACCAAGCCCAGCATTGAGATCGACCCTTAACAAGAAACGTTTCAATTTTGAGCGTAAAGCAGTCAACTAGAGTGTCTATACACGGAATTATCCCCGCCTAACTTTACAGGGTAAAGAATGAAGTGTTTAAAGAGTGAGATTTTTTTATTATTTCAATTTCTCTGCTCTAGTAAAACAAAACGTAACGTTGAGATGCCTCACTGTACAATACGTGTCACGAAGTCTGACGGAAAATCGACAAAGGAGTGTCTTGACATTAGGTTTTCTAAGTACATACACTTAGCTTACATGGTGAAAGCCGTGAAAAAGTTATTTTTATATAAAAAACTAACAAAACAAAAATTATATATAACATAAAAGTAAAAGCGATACACTAGAGAAAGGTGTACGTTACAAGTTTCTGCATCAACGTCTCTGTTTCATAATAGATATAACGCAATCGTATATAAGGCCGCGTACACAAAATGTTGTTATTTAACTTATTAAATTTATATATTTAAAACATATATAATTATCATTCTACCAAGTGAGAATGGAGTCAAAAACCGGTTGTGTTTACAGTCAAGTTCTGTCCCATTATGCAACGACAACTTCGGAAGAAACCTTTGCTGAATGAAGGAGTATGAGAAAGAATACAAATATGTCGATTACAGGCAAAAAGTGGTCAAGTAGAAATTATTAAGAAATTTTTAACTGAAATTGCAGAAATTTTTAAACAGTTGGTATGGAAATAATAAGAAAAGAAGTCAGTTCATGCAACTATAACATTTTCAATGTTCATACAAGAAATATTTTATTCTAGATTTGCGACAGTTTTAATGGTTTATTAAAAATGCTATAACAAGAGTAACTATCATGAATGCAAGCTGTTTATTATATAACTATGTAGATATTTGCTATTATATAAAATTTCTGATCTAGCTAGACCTCATAACAATAAGTTCTGTGATCTTGTACTAATGGAGGTTGAGATTTTGTTGTACATAAAAATTTATAGCGCACTTAAATATTTAAGAAACATGTAATTTTTTTTAGGTGTTTTGGCGCTCGACAATGGAGTATCTTAACACTAACTTATCTAACTACCCTAGCATACGGGATAGAGTATAAAGCTGTAAAAAAATATCATCTGACTTTTCACAAGATCTCTCCATTTACATTTAAAATAGAAGATAGATGAATTTGAAAAAAAAAAACCTAGCATATAATATTCAACACGCAGTATAACACTGGTCTAAGTAAGTCGTCAGTGAAGCGGCGTCCGCTTGTCTCGAACCTCTCGTGGCTCCGGTCCAACTCCGATGCACAATGTATTTGAACGATTCTAAATAACCTAAAAATGTTTTCAAGGCGTTTGTCATAATGATTACGTAAAATCGTCATATGCATGCATGCAAAGCAGAGTAGACAAAAGATAGTTGGTGTTAAGACCGCTTTCCGTCAAATTCGAAACATTGCGTTTTTAGTGGCGGAACTCAACGCCGCACTTTGTCTTACCAGAGCGAGGAAGTAAATATAATTTAAATATAATCACTCCCCCAGTAGAAATTTTCAAAGAAGCTGCAATGTCAAGTGAAAAGGCCTAACCATGACATTATATAAGTACTCTACCAATTTTTATATTTAAGCCTTCAGGAAATCTATAATAAATGCTGATTTCACAGTCCATTAATTATTTATCTTTCAGGTGCACGCTAGCATTATGTTAAAGAGAACCTAGTATAAACACTTTCCATTCAGAACTGGCACCTAACATGTTGAATAGCGGAACTCAACGCCGCACTTATCTTACCCGAACGGCGAAATGATGACTGTTTAAATAAAATCATTCACTCGAGTGAGCTCAAATTTAATAATATATAACAATTATTAAAATAGAACTTGTGACAAGTTAAGAATATTACTACTACAAAATTAGTTCTTTCATTTTCGTTCGTCGTTTTCGTTCGTTCTTTAATTTAAAATATTTAAATTAAATTCCAGCAACTGCCTCAAAAGTTTAACTTTAAACTGAACTGCGTTAAAAAATATCAATGTGGAAGTTTTCAAATTAAAACTATTACTGTAAAGAAAAAAAAGTAGATATTTTCACCACATGAATAAATATATTCAAACATTATTATCTTGCCTTCATTTATAATAATATAACTAAATAAACAAGAGTAGAGAACGGAGACATTTGACACTAGTGTGTTTTTTTTGTATACCTAAGTCATCAAAAGAGGTCGATTGTATTAAAAAAAAATTAAATATCTCCCGTAACAGGTAAAATGGATAAAACCTAGCGTAACGACACTTCGTTTGCAACTGTTCGCCTGAATTAGAGACGTTTACGTGTTGTAGCGGAACACAACTTCGCGACTTGTATTTACCAGAGCAAAGAAAACGCGGCGTTGTATTCCGTCGCTCGACACGCAAAGTGTTAAATTCAACATAAAAGTGGAGAGATCTTGACACTAAGTACCTACTGTCTGCCCTGCTATGCGGGATAGAAGCGTAGAGTTAAGAAAAAAGTTATTTCCTTGAGTGGGAATCGAATCCAAAACCAATCGCTTATAAAAGCTGTCCCAAATGGCCTCGATTCATCATATACCTACAGTATAAAGTAATTGCATCAAAACCCACATTGCGGATAAAAAAAAGACTTTGGAACGTTTTCAGCGGAAACATTAAATCATTGGAAACTTTTCATTGCGACGCTCACTGTGATCGTGTTTCCACTTAAACTGTCAAATGAAAAATCAAAAAGGTTTACGTTATATAAACGACCGAAATCCGTAAAATTATTATAACTTTACGACGTGTATAATACGCGTTGCCTTAGAAACGTGTACGTCACTATATACAAAGGTGTGCGTTAAACACGACAATATGTATTAAATTATATACTAATTTAATATATTTGTAACTAATTATGAAAAATATTATTTTCTTGCCTTTATTTACTAATATATATGCCAAATTTCATACTACTGGCTGTAATATTTAAAAAAAAAACATTATATAGATAACTATTATTTGTACATACAAAAGTTTATGTACACAAAACTAATGAAGCCTTCGTAGTGTAGTAAAACAGCGTTTGATTGTAGTTTGATTTACTCAAATTAAATCTCCAGCCTGGTGAGGCAAAGTGCGGCGTTGAGTTCCCCGTATTAACACGAAATGTCTCACATTCAAGTGGATAACGGCAGATCAAGTGTTTTGACACTATGTTCTCTCTGACTATTCTGCTACGCGGGATAAAAATCATAAAGAGAATATTGTTTATATAATGATTAAAACAAATTCTTACCAGAAATATTAAAAAACGGCCGAACTCTGTAGAAAACTACGTTGGTACAGTAAACGCCGCAGGCAAAGGAAAAACTATAATAACAAACTGCAAGTTAGAAAACATTTTGGAAAACGTATAAAAAATTGACAAACCAAAACTACTGAAGCCTTCGTAGTGTAGTAAAACAGCGTTTGATTGTACTTTAACTTACTTACGCAGCGGGATTCGAACCCGCGCCTTTTGGATACCGTCCAACCGCTTTGATCGCTAAGCTATGCGTTCAACTACCAACTGCGTTGAAATTCTTATACGTTACAACTAATTTACACTACACTACAAATTCCTACTACTTAAAGATTATTAAGAAATAATCGTTTAAAAAGAGAGATTTCTATTTTACGTACTTATAAAAATTTGAACGCAGCGGGATTTATACGTTTTTTCAAAAATGTTTTCTAATCCTAAGTGTGGGGAGTACGGGGAGTCTTGACACTAGATACTTTCTGTCTACCCTGCTATGCGGAATAAAAGCTGTGAAGCTAAAAAAATAATACCTAAGTACTAAGCGCGTGTTATGAGTAGGTACTAGTACCAACGCTTTGTAAAAATTGTTGGGACGACTAAGTAGTAAATTCGAATTGAATTTAATATAATATTTTAAAAATCTGAAGTTATTTACTTATTGAGGCCGGTCGTGGCGCAGTATGATAGCGTCTGACTGTAAACGAGATCGGCTTCGGGTTCGATCCCCACTCGGGGGAGTGATTATATTTGAATTATTCTCACTTCCTCGCTCTGGTAAAGACAAAGTACGGCGTTGAGTTCCACCACTCAACACGTAATGTCTTGAATTCGCTGGAAAGCGAAGTACGGAGTGTGTTTGCACTAGATACCCTGCTACGCTGGATAAAAGCGTGAAGCTAAAAAAAAAGTTATTTATTCTGGTAATCAGTACTTACTTTGTACATAAATCTTTGTTTACGCAGCGTAGTTTATACTTCTTTTTTTTTGTTATAAAAATCTATAATCTATAATTATACATCTGTACAGGTCATGCATTACCTACTATATTATTTTTGTTTAAGTATAAATTATATAATAACATTAAACTTAAAAAAAATACAAAAAAAACATATAGCTATATTATTATAATAAATGTAACAGACACCTAACTATGTGTTTGACATACTTTTCTATGAAATAATGTACTGGTGGCTATGACAACGCATAATCTACTCGTAACCAGATCCATTAGTATGCTATAATCATAAAAAAATTAAACCAATTTGATTTCAATTTGAAGATTTAATGATTTTTATATAGGAAATAGTACTGTCAATTATCAAGTTCAGACGTCAGTGTATTACAACCTGTCTAGAGAGTGTATAGTCTCATTTCCGCCAATAATACGGGTCACTGGGCCTGTGACGCCAAATAGTTTCTAGATATCTCTCCAAGCAAAGAAATTGAGTCTTTCATCAGTCTTCTATCTCGTATATTAAAAGCGCCATAAATAATATTTTGTTAAATTTGGTCAAATCAAGATTGATGGATTGTATTTTAGAGGGGCCCTTACGTCTACACTGAGATTGCAAGTGTCTATAAACGTACTATACACATAGGAGGGTTATATTTGTTTAAGACTAACAATGTTATCAACGCCAATAAAATAATACAATTATATTATTCATATGGCATTATGTTATATGGATAATTGAATTGCGATATCTAGCGCCGTATTTTTTACTATTTTTAAAGTGTTATTCCACACTTAGGAATAGAAGATGATTTGAAAGCAGCGGGATTCAAACCCGTGCCTCTTGGAAACCGTCCAAGCTCTCTGACCGCTAAGCCATGTGTTCTACTACCAATTGCGTCGAAATTCTTATACTTTTTATCACACCTTATTTACGTTGTTAGCAGTTTTAGAAAGATTTTCATAAATTTCAGCTACCCTAAGATTATTAAAAAATAATCGTTTAGTAATAGAGAGAATGCTATTTATTTTAATATTTTAATATTTAAAGTGCTATTCCATACTTAGGATAAGATTTAGATTATAGAGGAGAGAAAAAAATACATCTATTTAAAAAGTATTAAATATAATTTACCCGTCTGTTTTTTTCTTTGTGATAAGACATCCGAATGTTCTAACTTGTTTATAAATCAACAACGAAATCTAGTATAATTTTAATACAATATATATATATATATATATATATATATATATATATATATATATATATATATATGTTAAGCCTAAAGCAAGACTTTATATTTATTTAATAGATATGAAATTTGGCAAAGCTATATTTATACAAGTGAAGAGGTGCACAACGCTATTTTATTAAAAATAATGCGAAATAAATCTATAAAAAAACGTTCACTCTTCATTCCGCATAGCAGGATAGTCAGAGACAACTTAGTGTTAAGGACACTTCATTGACTGCTTCCAAAAATCGAGACATTATGTATTGAGTGGCGGAACTCAGCGCCGTGCTTTCTCCTGCCATGTCGGAGACATAAAAATAATTTAAATATAATCATTTCACCGATTGGGAGTGGAACTTACACCCTCTGTGCAAATTTAGAATGTCGGAACTCAACGCCATGCTTTCTCCTGCCATATCGGGAATATAAAAATAATTTAAATATAATCATTTCACCGATTGGGAGTCGAACTTAAACCCTCTGTGCAAATAGAATAGAAAGAAAATCCTATACAGAAAAAGACATAAAAAAAATGTCGATCGTTAAACATAATTCATTCACTCATTCATAAACGTCTATGAAGAGATTGTCTATAGAGTGTTGAAAGCAGATGTTTTGTGAATGGCCCATTGCCCGTTGTGCTCGAATGCGCTTTCTGCTTCCCATTTAGATATAGGTCACTAAGTTTATGACAGTGGATACGTTTAGAAAATTCGCTGTTAAAATAATCTTGGGATGAAATGGTAAAATATATTTAAGTAAAAATTGACGTTATGGTAAAATTTACTTTGGATTGTTTGGTGATGGTAATTTTTTTACCGCTTCAAGCTTTTTCCCGTATAGCAAGATATCAATCTCATAGAGAGTCAAGACACATTCACCCGGTATATTGATATAGTAACAAAAATATTATCTAAAACTCATTATGTAATTTTTTTTTAAAAAATGAGGGTCAACCTTTGAATGTAAGTACAATGAGTTGTGGATTCGATACCCGCTTGGAAATCATAATTACATTCAAATTATTATAATTTCTCCTTTAACATGACATTGCGGTGTTAAGTTCCGCCACTCAACACTCAACTTTTGGACACTAGATTGTAGTAAAAATATTAAATATAGCCTTACCTGTAATATAATGTCCAAATCTATGTTATCGCAAAGTTGAAACTCGTTTGTCACCCCAGCTTCGTCTGCAAACGTCTCAGCGGTATTGACATACCCCTCTTGTTTCAGAAAACCAAGTATGAGATATTTGAGAATACGTTTTCTAGTTCGAAACAGTGCTTCTTTCTGCAGCAAGAAATAAAAGAATTTAGTGTTTTTATAGAGTTCTTTGTGAAATTTTTCCTCAAGTGATATCTCCACGTTGATCCGTGGAAATGACTGGGTGCCAAAAGCGAGGTAATTGTTTTTTTTTAACTTCTCGCTTTTATCCCGCATAGCAGGGTAGACAGAAAGTACTAGTGACAACACACAAGACTGTACTTTGCTTTTCACCGAATTCGAGATATTGCCTGTTGAGTGGTGGAACTCAACGCCCCATTTTGTCTTTTACCAGAGCGAGGAAATGAATTGTAAGAAGTGATTAAAAGTCAAATAAACAAAAAATATAAAAACAAAATACTTATAGATATACTCGAATTATTATATAGATTTTTTTGTATTTTAATATTATATTTAAAAAACACTAAAATGCTTTAGCGAATGTTACAATGAACACGATGCTTTGGAGTTCGAATATCATCTAGAAGAATATTTAATAATATTCTTTGTAGTACAAAAATAAATTTTAAAAAGGAGAAGAATTTAAGATATATTATATATATATATATATATATATATATATATATATATACATATATATATATATATATATATATATATATATATATATATATATATATATATATATATTTCCTTATCCTTAATAGTTTCTGTTCGTATTTATTTTCTTAGTCTGATTAAGCAAAGTGCTACCTTGTCGTAGTCTACGAAGTGTTTTCATATAAAATATTGAAAATGTATTCTCTTAACACTCTATATTCTATTGAAAAACAAAAAAATATTAAGATATTTATAATTATATCATATAAGAAGTATGAGCGAACTTACCGATTCAAGCTTTCTCAAATGACTCAATGGACGGTTCACCCCCGTCATGTTCACTTTATACCAAGAAAAAAAATAAAAACCATATAGATTTATATAAATTATTTCAATAAATAGGTAAAATGTGTAAGACTGCGTGTGACAATTGACGTGTAACGGTTGCCAGAGGTTGTTAGGGGTTGCTAAGTTACCATTGGGGTGGCTAGTCCCTGCTCCCTTCACAAGTATCAGTTTGAAAAGGAGTAACATGAGAAGGCCCCAGTCGTGGGAGTCCCACATAACCTATCCGCATCGCCAAAGAGTGGACACGTAAAACTCCCACTTACTATCTTGATTTTTTTACTAACAGTTCATTTTTAATTTTAATATTAAATACTTACTATCTGATCTGAGTTAGTTTTTTTTTTATAATATAAGTTCTATAACCAGTATTATGGCTTTTTATCTTAGTTTGAAGAAGAAATTCTTAGGAAAGGTTTATGAAAATATGAAAACTATAACATCAAAGCAATATACCAGTTTCTGAATGTAAACACAAATATTAAATGGGGATCAAGTTTAGTTTTAAAATAAACGATTTCGTCAATAACTACAAATAGACGGCGAGTTCTGAGGTTCTGTAGATAATCTAAAAATTAACTTATAAATACATGAATGAATTCAAAATTAGTTTAAACTGGCCAATTTTCTCATTCAAATTCTATTATAAAACAAGCTGGCCGCAATTTTATATGCGTGGAATTTATTATCTCTGGATCTCGATTATATAGATCTATAATAAAAAATCCAGAGATTATACGGAACAAACAGACAGATATACAGACAAAAGTTGTAAAAAATATTATTTTGTGTTTATATTAAGGTAACATGGTAGGTAACGGTTATTTTAAACACACTCAAAATTTATATATTTGTATGGATAATATACTTTCAATATAAAAATATGTATATTCATCCTTCACGCTTTATATTTAGCTAATTAGCTTATCTTCTTTGCGTTACATTCAAGCTATATTTATGTATTGATTCTCGTAATTTCTAGACAACTAGCAAAAACCAGACAATACTGTGGTACAGAACTGCTCCTACCCTTAGCTTTTGTTTGAATTATTTAATCATTTAAGTAGTATTGATATTTAAAAAAAAACACGTTTAAAAATTAGAACACAACAGAATTCGAACCTGTGCCTCTTGTTTCTCGCCCTAGTATACTTCTTCTTGTTACAACGTTACTTAGGGTGTTCGCATCTCTGTAGAGACATTTTTATAAAATTCTGCTATCCGATGATTACTTCTAAGAAACAATCGTATTAAGGGAGAATCCCATTTCTTTAAATATTTTACTATTTTTAAAAAGATATTCTTAGTATGGACTGAGAATAAGAAAATATTTTTTAAAAAGATATAAACTTAAACAAACACTTTAAAAATAAAGAGGCCGGTCGTGGCACAGTGTTACATTATCTGACTGTAAACGCGATCGGTTTTGGTTTTGATCCCCACTCGTGGGAGAGATTTTATTTAAAAATTATTTTCACTTCCTCGCTCTAGTAAGACAAAGTGCAGCGTTGAGTTCCACCACTCAACACGCAATGTCACGAACTCGGTGGAAAGCGAAGTACATAGTGTCTTCACACTATGCACTTTCTGACTACCTTGCTATGCGGGATAAAAGTGTGAAGTTAAAAATAATAATAATGATATAGAGATTTTTCACATTTACTTCAGTAATAACTTTTGAAAAAATATAAGAGTAAGAAATTATTTAATTCGGCAAGAAATAAAACAATACTACCAACACTCAAAACAATGAAAAAATATATGAAAGTAAACTAATAAAGAATAATAAAATAAACGACAAATTCAAAGACGATCCTATTGATTCAATATTACAGATGTACTTTGATAACTAAAATATTAATAAAACCCTTTTTCATAGAATATTAATGGGTAAACATAAAGTGAGGAAATTGTACGCTTTATCCTGTATACTGATTACCCTGCTATGCGGGATAAGGACAGAACTTTATGTCCAAGATACTGTTGATATTTTTATATGTTAAATAGAGTCCAGTCGTGGCGCAGTGGGACAGCGTCTGACGTTTTCAACGCGATGGGTTGTTGGTTCGATTACCACTCGGGGGAGTGATTATATTAAAATTATTTTCACTTCCTCACTCTGGTAAAGACAAAATGCGGCGTTGTGTTCCACCACTCAACACGCAATGTCTCGAATTGGTGGGAAGCGAAGTAAGGAGTGTCTTGACAGTAGATACTTTCTGTCTACTCTGCTATACAGGAAAAAAGTGTAAAACAAAAAAAATAAAAAAAAGTGTATCAGACAAAAAAGTGTTAAGTTCCGCCACTTATCTCGCAATATCTAAAGGATAATGGAGAGCTTAGACTCTACGTTTTCTCTGACAACCATGTTATGTAAAATATATCGTGTATTATTGCAGTATTTTTTTAAAGAAAAAAGTTGGTATTTTAGCTAATTATAGTACACTGTATTTAATTTGCATTTATTGCAAGGTTTCATGTTAGTACGAAGGTCAAGGGTATTACAGCTTACAAGCCTTTGAAACTAGTGTAATTTTTACGTATATAAAAATTCAGCATTGATTATTTTCTTTGTCCTTTTTCTCGACTACTATTTAGGATAGAGTTCAATTTATTTTGACATAACACAACTCAAGGATTAATAAATGTACCTGTGCAATTAGGGCTCGTTGTCGGAAGAGAATATATATATATATATATATATATATATATATATATATATATATATATATATATATATATATATACATATGACATTTCGTTACGTGACGTTTTAAGCTACATTTTAAGGACTTTCTTTCAATCATTACAAAATTAAAATATTAGATTTACAAATTCTCTTATTAATAGATATATCGTTCTAAAATAATTATTTGTGTTGCTCTACCAATGTGTGTGTATCACTATATATCAAAGTGTATTTCAGATATATGGAAGTGTGTATAATATTCAATATTATTCATTTAATTCCTTTCAAAAACATTATTACAATAAAAAGGATTTTTGCATTCGTTTTAGGTATAGATTATGTCATTCAAAGCATACGCGGTCACTCGCACTACTTTCAATGACATCTGATGACAATCAAATTCAAAATAATATATATAATTACAGCTTTATGCTTTATCCCGTATATAGTTTATCCTGTGTATAGTATTATCCTGCTATACGGGACAAACAGTCTAACAATCTCGATCTTGACATTGCACATGAATGACGAACTCAACGCCTCTTTCTTTCGTCTAACCAGAACAGAGAAATGAAAAAAGTTGAAATATAAACATTTTTTCGAGTAGGAATCGAACTTAAAACCTATTGCGCTTACAATCAAATGCGGTACCACTGCGCCATGATGACCTCGATATATAAAATGTTTTAACAATATTTAAACAAACGTAAATAAAACTGAAAAATGACCATAATCAGCTATTTAATTAGGTCATTAATTAGAAACGTAATCTTTATTTAGAAAAAATATAAATAGTAATAGAGAAAAAATAGAGAAAAAAATAGAGAAAAAATTACACACAATTTAAAAAATCAAGTTATTACAAAGAAGATTTATTACAACCTCACGAAGCACTTGCCTTCAGCTGTCGCACGACTCTTCGTGATAAATTTGAATAGAGGTCAAGGATAAGAATTTTCGAAATATAAAACCAAGTATATAAGACTTAATAAGATCTTTGATTTTCGATATTTTTATACATTTTAAATGAAAGTATTTTAACCGGATTAATAGCGTATATTTTGGTATTCGAAAATACATTTTGGACACTTTACAGTGGTCAGTCAGTTGTCTTTACAGTCATATCAGACCACGGCATATAAGACTTTCATATTTAGACTTTACTAGCATCTTTATAGATGAAATTGTTATTGATTTTTTATTATAGAAAAGGAATTAGGGTATTGATAGAAATACAGACAAATTAAAAGACCGGTCGTGACGTAGTGTAAGACCGTCTGACAGTAAACGCTATCGGTTGTAGGTTTGATTCCCACTTGGGGGAATGATTTTATTTAAATTATTTTCAGTTCCTCTCTCTAGTAAGACAAAGCCAAAAACAAAGACTGGTATAAAAATCAAACTAATATAGTTAGGTGGCATTTAGTAACGGCTAAAAATTAAAATATGGAGTAAGACGGGGGGGGCTGATATACCTACATTATTTAACAAGCTGATTGAGAGGAGAGCGGATCAGGAGTAGGGAATAGAATTCTCAGTTGATGGAATCTTTATAAATAATCTAAGCTATGCAGATGACATGTTCTGTTGATTCCTGCGTTCAGTGGGCTTTAGATTCTTTTGAAAATTTGTTAGAATTGGGCGGAGGAACATGGACTCAGATATAATAGTAAGAAGAGTGTAGTTATTACACTTGGGAAAAATACTAAACCAGCTTGTTTCAATCGCACATTTCAACTAAGTGGTGTACGATTGAGGCAAGTGTCTGAGTACAAGCACCTGGATCATATAGTAAAAGAGTGTATTCTTGACTAAGCTGATATTGAGCGTGAGCGCAGGGCTTTGTCCAAGGCAATAGGTTTGCTGGCAAATTTGCATGTTCTACAACTCAAGTTGTTACTTTTCTAGCCTACAGTCAGTCTTTTTACACGTGTAATCTGTGGATTAACGTCAGGCGGTGGAGCTGCAACGCCTTGCGTGTTCAGTATAACAATGTGCTGAGGACAGTACTAGGAACGCTTCGATATTGCAGTGCATTGGCGATGTTTGCGGATAATTTTTATATGAAAATTTAATGAGTAATTCTAACACTCTCCTCACTACATTGACTGTAGAATGGACAGCCCTCTCTGGAGGTATTGAAATAATGTACACCTTGCTCCAAACACTAACATGGGTTAAGTTTAAAATTTTATGACTAACAAATGAAATTAATAAGCAAATAAATATTAATATTGTAATGCCTAATAAAGTAATATGGTTTGTAATGTCTGAATCAAATTGAAGCGCAGCGTTGAGTTCCCCCACTCAACAATTCTCGAATTCGGTGGAAAACGAAGTACAAGTGTTTTAACATTAAATATTTTCTGTCTATCCTGCTACGAGGGATGAGAGTGTGGAATGACATTAATTTCCATTTAGCAATTAAATCTCATTTAAAGAAACGTAATTCTTTGGTTTTTAAATCTAAAAATAATGGAGTTATTTTCTATTTAATTTTTATGCTATATCCCTGTCAGGATAGAAAATGAATGATGGAATTTTCCGTGACAATTGGGTAGAAATTATTTATTTTAATTTTTCAACAAGCTGATATTTTTCCACGTTCAACTTAGTTCTTTGCTTTAAACTATTGTAGAGAAAAAAGTACTGGTAAAAAACATTTTCATATTAAATACGAACCCAGAACTATCACGAATAAAGCTATGTCATGTCAACTGTGTCACCATAGTGTTTATTCTATTCAATTGACACTACCAGTAACAACATGAATAATGAATATCATTCGACGTAATACCCGCGTTGCGCATTTCCGCAACAGATCTGCAGTGGTAATGTGCCATCTGGAAGGTCTTTTATATAGTTTTTTTTTTTGAAAATATTAATTAAATACAAAAATCATCAATAAGTGATTAAATTTTAATTACCATAATGATGATAACTTTTTTTTATTGTCTTTTAAATCGCACATCGCAAAATCTCTAACACAGTATGAAGAAAGTATGAAGAATAAAACGCTAAAATCTAAGGCTAAGCTCACATGAGGCTATTTATATTAGAACTAACTTTTTTTATCCAAAAGTCTATCTAGAGGGTTAGAAGGTGCTAAAGTAAAAAAAGGATTCTTTATAATTTTCGCATTAATTTATACAATAGTGTATTTTATTATAGTAAATTACAAAAAAAAGTATTAAGAAGTATCAAGGTAATCGTCTGGCTGTTAACACGGTTGGTTGTGGGTTCGATTCTTCTCAGTCTCGGTTTCTGGTGGGAAGCAGTTAACAATGTCTTGACAATAGATTGTCTGTGACTGACTAAGCTGTAAAACAAAATATATAAAAAAAAAATAAAAAAAGGCCCGATAGATTAAAAAAAATAGAAACGGAGAAATTTTTTTTTAAATAAAATTTAAAAAACAAGCAACCCAATAGTTAGTAATGTTATTAAGTACACCTGAACACGTACAACTGTGCTCTATTGAAATAGTTTTATAATCTATACACAAAATAAATCATAAATTCAACATCAGAATAGAAGGATCAACTTCGATCGATCAAATTATACGAGGCTCTGTTGATTGGCCGAAAAGTAATGGAACAAACACACCTACATACATACGTCCATACATATATACATATATACATACATACATATATACATATATACATATATACATGTATACATACATACATAGTAACAAGAGATTTAAATCATTTTTTTAGCTTTACGTTTTAATCCCGCATAACAGGGTAGACTTTGAAATTTTAAATATAATCATTCCCTCGAGTGGGAATCGAACCCACAACCGATCGCGTTTACAGTCAGTGACTTTTCCACTGCGCCACGATCAGGCTTATCTATGAATCATTATTCGATAATAAAATATATAAAATTGAATATTTATGTTTTTACTATTCGTTCAAAGTGACACTCGAGCTTTGCCGCACTGTGTACTGCTGGTGAAATACTGGTTATGGGACTGCCAATCCCATCATGCTCACTGCCGATTCAATTATAACCTGAATGACTTTTCAAGTGATTGAAGCTGACGAATTTTCTATTTATTGCCGCTCGTGTTTTATTTATACATTGATTTCATGAACTACTGAATTAAAACCTATTTCTAGTTTAGTTTTATAAATAATAATAGTAAAGGATCATCGTGTCTCTGACGGCGTCTGGTTGTAAACGTGATTAGTTGGGAGTTCGATTCCCATTTGGAGAAATGTTATTTTCTTTAATTATTTTTATGTTTATAATTTGTAAGGCAAATTACGGCGTTAAGTTTCGCCCCTCAATACGTAATGTTTCGATTTCGGCATTTACTCTAAGACTAGGGTTGCTATGCTGTCAAAGTACGAAATTCTAAAAAAATATATATAATATTTACAATGTTTAAAGAAAAGAATTAAAAAAATACTTTTTTTCATGAAATTTGTAAATACAGTACAGTCTGTAGAAGTGGTTTGAAAATTTTCTTTTTAGCTTCGTTTCCGGTGAGTGAATTAGAGGCTTTGACCGTGAGAGCATTAATCCCAGACCAAATTGTATACGAACACACACATACGTCTCGATTTACGAAATACACTTGCCCCAGGTTTTAATCTTAGTATAAAATAATATGAGGCCGGCCGTGGCGCAGTGGGACAGCGTCTGACTGTAAACGCGATCGGTTGTGAGTTCGATTCCAACTCGGGGGAATGAATATATAATATATGCGAAGTACGGAGTTTCTTGACACTAGGTACTTCGTGTCTACCCTCCTCTGCGGAATAAAAACGTGCAGCTAAAAAAAAATAATACCTTGAAATGACTATATACTAAGAGTAGCATATTTCTTTCTGCTTAGCGTATTATATATATGACATTTAATTTATTATAATTTTTTTTATTGACAGAAATAAAACAAAAAGATCATTCAAAATTAACATGTTTAAAAATGATTTGATATTTGTAAAGCTTATACCTTTATGATTATAAAGACAAAAAAATAATACTGAATAAATAATTAATACATTAAAAAAATTAGGTCGAGGCGTAGTGGGACAGCGTCTGACAGTTAACGCGACGGGTTTTGGATTCGATTCCAATCCGGGAGAATGATTATGTTATGTTTTAATTATTTTCCATTTTTCGCTCTGGTAAGACTAACAACGTTGAGTTTTGCCACTCAACATCCAATGTTTCTCATTCGGCGGAAAGTGGAGTACGGAGTGTTTTGAGACTAGATATTTCCTATTTGGCCTGTTATGCGAGATAAAAGCGTGAAGAGAAAAAAAATATGACAAAACTTGTAGTCATATGTAAGTAATTATCCACATTCTGAATGGGCTCCTCAAATCTCCACTTGGGAAGCCCCAGGCGCTGTTCCAAGCATCTCTCGCTACAACCCCATAAATAACTCAGTGAATCCATGGATTACGAAGGAATTTGTTCTCTTACAATATGGACTAAAGTCTTAAAAAAACTCCGCCCCTTTGGATGGGGTTATTGTAACAACACAAAAATTGTCCTTTTTAGCTTTACGCTTTTATTCCGCTTAGCAGGGTAGACAGGAAGTACGTAGTGTTAAGACATTCTGTACTCCACCGAACTCGAAACATAGCGTTTCGAGGTGGCGGAATTCAACGCTGCGATTTACCTTACCAAAACGAGGAAATAAAAATAATTCTAATTATAATCATTCCCTCAAGTGGAAATCGTACCCACAAACGCTGTCCCACTGCGCGACGACCGACCTCAATTCAAAATTGCTATGTAAAGAGCTTCTATCAAAATACCTTATTAAGTTGCTTCTAAGTTTTCACATACAGCGGGTGTACATTGTAGCGTGACTTATCAACATAAAATGTGTACTGAGGGGAAATCTGTAACAATAATAAATACAAAGTCGCATGTACGTTTGTTTACACAAATTATATACATATGTTATATATACACATATGTTTTGTATGGTTTGTTTACATATTTGCATATTATTTTTGTGGTTTTTTTAAATATTTTTAATGTGTTACTTAGAACACGAAAAACATTTTTTGAAATTCTATTCATAAAATTTGAACGCAGCGGGATTTGAATCTGCTCCCCTTGGGAACTGTCCAAGCGCTCTAAGCATTAAGCTATGCGGCTAAATCCAGCTGCGTAAAAATTAAAGGAGATAAAAACTATTTTCATATATTTTCTGTCTTCCAGTTTTTATGACTTCTAAATACGATAAAAAGTATTGCATGTTGAAATTGAAGTGACCGGAAATAAAAGCCACCGGACTTGAAAATATGAAAATAATTTAAGAATGATGATTTCTCCAAATTAGAATCGAACCCAGTCCCTTTCATAACGACCTACATTGCTAAAGCACGAATATTTTACACGTCAACTGGTTTACTAGTATTAAAATAACTTTTACTTAAAAGATAAATAAAAAATCATCAGTAAAAACTAAGCGTCAAGACATTCTGTATTCCACTTTCCGCCAAATTCGAGACATTGCGTGTTGATGTGGCGAAACTCAACGACGCGCTCCATTTTACCAGAGCATAAATGAAAATAATTTTTAATATAAACATTTTTCCGAGTGGGAATCGAACCCTTAACCGATAGCGTTTGCAGTCACACGCTGTCCCACTGCGCCACGAATAAATTTGAAAAAGAAATCTATGGTACATAGCTAGTGTTATTCCATTCTATGAAGTCACTCAATAACCATTTACCGGGAGCAGAATAGTACCTAATATGGAATTCATTAAACTCCTGACATTTTGCATCGATCAAAGGCTTCATTATTAATTTATCGTACTTCGTTCTCAAAGTAACTCCGCTTAGCAATACATGGGCGAGCGGATATTTTTGTATTATATTTGTATATCATATGAATAATATATTAATACAGTTTATATTTGCCCTCTGTATTCAAGTGTAGGCTTTTAACGCTATCGTAGCTCAGTGAGCTGGTGAGACAAACGTCACTTGTGGTTGTGGATTCGATACTCGTAAATGGAAAATAAATGTATTTTCTAAGTTTTTCTTCTGTGGGGGGGACTAGATTATAATTCCTCTCCTCTATTGGGTAGGGTCCGATAGTAGGCGGCTATCCCAGTAATTTGGTGGTAGGAGGTTAATCCTCCGACTGGCTCGCGACCAATGTCGTGATAATAACGATCCGCCAAATATCTGATGATGTGTTCCATGTCGATTTCATGTAAGCGAACTTTTCCTATTCTCACCCATCTTTTCCTCATATCCTTTCACTTCCATCCCAAGGCCGGCAACGCATCTCGAACTCCAAAGTCCATGAGCGAAGGTGACCACTTACCATCAGGTGGCCCTTCTGCTCGTTTGCCTCCTTTTTCTAACAAAAAAGATCACCAACCTGATAAAACTGATAATACAAAGTACAGTGTTAGTGGGTGGGATGAGTTCTAAGAATCCTTGAAAAGGATTACAATAGAAGTGGAAAGTGTCTTGACATACTAAGCCACTCCTCTCTCCACTTTTCACCCGAAACTAACGCTTCTCTCTCTCTCTAAAGTCTCAAGTACAAGTTTTTTATTAAAAAAGTATTTTATTTAAGTCAAATTCAAAGTCAAATAATTTTATCCAAAATCAAAGTTATAGGCTCCATTTTTTTTAGCTTCACGCTTTTATCCCGCATAGCAGGGTATACAGAAAGTACCTAGTGTCAACACACTCCGTACTTCACTTTCTTTAATTGCCAGAAAAATTAAAATTTAATAATTTTTATTACTGATTTTTTCCTTTTTAATTGGTCAAATTATTTATATACCTTAAAACAAGTATTTTATGAATTTATATAATAAAACCAGCTGTGCCTACGAGTTCACTCCCTTGGAATTTAACATCCCCTACTCCTTATTTAATCAGCTATCTAACAGTGAAAGTCTCGTTAAAATCGGTCCAGCCGTTCAACAATTTAACCGGACAAATTATAAAAAATGGTATTCCGTATACGTGCCGTATATATAGAAACGTAGTTATTTTAATATAACAAACAGACATTTCAATTTCATTTATTTATATTTTTGAAAATATATATATTTTTAATACTTAGAAACAATGTTAAGCACAAATTTTACGTCTAAACTGAGCTTCACGCTTTTATCCCGCATAGCAGTATATACATCGCTCTCCGCTAAATTCGAGACATTGCTACTCCATTTTTTAAATGCCAAAAATTTATAATTTAATAATTTTTATTATTATTTTTTTCATTATTAGTGACATTTAATTATGTAAATTAAAAAAAAATACTAAGTAGGAGCGGAACTCAACGCTGCACTTTGTGCTAACAGTACGTACTTTAGTAAACGTTCTCTTTAGCTTCACGCTTTTATCCCACATAGCAGGGTAGGACAGGAAGTACCTAGTGTCAACACACTCCGTACTTCGCTTTCCATCGAATTCGAGACATTGCGTGTTGAGTGGTGGAACTCAACGCCGCTCTTTGTCTTTACCAGAGCGAGGAAGTTAGAACAATTCAAATATAATCACTCCCCTGAGTGGGGATCGAACCCACAACTGATCAAGTTTCCAGTGACACTGCGCTACGACCGACCTCTGCAAAAATAATAAATACAAATAATTATAAAAGAAAGGGTAATTTCCTTTAATACATCTCGAGATTTATTTATGTTTTGTAAACATTACGTATATAAGCTTATTTAAATTCCTCCATTTTGAGTTGGTCGCGCTGTGGCTCATAATTACCTATAACTACTTCAACGCTCGTTGAGTCCGTTTCAAATTTTCTAAAGCTTAATCGTTGTACACATTTCTTTGAATGCCATTTTATAATATTTAAATGCAGTATTATATTTTTTTTAAATAGTAGATTATAATTATTTGGAAATTATTATTTTATTTTGTTTATAAACAGATTAGCTTTTAGGGCCATTGTAAGGACTATTTGTAATAACTCTAATTCGAGAATTACATAAAATAACTTTCTAAAAACAAGTTTTTTTCATAATGTGTTGTATTCTACAGCTCTATCTTTTGATACCCTTATTAGGTGTGTTATGTAAAAATTTATAAGCCGCCATTTTGTAGTGGCGGCCATTTTAGATTAACAATAAAATTGATTATCTGTCATTTCCTTATAGTTAGAACTGAAGTTGTAATCCTAATTTCAGCTCAATCAGAGACTGGGGAATGGGTCAAATTACACGCACACTAACTAACTAACTAACTAATACGGTAAGTAAAATAAAAGCAGAACAATTAAAAGTTTGCGTTCATCCTACTTGTGACCACTGTGCTCTTATCTTAACTTTAACTATAATTACGTGGGGCTTACTTCCGCCAACCAGCGTCCAATATTTCCAACTGGAAAATAGACAGCTAAGTATCATAACCGTCCAATATCTAAAATATATATGAAGGTGAAAACTCGTAAGAAAATGGCATAGAAACAAAAAAAGCAAATTGGAGAAAAAAACCTTTTTATGTGAAAGGTGAAAAACCTAATGTCAGAACACTCCATATTCCACTTTCCACCTAAATTCATAGCGTATTGTGTGACGGAACTCAACGCCGCTCTACGTATTATCAGAGCAAGGAAATGAAAATTTAAATATAATCATTTCCCTGAATGGGAATCGAACTCACAACCATTTCCTTTACAGTGAAACTATGTCCCACTGCGTCACCTCAAATGTATCAACCTATCAATGTAAGATTATCTTTGACTTTTTGCCGTTCAATTAGCAAGAATATTTGCACATGCACCAGTCCCCGAGTAAACAAGACGACCGGGGTAACATAAAATAAAAAAAAACCATTTAAAGTGTTTTCCTTCTGCTTTTAATCAATTAATAAAGTCATGACTTTATCAGTCTAATAAAAGTAAAGGAAAAACACTTATAATTATTTTTTGTTACTAAATATTTTCACTTTCCCGTTCTGGTAAAGACAAAATGCAGCTTTGGGTTACGCCACTCAACATTCAACGTCTCGTATTTGGCGAAAAACAAAGTACGGAGTGCCTTGACACTAGGTACTTTTTGTCTACCCTGCTATAGGGGATAAAAGCGTAAAGCTATAAAAAAATATATAGTATTAAAATAAGTAAATGACCCGTTGACGCGTTGATTGGTTGATTGGTAGCGTGTGTATATTTATTTTACTAATTTAACATATTTATATGCATTGGTTTTAAAAAATATTATCATTCTGCACTCCTTCTCTATATTAACTATAACTGTGCCAAATTTCATACACCTCAGTTCGCGTAATTTTCGTAAAAAGGGTACTAAGATTTTGCTTCACGTATTAATATATAGATTGCAAAGTTATTAGAGATTACTTTATAAAATTCTATAAAATATTCCGCTTTATCAATTAATTTTAATTACTTGGTTTATCTATATGTATGTACGTATGTATGTATAACATGATAACATTATATTATAATAATAAATAATAATTATTATATACGCTACTCCGATATCTTTATAGAAGTTATATAATATGATAGAAAAATAACGTCGTTGTCATGTATTTGAAACATGTAGAGTGTATATAGAGTAATATGGGACACGGTCCCAGGAAGTGTGCGGTATATTGTTATAATTTTAATATTAAAAAATGTGGCGTTGAGTTCCACCACTCAATATGCAATATCTCAAATTCGGTGGAAACCGAAGTACAGAGTGTCTTGACACTAGGTACTTTCTGTTTACCCTGCTATGCGGGATGAAAGCGTGAAGTAAAAAAAATGAATATTTAAAAAATATTTTTCCTTTATCCTCATCGTTCCATAAAGGTCCATAAAATCGTAAGAGACAGTGGATAGAGTCCGGTGGAGACAGATCATCCGCTCCAGACATAACACCAATTCTGGGCAGGAGTGACCGACTACAGAGGGAATGATATGAAGTCATGAATTATGAAAATCTGATCGATTACAAAAAAAATACGAGCAAATCGTCTCCTCTAATTTAATATTAAAGTAGTGCAATTTTTTATTGAACAAGATCTCTATTTGAAAGAGTCTCGCCTTATCCCTAGCGAGGTAGTCAAGTAGAGTGGAGCACTAAACGCTACGGTCCCTGTATATTTCTTTCGGAAGAAGTTCCACAGTCATTACCCTCTTCGTACATGCCCTTCGGGGGTCCTCGTGCATTTTATGTGACCTTCCACCAGTCACAATGATAATATGTTCTTGAAGACCAACTATTTTCAAAATTAAAAGTAATGTTTATAAAAAACACTAATGAGAAATTTTCTAGATAAAAGTAGAACCGGTACAAACGTATAAGTGAGTACTTACTTCATACTTGTTAAGATTTGTTTTTGCTTCACACTTGACTTTTTCATAGCAAGGTAGACAGGAAGTACTTAGTGTCAAGACACTATGGAGTGTCTTTGACTTTGCTTTCCGCAGAATTCCAGATATTACGCGTTGAGCGGCGGAACTCAACGCTGTCTTACCAGAGCGAGGAAATGAAAATAATTTAATTATAATCATTTCCCCTAATTGGGTATCGAACCCACAACCGATCGAGTTTACAGTCAGACGCTATCCCACTGCGCCACGACTGGCTCGTTCATTAACGTTATATGTTTCGTTGTGTTCTAATTTCACCCCTTTTCAGTATGCTTCAGAAAAGGGTACTGAGTGGCTAATCACTCATAGTAGATGTCAGAACGAGCATGTAGTTAAAGAGGTGTTATTTATTTCAGCTTAACTTATCCCTGCTCAGGATAGGGAAGGGTAGAAAAAAATTGTCAAGACACGGGAAAATTTAAATACCATACTATTATTACTCCCTGAATGGAAATCGAACTCCACAACCATCGGGTTTAGGGTCAGATGTAGTTCCTGTGCTTTACTTTACGTTAAGTGTAATAATTATGTTTTTTTTTATTATTGTTTTTTTAACCTAAGTCTAAGTATCGTTTCTGTTCTATTCTTTTAGCTTCTAAAACATAAAATAATAAAATATCTATACATACAATAATGTAACTGTTCGCTGTTTGTTTATGGATATATGAATAAAACTATTATTGAGGGAGAAACTTTCCCTTAAAAATTATTTTTATTTAATTTCAATTTGTACGTTATTAAGAAATTTCAGTAATATAAAATATTTAGTTCCACACCATTATGGCAAGGGTCAAGTCTAAGCAAGCGAAGTGACTGGCATTCCCAGTAAATATTAAATAAAAGTGAATATATTAATTGTAATATACGTTGAGGCCGGTCTTGGGACGCAGTGGGACTGCATCTAACCGTAAATGAGATCGGTTTTGGGTTCAATTCCCACTCGGAGAAATAATTATTTTTAAATTATATCCACTTTCTGAGTCTGATAGAACAAAGCGCGGCGTTGAATTTCGCCACTTAACTACACCACGTTTCGAACTCGACGGAAAGCGAAGTACAGAGTGTTTTGACACTAAGTAATTCCTATCTACCCCCTGCTATGCGGGATAAAATCATGTTAAGAAAGTATTATAAAAATAACTAGACTTTATGTATGTCTAGACATAGGTATATCTAGATCTAGGTCTAGGTGTAAACGATGTGCGATCGTCTGTACAATCGCCTACAAATTGAGGCGATAACGCGGCAGAGGCGAATCGGCGGTTCTCCACTTCCCCTTAACTTCGAACTAATAAAGATGATTAACTTTGCTATTTACCATAGACTATTTGTTTTATTTTGATATTTTTAAATATATCTTATATATTTAAAAGCCATATAGGCACAGTGGAACAACGTCCAACTGTAAACGCGATTGGTTGTAAGTTCGATTTTCATTTGAGGGAAAGATTATATTAAAGTTTATTTACATTTACTTGCTTTTCTTTAACAAAACGCGTAGTTAAAATACACTTTCAGCGCTCAATGTCTCTATTACCTACGGAACATGACAAACGTAGTGTCTTGACACTACGATGTTTAAGTGACAAAATTTATTTATCAGAAATAAAATTTCTGATTCCGAGTTAACATATGTATTCTATTATAGTTAAATCACAATACTGGTTCGTAGCCAAGTTTAAATCAAGGACGATAACCAAAAAGCTAAGTCGATTTTTTTCTAGATGTTATTTTTGTCAGCCATTATGAACTTATAATGATTAATACTTTAAATAGTTATTTCATTCTGAGGTTTGGAACCACTTTTTTTATTAAGACTTGAAAATTTTAATGCAGCTAGATTCGAACCCGCCTCTTTTGGAAACTGTCCAAGCACTCTTAGCGCTAGGCTATGCGTAAAATAACCATCTGCGTTGAAACTCTTATGCGCCTGTTACAACTTATTTATGTTTTTAGCATCTCTGTAGTGAGATTTATACAAATTTTTAATGCCGAACAATTATTTTGGCAAAAGACAACGCCATTTTTACTAAGCATTTAAAGACTTTTCTTGCTCTATCCACATATTGCTAAGAATAGTAGCGAAGAACTAAGAAAACATAGTAAATTTAGGAGTATCAAATAAATATATTTAATCACTTGACATATAAATTCATTTGACGTTTAAAATAAAAAAATAACTTTTAAATATTTGGATTTGATACTCGTTTTCTCTATGAAGCTAATCTATTATTAGTATGAAACTGTAACTGTATTAATGATTGACGTAACACAGTAGAGTTGATACAGATAAATTAAAAATATTAACATGTTTTTTTTTATTTTGTTACAGTTTACGCAATTCGGACTAAGATTTAAAAAAAACAATACTTTTATGATCTCTTTTTTAAATATTTTACTGTTTATTTGACGAGCTGTCAGTAGTTAAGTAGCTTCCTTATTAAGAGGGTTTCCTTAAAAAAATTCAATAATACTATTCTAAACTTATTTATATTGTTACATTTAATAGCTCACTTTGCACACAAATCCAGTATATATGATACTATAAAAAACAATTTTAAAATTATTTTTAGTCCTCTAAAATATTTATCTATACATATTTTTTTATATAAAATTTTATACACTACAGACTGAATCTGTACCTTTCTTTCCTTGTTGTTATTTATTTCTCATTTATATATAATTATCATCAGCTACTTAGAACTAAAGACCTGTATTTTAAATTAAGCGATTTACAAAATTAAATTAGTTTAACATCTATATTTTACAATGGTGTCTTCAATAGATGTAATTGCATCTTCAAGTCGACAGCTATGGAAAACGTACGTCTTCGTATAAGCGCAGTGCCGCATTCGGGGACGCGGGGTTGCTCAGTCTAACCGCGGCGGCCGAGGCAGCATGTCCCGCGCCCTAGTGCTCGCGTTACTCGCCGCGCTCGCCGGTGAGTACCACTTTATTTACTATACCAATTTTAATGAAACTCTCTCTAATTAATCTATAATAAATTATCTATCGAACAAAAAAATAATCGTAAAAATCCAACTTACAATTATATAGTAATCGTGTGTCAAAACTTTCTCTATGTTTTGACAGATCAAAATATATGTATATCACATATTAATAACAAGTGACAGATGATAGATAACTTTTTAATTTGCGCGCGAAATCTGACAGATCGGTGTTTTAATTGATCGTCGTTAATTTGCGGCCAGTGACATTGTTTTAGGTTACGCGGTTGTTGCTTTTTTTTAAACGGAAATTAGGCCAAGTTTTGTGACAAAGGGTGAAACGGTGTGGATGCTTTTAACACTTTTATAAAAGCCGTGACTTTTTGTCGTAAGTAATTATTATATAAAAAATATAACATGAATTTTAGTAATTCATATAAACACAGATAATGCGAAATAAATAAATTAAACGTAGATTTATGTTATTTAAATAAGTTATAATAAGTTTAATTATTATTATTAAATAGTGAGCATCTATTGATAATAAAACGGATGACACCTCTCGAGTGGAGTGCTGCCCCGATGCGGGTTAACGTATTCAACCGCAGTGGGAGGGCTGGGAACAACAATAAAAGTGACCTAGAACAAAAGACTTAAATGTACTATGACCCTAGTGGTCCTGCTTAACTTCGCCTAGGTTTTAAAATATGCAGTCTTCGACTAAGCTACGTTTTCCAAGAAAAAGTCTAAACAAAATGTGTTTTTTAAACTTCTTGAGTACTAACTCTGCCTGAATTTTTCTGATTCTAATTAATTTATAATTATTAAATATATACAGAGTACCTTAAGTTACTCATTAAATTAGCTATCTACTAGTAGAAGTTTCGTCAATATCTGTAAAGCAGTTCCAGAGATTGTACGGAGCAAAATAACAGATAGAAATTATAAAAAAACCTATATTTTAGTGTATGTACAAAGTACATACATGTGCATTTAGTAAAAGGCAGTTTTAAATATTACAAACAGCCATTTTAATTTCATTTATATCTATAGATACATGAAGGTTATTATATAATCGCAAATCGCTTAACATGAAAAATTACAAATATATTATGTAATATATTATATTAATAGACACAAGACTTACTAGGCATTTTTTTTTAATAAATAAACTGATTATTTTTATTTGGGCCTAAATATTAAAACCTTTATTCATGCAACTATAGGTCAAAAATGTTCTCTTTATCCAGCATACAATATGCTAATATATATAAGTATACTTAAATAATTGTAAAATTCATATATAAAAATAATTTAAGTTAATGTTTAGAGGCTATAGTAGGGTCCTGGGATGAAGAGTGTGGGTAAACGCAATTGTTTCTGGATTTGATACCTTATCGAGAGAATTTACTTAGAGAGAGAAGTACAGCGTTGAGTTCCGCCACTCAACATCAATGATTCAATTTTGGGCGGAAATTAATGAACGGAGTTTTGACAGTAAGTTTTGTTTTACTTCCCTTCTATGCGTAACGCTGAATTAATGAATCATTGTTTGTAATGTTATTTTCACACGCAGAAGAACAAAAAAAGGACAAAATAAATTTTACAAATACATAGTATTCTCTTCTGCCAAATAATTAATTCAATATATATTTTTTGGAAGTTACTAAAAATCTCCCTACAAAAATAAGTTGTAACCAGCGTATAAGAATTTCCCCAGCCCTCGGCCGAACTCCAGATAAACTTTCTTTGTATACAAAGTCTAAGTAAAAAGAGTTCTAAAGTTTCATCTAGAGTGTTCCAACCAATGAATATTCGATAGAAAACAAAGAGAGAGTTTCCAAGAGCCTAAGAGGAGACTGCTAAATAAATATAAGCAAGAATGAATACGAATATTTCATAAACAAAAAAATGTTTGGAATTCACCACTCAACATACAATGTCTTGATTTCGGACGGTGAGCAGTCAACGGAGTGTCTTGACACTCAACCTAGTGTCAAGACACTCCGTTGACTCTTTGCCTTGCTATGTATGATGAAGCGTGAAGCTGCTAAAACTACATAGGTATATATTTTCATTGTAATAAATATGGAAATAATATTTTTAACATATAAGTGATAATATTTTTAACATAAAACTAGGTAAATCCCAAAAGTGCATAAATAGTATGCATTATTTTAGATTACATTGCATTCATCAAGATCGACAAAAGCAAGTCTTTATCCTAGCAGAGTCAATATATGTTACATAAAAATTTTAATGTATTATTTGACTGGTCGAGGTGGTGAATTTAGATGTGTTTTTTTTTAGCTTCACGCTTTTTTATCCCGCAGACCTAACCTTAACCTAGCAGGCAGTACCTAGTGCCAAGACGCTCCATATCCCGCTTTCCACCAATTTTGAGACGTTACTTGTTGAGTGGCGGAACTCACTCAACGTGGCGGAACACATTATAAATAATTTTAATAAACATATTTATTTATATTCTTTTTAATAATAATTTAAATATAATACCTTGTATGGAAATCGAACTCACAATTGATCGCGTTTACAATCAGATACGGTTCCACTGCGCCATACAATAATGTACGAGTATTTTGCAACGAAAATATAAAGAAATATAAGCATATTAATCCGCATATTATTTTATATTATATATATAAATAAATAAAATTAGAGTATCTGTATCTTTGTAATATAAAACATATACCGTTTCTTACTAAATGCATATGTACTTTTTACATTTTCACTCTTTGTCTGTTTGTTTGTTTCGGCTAATCTCTGAAACCATACCAATTTTGTCTCTTTTCTCACTGGCAGATGTATAGAGAGTAACTTAGATTATTTGAATTTTAGAATTATAATGTAAATATCTAAAGATGTTAAGTTCCTTGCATTGCTGTAACATACAAATATGTCTTTTTACAAGCATGATAAATAATAAAAACAGCATTTTTATTATTTAAGACGAATAAAATCCAATGAAATCCAATGAAAACCTTACAAATAGCTCCACAGTAAACTAAGAATTTTCACGTGAATAAAGTTTCAGTAAAGCTCACCGCAATGTCGTCGAGAGTCGCTTTGTCATTAAACACAAACAGAACAAGACGTTCCGTGTTCTACTGTTCTTATTGTAGTCATTTCTTTAAAAAAAAAACTGTCAAATTTTCATCTTGTTTAAGTACCCAAGCTAATATTAGCTAAAATATTTTTAAAAAATGTATAAAAATTTAAAGGCAGTGGAATTCGAACCCGCGCCTCTTGGAAACCGTTTAAGCGCTCTGACCACTAAGCTTTGCGATCTATGTGCGTGCGTCGAAATTCTTACACTTTTTGTTACTTTTACTGTTATTTATTTTATCAACTCTGTAGAGAGATTTTTACCAATTTTTGCTACCCAAAGATTATTAGGAAATAATCGTTTGACAAAATACAGCTAAAAAAATAGTAAGACGCTAATGATAGCTAACTTATAATTGGAATTAATTTTAATCGATATAGGGTTGCGCATACAGTGATTTCCTTTTACCTATGAAACCATCATAGCGTAATGGCTAGAGCGATGGGCTGAGAATACCATCTCCGCTCCAATTAATGACATATTTGAATCTACATTACAATTTATATTTACCCCATCCAATTAGACGGCGTTGAGTTCCGCCACTCAACACGTAATGTTTCATTTTTGTGCGGCACCTGCAGAGCGGACGATATGACGCAACATTTTGACTAACTACCCTACTACATATGTGGGAATAAAATTGAAACTATAAAAATAAATACGTATGATTTTAGATTCTATAACTATTAGAGAAAATCTAAATCTAAACGTTAAGTTAATTGTCGAGTCTGTTTGTAATATTAAAATAACCGGTTTTAACTAAATGCATACAATAAATACCCAACAATAATATTTTTTTCCATTATCTGTCTGTCTACCTACCTTCCATGTGTTTACTCCGGCTAATCTCTAGAATGGCTGAACTAATTTTAACGGGACTTTCACTAGCAGATAGCTGATGTAATAGGAAGAAGCTTGTGCTTATAACTTTGATGTTAGAATTTAAGAAATTAAAATCCAGAAATTTCCCCGTGGTTTAATTCTCTGGCACATCTCATATTAAATATTTTCGGTCGGGGATTCGGTTCTCACTTGGGGGAGTGATTATATTTAAATTCACTTCCTCGCACTGGTGAGACAAAGTACGGCGTTGAGTTCCATCACTCAACACGCAATGTCTCGAATTCGGTGGAAAGTGAAGTACAGAGTGTCTACTTCTCTGACATGACACTAGGTACTTTCTGTCTAAAGCTAACAACTGGTGTTAAGATCTTTGTACATACAATTATAATCACTTAACTCAATAAAACAACACTAACTCCAGGTATATTAAAGATGGCTAGTAAGGACGCACTATGTAAATCCTTATTGTAGAAATGGCATCTGTGACAAACGTTACGGCATGAACTATTAGAACAAAGTGCTTGGATACAATGAGCGATATCAAAATTAGTTGCCAATGTAAACTAAAAGCAACAGCTAACAGAAATATGGCAAAGCGTAACAGAGTAAAGAAAACAGAGTAAAGAAAACGTTTATAAAATAAATATAAATTTTAATTTTAACATATTTTCAATGTTTCAATTAACAATGTTGATTATATTATTTCGGCATATTTTTCATTGTCGATACAATGGCCGAAGAGGCTTCCTTTATAAAATAATAATTGTTATCCCTAATCTTACAATAAAATAAGTGGTAACAAACGTATAAGAATTTCGAATCATCCGAATGTGGAACGCATAAATTAACGGTCAGAGCGATTGAAAGGTTTCCCAGAGACGCAGGTTCGCATCTTGCTGCGTTTAAATTTTTATATCGGTTTTCAGAAATGTTTTCTAATCCTAACCATATATATATATATATATATATATATATATATATGTATATATATATATATATATATATATATATATATATATATATATATATATATATATATTAGGATTTAATTCAAGACCTAGCGTCTTGCGGAAATAGAAAATAGATAAAGTAAGTATTTAATTATTAAGGTAAAGGTGGAGATTAGAGTCATATAACTAGACGGCCTGAATCCACACCTTGAAAGGACAAGATGCGTAAATAATAATAAAAAATGCGTAAATAATAAAATCAAGATCAGAACCAGGTTCGATTTCCACTCAGGAGAGTAATTATATTTAAATTATTTTCACTTCCTCGCTCTGGTATGACAAAGTGCGGCGTTGAATCAACACATCGAAATGCAATATAAAAGCGTGGACCTAAAAAATAATAATTAGAAACTCAAGTGTTTTTTGTTTGTCTAAAATAATAACTTAGATTTACTCTGAGATTTATCAAGTCCAGTCTCACCATGACTCAATTTTCGGTAGAAATTGAAGAACGCTGTGTCCTGACAGTTCTTTCCGACAGGGTCAGTCAGAAACAACTTATTTAAAATATCCGAAAAAAACGTATACTTATAAAAAAATGACAATTACAGATAACAAATCGATTACCATAAACAAATAAATTAAAGCAATCTAAAATAAATATATAGTAACAATGTAATCGCTTCTCTTCTGATCGATTTTAAATTTTTAATTGGGTCTAGAAATATTAAAATTCATGACTCACTCCAGAGCTACCTGCCGCAGTCTCCAATGAAGTTTTATTCGAGTCTTATATGAATAATAGATATAATGTCATCCAGTGGTTGGAAAGATTTCAAAATGTCACAGAAAATGTACTTGCCTGAAGCATTTTTGTAGAACTGAGCGCTATTGGGATCCCAAATTACATTATCGAAATAGTCATGAGAATATTATATAAGAGTATGTATTGTGAGAATTAGTGGTACCAAAAAAATTAAAAGTAGGCAGGAACAACCTTGTCTGTTATCCCCTTTTCCATGTGAATTCCGGACATTGCGTATGGTTTGGTAGAACTTAACACCACGTTTTGTCATCCTAAAGTATAGATTCTATTTGTAAATATTATCTTTGTGTGAAGTTTAAACTCACAACCTTTGTGTTTATATTCAGAAATTGTGCCACAGATTAAATAGATAGTATAAGAAATTGCAAAATAGTTATAAAGAGTTTAGTTTTACTATTATATATTAATAATTTTAAAAATATACCTACTGAAAGAATACCACACGAGTCCCGCAACTTTATTCGCGTAGATTAAAAAACGTGTAAACTGTCTTCCTTCTTCCCTTCGGCTGAACGTTGTCCGTCATGGCAGAAAAGTTTAATATATGCTACAATATTCATACGGACTAAAATAAACCATAATAAAAATGTACGAATGTACGAACTGTTTCTAATTTAACCATACCTAATCAATATTTACATTTCTGGCTTTTACCATAATAGTAACTGAACATGTACATCCAGAAACAATAATAAGTTAAAAAAAATACAAACAAGAAAAAACAAGAGAAACAAGAGTTTCACGATTTTTACACATTTTAAATGAACCTATTTTAACCGGATATAACACGTATATTTTGATTTTCGAAAATACATTTTTTAAAAACTGACGTTTCGAAAAAATTACAGTAGTCCTGTTACCACAGACTGTTATAAAGTGTTCAAAATGTCAGGCTTAAAAAAGTTCGTATACTAAAATGTATGCGATTAATCCGTTTAAAATAATTTCCTTTAAAAATATTAAACTATATGGAAGATAATAATAAATTATATATTATTTTTATAGCAATTTCAATTATTTTAATAGAAACTTTCAGGCTAGTACAAAGTAATCACTTAGCGAGCGTGGCTGCTTTCTTACAATCTAGAACGTTGTGGAGCTAAGCTTAGACGACCTCTGCATAATGGACGACGTGTATGGAAATTTATACCATCTTGGCGCAGTGGGACAGCGTCTGACTGTAAACGCGATTAGTTTTGGGTTCGATGTCTATTTGGGGAAATGATTGTATTAAAAAAATGTTTTCACTTCTCTGCTCTTGTAAGACAAAGAGCGACGTTGAGTTCGCCTCACACTCACAGTGTCTCGATTTCAGGCGGAATGTCTTGGTGGATTAGATAGTCTCTGACTACCTCGCTATGCGTGATAAAGCGCGAAGCTTTATATATATATATATATATATATATATATATATATATATATATATATATATATATATATATATATATATATGTATATATATATATATATATATATATATATATATATAAATAACAGATATCTCTGTTCTATTCTTAACTGTTCTTTTAATAATATTTTGATGAAATTACCTATTTTTTAATAACAACCTCAGAAAAAGACTAGATATAATTGCTAGAATGAAGGGAAAGAATTAGTTTCATAAGTTCTCTAAGAAGTAGAGTTTACTTTGTAGTTATTAATTGAATTTAAATTAACATCCACGCATATTGGATTACGCGCGCTCTAAACAGATTACCTAACATAAGGTTGAATTCTTTTAACTTAATATTTTAAATAATTAAACTACTCTTGTATATAAAGATTTTATACTGACTATACTATTTTTAATTTTTTTAAGTGATTTTACATTAAAGATTATATTACATTTTTGATTTTGCAAAGTGCAGTGTAGCAGCGTCTAAATGTAAACGTAATCGGTGGGTTCGATCTCCACTCGGAAGAGTGATTATATTTAAATTATTTTTACTTCCTAGCTCTGGTAAAAGACAAAGTGCGGCGTTGAGTTCCACCACTCACCACGCAATGTATCGAATGACGTGGAAAGCGAAAAACGAAATGTCTTGACACTAGGTACTTTCTGTCTAACCTGCTATGCGGGATAAAAGCGTGAAGCTAAAAAAAAAATTGAACGCAACGGAATTCGAACCCTCTTGGACACCAAAAAGTCTAATCCGGTGATTGTGGTCTTCTCGCACGTTTTTTAGGAGGTAGTCATAGGAGATTAGGGTAGATGAAACGTCCGTTCGATTTTAAAGCCCATTGATATATTTCACTAAAATAAAAGTACATTTATAAAGGCTGCTTGTCGTCACAAAATTAATAAAAAGTATATAAGGTGACGTGTGAGTCTTTTATAGTAAACGTCAAATGACAAACTATATTCATATTTTGATCTACCGAGTTATCAAACAATCAGTTGATATTGAGCAAAATCAATTGAACAACTATATTCAACTGATATTCCAACAGAATTTAACTAAAATAAATACTTTTGAATTATTTATTTAAAAAAAACCTAAGGTAATAATAATATGGGAGCGTGTTGCTCGTAATTTTCATATATATTTGAAATCTCACTTGTAATATTCCCATTGCCAAGTCTCCGCTGTCATTTTACTAATTGAAAAGTTTATAGAATTAACTATAAGTTTCACTTTGTAAAATTTTGCTTCATCAAAGTATTTGAACACTTTGCCGTGCATGCGTCGTTTGGATTATAGCTTTAGACAATCGGTTTTTTTTTCATAAAGATATTCTTTTACTGTTTTTGGAACTCACGATCGATTGGGGATGAGTTATTGGGGGTTCCCACTCCAGCTCCACTTCCAAACCGGCCTAATACCCACTATAACCTCACGGTGTCTTCAACTGCTGGGGACGGGAACCCTAGCGGAGGCTAATGAGGTTCCGCTAACCAACACGCATTGATTTCTACTAGTAAATTGTAAATTAAAGTGTTGTAACTAAGATCTATTTTGAAAAAATAGACGGAGGATACACACACACACACACACACACACACACACACACACACACACACACACACACACATATATATATATATATATATATATATATATATATATATATTTATTTTCTAAAAAACTATAGTTACGCTACTTGGTTTTTGTCATATTGTTATGTCTATCAACATTGCCCAAGCGCCTCTTTCCATTTATAACATTTTAAATATGGAAAATATTCAACAAAAATAACAACCAACCCTTATATTAGTGTCCGACGGAAATAAGATGGTCGTGAATTCCATCCGCATTCCACTGGAAGAAGTGTTAACATTTAAATCAGTTTCTCATTATACTAGAACTAAGGGGAATTTTACCTTGAAATTGGGCGGAAACAGAAAAACGTAACTTAACACTGTATCTCTCTACCTACTGACCAACATATCCGGATGATGCAAAAGAAAAAACTAACAATAAATCACTCATATAAAATTTTCGCACGCTTATAAAAAATTTTCAACTCATTATTTTATAAATTCTGGCCAAAAATCAAGCGAAACGTTAATAATTTATGAACTGCCAACGCCATGTGTTTATTTTCGGTAATCTCGAAGCTACTACGCGCTGTCAGCAAACATATACTCTCATGTGTGTATTTAAGAGTATTTATGTATGTACCTACTCAACCCTACCCTGTGGTAGGCTAATAACACTTAATGGGAGTTATTTTAAAACAATATCGATATATATATATATATATATATATATATATATATATATATATATATATATATATATATATATATATATATATATATATATATATATATATATATATATATATATAAAAAACTGTTATTTATTCATAGAGTGACAGACAGACAATATATAAAAGAATTTATATTAACATCTGTAAACTGAGCGTTGCTTAGCAACGTATGTATGTATATGTCACTTTATATAACAATATATATCATATTTGTGGTAGTGAGTATTATAATTAATTTATTTATTTAATATATTCTTTGAGAATTATATTTTGATAATAATATTAGCGTTTTGCACTCGTTGTGTATATAAACTGCAACTGTCTCAAATTTTATACTCTTCCGCCAAACGCTACCAAAACTACCGGAAGTACATACCGGAAATTGGATTTGTAGGTTTCTTGGGGAATGTAGGGGAGCACTAATATAGTTCGATAACTTTTTACGGGCGGAATTTTTTATTTTTACTTTCATTTTTTATTATTATTCAATATTTTTCTATAGGACAGTCAGAGACAACGTAGTGTCAAGACACTCCGTTGACAACTATCAGCCAAGAATTATACCTAGCTACCCATGTATGTTTATACATACCCACCAGCTACTTATTTATAATTTTTCTTTTTTTTTAGCTTCACGCTTTTATCCCGCATAGCAGGATAGCTCCGCTTTCCACAGAATTCGAGATACTGTATATTTAGTGGTGGAACTCAACGGCACGCTTAGTCTTACTAGAGCTAGGAAATGAAAATAATTAAATTATAATAATGCCCCCGAGTGGGAATTCAAACCACAACCGATCGCGCTTACAGGCAGATGCTATCTTTCTGAGCCACGACCGGCCTATTCTAATTTATACACATTTAGTACTTTAACAAATTATTTGCTAGATCGACACGTCCTCGTACATTGTGTACGTTTAATAATGAAATAATAAAACACGTATCCAGTTCATTAAAAATATTAATAATAAAGTACCATTGCCGGTGTGTCATTGAGCTACTCGGGAATGTACATACTGCGCTTGTGCGATTATTACGTTGGAAACAATAAGATATAATTTTTTATATCAAGGCATTATATATGATATTACCGATTAACGTGTCTACGTGGTCTTATAAATTTTTATTTAGATCTTCTTTATGAATATCTTTCTTTTCAATATATATCTTTTTATATGAAACTATTTTAAACGTATTAATCGCAAGTGGTGTTTGTCCGTCTGTCTGTCTTTCTGTGACCACGGACTACTGTAAAGTGTTCGAAACGTCAGGTGTCCAAAAATGTATTTTCGAATACCAAAATATACGCGATTAATCCGGTTAAAATAATTTCATTTATAATGTGTACACATAATGATCGTATTATTTAGATACTTTAGGATCAATATATATTTTTTTTAACTTCACAATTCATCTCTAGCGGAGTAGACACAGAGAACTGACATCTTTGTATGTATAAAGATATCATTACATATAAGAATGTCAACCTTAGCATTTCCTTAAAAAAAACCTAAAACACACAAAAGTAAAATATATTTCGTTAATCTGGAAATACTATTTATAATTAGTCTTAAACATTAAATTATAATCTATATATTAATATTTGAAACAAAATCAACCTCTTTTTGCGAAAATTAAGCTGCACGAGCTGTTATCGTAGTAATTTTTTTTTTTTCATAAAAAATGACACTTTGCTAATATTACACACATATTTTACGTAAGGCCACTAAGTTTCCTTATAGTAAATATATAAAATTTTGGCAACTAAATATCTTCTAAAATGAGAGACATAACTCATTTGATGAACTTCTTTAGACATCCAAGAAGAACGGGTTCAAATTCACTTTCAGTTAACCTTTATAGAACGAATATATGTATGATTTTATTAGATAAACAAGGCCACATATATTTCTGTTTTTACGCTTTTATCGGGATAAAAGCAAATGGTAGACAGGAAGTGCCTAGGTCACTCCGGACTCCGCTTTCCTCTGAATATGAAACACTGCGTAAGGAGTATCGGAACTCAACGCCGCGCGTTGTATTACCAAGGAAATGAAAAGAGAATAAATTTAACAGTATCATTCCTCCGAATGGGAATCGAACTTGCAACCGATCACGTTTACAGTCGGACTCTGTCACGCTGCGTCACGACCGGTCACGTACATCATTCTTTATATTTTCTTGGTTGGAATACAAGCGCTATGAAAGCATGGACATTATAAATAGGACAATATATTTCAAGATAGAGATTTTAAATGGAACTGTAGAGCAATGCATTGCTTAATAAAAGTTTAGACTAGCGATCTATTAACTCCTGACGTCGTTATTCAGTATGAGCCCGACCTGCGTTATGTTTTTAGCTTCACTCTTTATTCTGTAGGGTAGACAGAAAGTACCAAGTGTCAAGACACTCCGCACTTCACTTACCACCAAATTCGAGACATTACGTGTTGAGTGGTGGAACTCAACCGTGCACTTTGTCTTACCAGAGCGAGGAAGTGAAAATAATTTAAATATAGTCACTCCCCTGAGTGGGTATCAAACCCACAACCGATCGCGTTTATAGTCAGACGCTGTCCCACTGCGCCACGGCCGGCCTCTTGTTATTTTATAAAAGCGTATACGTCCCCATTAGACTTGAGAAGGATCATCAAGTATGGAATTTTTGTTGTATTTACTTCCACAGATAACAGATACAGATGTATAAGTTAGTACCTGAAATTCGTTGTGTTAATATCATTTTTTTTATTTTCTTCTCAATGACATTAGAAATCATGTCATCCTTTCCCCGACAATAAGACGGTTTTAAACTCTTGCCAGACACATTTAAACTTTAAAAATATATAAGTATACTTTCGTATTAGTATAAAAGGTGAAATTAATATATGATTCTTGGGAATCTATAAAATAAATATATACATTTTTACGTTTTTTACATTTTTTTATATTTGGTTTTATGTTAAAATGTTATAATGAGAGACCAAAGTTATGGGTTCATTTACCACTGGAAGGAATAATAATTTATTTAAAATATTTAGATTTTTCGCTTTGTTAGGACAAAGCGCAGCGTTTAACTCACAATGTTAACGCCATGTTTTGAATTCGGTGGAAAGCGAAATACAAAGTGTCTTAACACTGGAAATTTTTTATCTACCCTGCTATGCAGGATAAAAATGTAAAACTAAAAAACCTCACAATATCGGATATATAAAGCCGCGGTAAACTAATGTATAGTAAATTATACACGTACATAAATTCATAGTATTGGAATTCACCTCACATGTCACATCGCATGACCGAAGGCTGAGTATGATTGGAAACATTCATATTTAAAAAAAATATTTATAAACTCTCATAATCTATACCTGAAGACCATCATGGTGCAGTTGAAATATGATTAATTAATAGCAGTAATTGTAGGTTTGAATCTCACTTGGCAGAATATTTCTATGTTTTATATAAACCAGTTTAACCAGTATTTAAAAAAATAGAGTTGTCAAAGACAACCTGGTGTCAAGAGACACTCTGCTATTGACAGTCACTGCTTTCCGCCCGAAAATCGAGACATTGCGAGTTGAATGGTTCTACACCGCTCTATATCTTACCAAAGCGAAGAAATGAAAATAGATTTTGAATAATGGGTTTTCCCCGAGTGGAAATAGAACCCACAACTAACCCCGCTTACTTAGACAATGTCCACGATTGGAAAACCAACAGTACGAACTAGATTTTCTCGGATTACTTACATTGCAATATACGGGAGTTGATTATTGACTTAAAATAAATTTTTATTAGCAAATTGCATTGAAAAAAAAGGATTATATGTATATACCATTCGAATGCTTATCAAAATTTTTATTAAATATACTCTTTATAATTGTTTTTCCTATTAACGATTCATAATATTAAAAAAAAATTTTAAATACACGCAAAAATCTTATCTTATTCTAAGACTACCTTCATAAAATCCTATGGCTACAGTACTGCATTCTTTTATTTCATTAGCTACCAAAATTGCTTGCGTGGTTACAACGAATATCGAAAAGTTTCATACCATTGTATGTTAAAGTATTTAGAACTGCACGCAACATTTTTACGAAATTACAACAAAAACATATATATATTTTTTAATGCATCGGAATTTGCTTCACGCTTTTATTCCACATAGTAGTCTACATAGTGTCAAGGCACTCCGTACTCCGCTTTCCGCCGAATTCTAGATATTGTGTTCGTGTGTGTCGTGTGCATTGATAGAACTCATCACCGCGCTATATCTTACCAGAGCGAAAAAATGGAATTTAAATATAATCACTCCCCCAAGAGGGGATCGAACCTACAGCCGATGGCGTTTACTAATGTAAACGCGATTGTGGGTCTCCCTGTCCCACTGCGCCACGATTAGCCTCAATTTGAACCTGTACCCTCTTAAGTAATTAATGTGTAACTCTTCAGAACATTTGAAAACAAGGCAGTGTTTAACAACGCTTTTAATAACCGACTAACCAAAACAAGGAGGTTATCAATGCGGCCGATATCTTTTTTTTGTATGTACAGCGATTACGCCGAAAGTTCTGGACTGATTTACGTGTTTATTTTTTCGTTTGAAGCAGTAAGGCTGCCATTTGGTCAGACAACAAATATTTTCAGTATATATAGTTTACGAATATATATATATATATATATTCGTAAACTATATTCAACTCGCACACCCCTATCCAAAAAACGACCTGTTCAAACAATACGGTTTCGAAAATCAATAGCGGGAAGGGATGTTAAAAACTTAATACCCCTATTTATAATTTAATTAAGCTTTCTTACAATAAAAGTTATTTCTAGACCTCGTTCGTAGTGGTATATAATTATTAATATTTAATGTTTATTACGTTGAGTTCCCAACATCTCGAATTTGGGATTAATGTTGCAAACGGAATGGATGAGGGAAAAACGTGAAGCTGCTACATGCCTTAAAATCTATATAAATAAATAAAATTTGAATGTGTCTGTTTGTAATCTTGTGTATACACGGAACATATACCTAAATATTTTTTTCAATTTTTGTCTATTTATCCCGTTTAATCTCTGGAACGGCTAAACCTACTTTGATGGGACTTTCTCCGTTACATATAATAATGTAATAATTTCAGATATTATTTTTAAAAAACGTATAAAAATTTAAACGTAGCGGGAAACGAACCCGCGTCTCTTGGAAACCGTCCAAGTGCTCTGACCGCTAAGCCATGTGTTCTACTACGGTTTCCAAAAGGTACGGGTTCGAATCCCGCTGCGCTCAAATTTTTACGTTTTTTAAATAACGTTTTCTAATCCTGAAATGTGTGGAATAACTCTTTAAAATAGTACAAATATTATTTAGATATGTTGAATTCCACGTTCGAGAGAAAAGTAGAGAAAATGTAACAGTGAGCACAAACGCCACTTGCATATTATACATAATTGTATGTTGAGACGACCTTAGATACTTATATTCTAAGATTAATTCAACCCAACCGGATGTGAACCTACTACCACCTTGATCAACCCCAGCGTACATGTCTATTGCGTCATATATCATAAATCTGTATGAACTATGAAGAGATAACTGACATACCTTCGTCTATTAATTCTAAGCGTTGAGACGTAATTTTAAATGAAAAACCATTATACAAGTCATTTTCTAATATTAAACTTGAGAGCTTCGTAATGGCACCATAATGAATCCTTTCAACCTTTCACTGCTCCTTAGGCATGCCTTTCTATTTACTTCGTATATCTTAATAAGAAATTATTCAGTAGTGTATCTACTTTATTTTTATACTAGCGGCCTGCTCACTGCTTCTCTTCTAATAACTATATATTATATTCCAAGACATAAATATTATTATTATTACGTTTAGTTTAAATTATATTATTATTACGTTTAGTTTAAATTACCTAAATCACTGAGTCTCGAGACCGGTCGTGGGGCAATGTGACAGCGTCTGACTGTAATCGCGACCGGTTATGGGTTCGTTCCCCACTCGGGGGAGTGATTATATTTAAAATTACTCTCACTTCCTCGCTCTGGTAAGACAAAGTGCGGTGTTGAGTTCCAACACTCAACACGCAATGTCTCGAAATCGGTGGAAAGCGAAGTATAGTGTCTTGATACTAGGTACTTTCTGTCTACCCTGCTATGCGGGATATAAATAAAAATAACTAAGAGCACTGTGTCTTTACCGACACTGACATGGATACGTAATAGATAATGTATGAAAGAATAATTACCACGGTACAATGCCGAAACTTTGATATTACTGATAGTGTGAATATGCCTTAACGAATTCTAGATAGCATTCGGTGTCAGTCATGTTTTGTATGGTTTTTTCAAGAAAATATATGGACTGTGATTTGTCTGTCAGTATCATTGTCATTCACAAGTAGATTTTAACAAGACTAGCGACTACTCTAAGTTTGCGGAAATACATATGTTGTCGACTCGAAATCTTTATTTCTTTATGTTTTATGATTTAGCTGAGTTTACAATCGTATCTACCGTACCCCTTGACGAAATTATTAATACAAATACAAGCGTTATATAAGGTTGAAATTATGGGGTATAATCGTAAATTCGAAGGTTAGGATATCCAAAGGGAATTATTTTTAATTTATAAATATTTCTATGACGTAACATACCTTTAAACACACTCCAATTTGAGTAAAACCAAAGAATGAAGTGTCTTTAATTAATTTCACACTACACTAAGCAGAAAATAAAAAAATAAACCACTATGTAACCCAGACCAAGGAAATGAATGTATTCAGACTTAAAATGTTATACACGGTGGACAGCGCCTGACTGTAAATACGGTTGTATTGTGTTGTGAGTTTGATTCCCACTCAGGAAAATAATTATCTGTAAGACAATGTACGGTGTTAAGTTCGTCACTCATGTAGTGTCGTATGCAACATAGTGTTTTAACACTAAATTGGTCTCTGGCTACCCTGCTTTGCGGGATAAAGGGTGAAGATGCTTTTTTTAATATTAAATGAAGTCAAAAAAATACATTTGATACAATTAAATGTTGTTTAAACACTAATTAAAATCTTAGAGTGTGATTAAATTACATTAAGCCGGTTCGAATAAGTTTATCACAATTTTATCCGTTGTTAGTATATAAAATTATCCTCAAAAGTTAAAGATAAGATGTTTATCCATACAATCTTTAAGTACACTATAGGAGCAAATGGCTTCACGCTTTTATCCCGCGTAGCAGGGTAGACAGAAAGTACCTATTGCCAAGACACTCCGTAGTTCACTTTTGAGACATTTTTGAGACCGAATTTGAGACAGTTTAGTCGGAACAAGCAAAAAGATAGATAAGCATTGTAAAATATGTTATTTTTTTATATGTTCTGTGTATTTAGTATAAAGTGGTTATTTTAATATAACAAAGAGACAGTCCAATTTAATATATTAGTATAATAAAATATATATAATCATGACTTCAATGTTCACAAAAAACAAAATAATAAATATATATACAAATTTTCTAGGTCTTGAGTGAAACTATTTCAAGCAAGCAATTCGCGTATATTTTGGCAGTCTCACCTGTCTACCTGAGACGACGGACTTCTGTAAAGTGTTCAAAGCGTGGGTTTGTCTAAAATGTGTTTTCGAAAACCAATTATAACCATTACTTCGGTTAAAGTACTTTCTTATTAAAATGTTAGAAAATTCGATGCGGGAGATCTCTCTTAGGTCTGGTCTAGTAAAGCGTAGCAACACTGGGTGAAAAACTTTATTGAGGATTTTATTTTTATGGTTTTAAAAACATTGGTTATCGACACCATCGTGGCGCAGTGGGGCAACGTCTCACTGTAAATACGATTGATGGTGAGTTCGATTCCAACTCAGGGGAATGATTATAATTAAAATTATTTTTTAATTTTTAGAGTATATTAGTATAGCTTCATGGTATTATCGCGCATAGCAGGGCTTACAAAAAGTATCTAGTGTCAAGACACTCCGTACTTCGCTTTCCGTCTCATTCGAGACATTGCGTGTTAATTGGCGGAACTCAACACCGCTCTTTGTCTTACTAGAGTGAGGAAGTGAAAATAATTTTAAATAAAATCACTCCCCCGAGTGGGGATCGGACCCACAACCGATTGCGTTTACAGCCAGACGCTGCCACACCGCACCACGACCAGCTTCGACAAGAGAATATAATGCAGTTAAACTTTTAATGTCATACCGTATCATTGAATCTCTCATTAACTCTGTCTTGCGGCTTCCCACTCAGCCGCCACTTATAATAAGATTTTTTTGTTAACAAGTAAACTCTACATTTTTAAACCAGGCTTCTATACGTCAATGGATTATATGTAGTAGGTACTAGTTTAAGAATTAACTCGTGTATATATAGTTTGTTTTTTTACTAATTTTATAGTGTTATTCCACACTTATGATGAGAAAAAAGTATTGAAAAAAACATGAACGCAGCAGAATTTGAACCCGCACCTCTTGTAAGCCGTTCAAGTGCTCTGAACGCCAAGCAATGCGTTATAGATCGGCTGCGTCGAAATTCTTATACGTTTGTTACGTTATTTTTATTGTTAGCATCTCTGTAAAGAAATTTATACTTTTAAATTTCTACTACACAAAGATTATTAAGAAATAATCGTTTGGCCAGAGAGAATGCTATTGATTTTAATATTTTACTATTTTTAAAGTGTAATTCCACACTTAGGATTAGAAAACATTTTAAAAAAAACGTATAAAAACTTGAACGCAGCAGGATTCGAACCCGCTTCTCTTGGAAACCGTCCAAGCGCTCTGTCAGATCTTTTCTAACATAGTTTATTTACAAGCGATGTAATGTTTTCATATTGTTACTGAAAATATATGATCTTAGTATTTATAAAGATGAATAAAGAAAGGTAACAATTGGGAGTACGTTATTTTTTTCAATTTAAAGCAATACCTGAGAGAAAATCAAAAGAAATTTTAATTAAAAAATACCTTTTCAAAAACAAGCTATTTTTATAATCAACCTTTTCAAAAACAAGCTAATCTTATCATTTGATATCCATATTTGGTGGGTTTTGTATTTATAATCCGCCATTTTGTAGCGGCGGCCATTTTAGATTAACAACACTATTGATTATATTATATGTAATTTCATTGTCATCGTGACTGAAATAATCCAAATTTCAAAACACCAAATAACTAATATGGCAAGTTAAAAAAAAGCTTATATTATAAAGAGTCTTAAAATTTTACTAAAATATACCAAACTTAATGTTTTTTAATACCTTTCTTTACTAATTTTTACTTCTTTACTTCTTTACTAATGACCACTTATACACATTTTAAATGAAACTATTTTCAACGGATTAATTGCGTATATTTTAGTATTCGAAAACATATTTTTGGAAACCTGACGTTTCGAACACTTTACAAAAGTCCGTGGTCAGGTATACTCAATAGAAAATATCTTATTTATATAGTGCTTAACTGCAATATCGAATACAAGCCATCATATGGATTCTACACGAATCTATTAAATAACTATACAGATCATAAAACCTCAATATATCTACTACAAACATCTACACATGACATCTCGGAAGTTGGCGGCGTTGAGTTCCACCACTTAATACGAATTATAACGACATAAGACGTAAAAGAGGAAAACGGAATATCTACACACTATTTTTTCTCTTTCTACCATTAGATTTATTTTTACCTAAAAAAAGTTATTTTTTGAAGATAAAAACATAAATAAATCGAACCTACAACCGCCTGTAAACAAATAAACTCCTTTACGCCACTGTACCGTTCATAAAAAGTAAAGAACTCCTCCCCTGTAAATAATTTATGTTTCATTTTTCCACTTTTGTTTACTAACACAATACAATATCCTATTGTGTGTTTAAAAAATTGAGGTCGATTGTTGATTTATAGTCTATATAGAAATCGGTTAATCAAATACCGTATATATTCTGGGCAATTGTGCATTATTTGAACAATAAGGAAAAGAAAAAAAATTAAACAACAAAACCCAAAGGAAATAAGGATTTCTTTTTATTTTAATATTTTTAAAGTGTTATTCCACACTTAGGATTATAAAATATTTTTTAAAAATAAAATATAGTATAAACCTTTGAACTTAGCGAGATTCAAACCCGCGCCTCTTGGAAACCGTCTAAGCGCTCTGACCGCTAAGCCATGCGTTCTACTACCAGCTGCGTCGAAATTCTTATACGTTATGTTACAATTTATTTACGTTTTTAGCAATCTCTATAGAGAGATTTTTACGAATTTCTTCAACACAAAGATTATTAAGAAATAATTGCTTAGCAAGAGAGAATATTATTTATTTTAATATTTAATTACAAAGATAATTATAAAGAGTTATAATAATTATAAATATTTTTTATACGTTTAAACTTAAGACTATTAGTGGTAACGTACAGTAATCATATCTACTGGTCATCAGTTCTAAGCAGAATCAGTAAAACTGTTTGGATAGCCCAAACGTGTTCCTATTCGTAAGGAAAAATGAAAATTCATTAATTTTGGTATACATATTTTTTATAGCTTTACACTTTTATTCCGCATAACATGTATAAGAAGTATCTATTGCTAAAACACTACATACTCCACTTTCCGCCGAATTCGAGACATGACGATCGGCGAAACTCAACGCCGTACTTTATTGTAAATTATTTATACAAGAATATTTATTTGTTACGGAGTTAATAAGCTGCTGGTGGTTCGATTCCGGCCCTACAAGTATGTCATATTACCTCTATATTTAAAATGGGATTATTAAAAACTTAATAATTTAACTTTTTAAACTTATACCCCTTTTTATAGTCGCTCGAAGTGTTTCCCTTTTCATTTTGAACTCGACTCGAATGAATATGTCACGGCCATAAAGGAAATGAAAGTTGGTAGCGTCTGACGAGAGGGTTCGCATAGTGACGTGTGTTGTATCTTAAATCTCTATCTGGGAAATATATTTTTAACTTGCCAGGGCTACAATATACTTGTAAGTAAAGTACTGGAAATAACATATTTTTTTAATTAAACGCATAGAAGTGTAGATAGAATATACCTAGTGTCAATACACTACTAATATTTCTTTTTCTACCGAATTCGATACATTGCATATTGAGTGGTGCAACTCAACGCCGCACTCCGTTTTAACAGAGCGACGAAGTGAAAATAATTTAAATATACAGTTATATAGTAAGCTTTACCTAATAATTGTGAACACAACTCGGTGAAAATTTGTTATATTCATATATTTGAAATAGTACTTTCTACAACAATTTATATATGATATGTACTAAGTATTAAAAAGGTATAGAAAGTCTGTATAGAAATTCTAAGCATATATTGTAATGAGCTATTATTTTATGACTGGTTGTGCGAATTCATCGGTTTAGAATTTAACATTGCAAATCTTTTTTTTATAAATTTAAATTAAAGTAATCCAAGTTAATCCTTATTAAATACCTATTGTCCAATGAAAGTGGCGTCAAAATTGGTCAAGCCGTTCCAGTGATTACAGCAGGATAGCCAGAGAAAACCTAGAGTCAAAATCGTGAAATAGAGTGTTAAGTAAACTCAACTCAGCGCTTTGTCTTACCAGAGCTGATAATTGAAAATAAATTTGAAATATCATTCATCCGAATGGGAATCGAACCCACAACCAATCGCGTTTTCAGTCTGACGTCCCACTGTGCCGAGATGACCACATATAATAAATAATAAAATTGACAATTCCCAATCCATAGAGTTCATATAATAATTCTAGATATATATTTTTAGGCTTTATACTATTTATAGTTGTTTAATTTAAATTATATTTAAATTTTTATATTTATATTTAAATTATTTTTACTTCCTTGCTCTGGTAAAGATAAAAAGCAGCGTTAAGTACCACCACTCAACACGCAATGTCTCGAATTCGATCGAAATTGAAGTACGGAGTGTCTTGACACTAGGTACTTTCTACCCTGCTGTGCGGGATAAAGAGTGTGATGCTAATATATATATATATATATATATATATATATATATACATATATATATATATATATATATATATATATATATACATACATATATATATATATATATATATATATATATATATATATATATATATATAAGATCTACATTTTTAACCTTTTACTCACTATTGATTTGTAACATGTTCAAGAGACTGAATTCTAGAATTAATGCCATATCCTACATTGCTACTCAAGGTAGATTACGTCTACTTTCACGGGCCCAGAGACAGCCTTGAGATATTTTCAGTTGAAATGGGAACAAGCAGCTGGTAATTCCAACGCCGTAATTATATTCATACTTTATCGATATCTAATTTTATTCGTGATGTTTTGAATACTTTCCTTATTGAGACGGTAGTTGTGTATAGCGAAAACACTAATATATGTGATTAAAATTTTGGAAATTCTATATAGTTTTTTTATTTTTTGTTTCCCATAATATAACAGAGGCCATCGTCGTGGTGGCGGTAGCTGTACTAACCTGTAGACTATGGAAAATATAACGGATAAGTATGAAACTTAGCATTGAGAAATTATACATAGAGACTGACCTGTGGGTGGATGGGGTAGCATACAACCCCCCGCTGTTAGGTAGCGTCTCGTAAGAGGCGGGTATCCTAGTAATTTGGTGGTAGGAGGTTAATCCTCCGACTGGCTCGCGACCACTATCGTGACAAAAACGATCCGCCAAATATCTGATGATGTGTGTCGGTTTGATGCCATATAAGCCAGCTCTCCTTATTCCCACCCATCCATTCCCTCATCTCCTTTCACTTCCATCTCAAGGCCGGCAACGCATCTACAACTCTAATGTCGTAGGCGAAGGTGACCACTTACCATCAGGTAGCTGTTCTGCTCGCTTTTCTTCTTTTTCCATAAAAAAAAGAGAAAAAAAAACAATATTTTAATATAATAATACATTAGAAAGAAATGTATGAATATATTATACAACGCTATTATATGTTTAACATTAACTTTTATATACATCCATTAACTCGTTGCCTAGGCAACGCATTTTTTTTAAAAAATTGGAAATTCTACTAGTAAAAATATAATTTGCATTTATATAAAGCTCTTTTTATTGCGTTCAGGAATCGAATACGTATCTACAGTGTCAGATCGTTGTTTTTTCCAATGCACCACAAAGGCTATTTAAAAGAGTTCTAATATAAATCGTCCATTCAGTTCAATTCAAAACCGACGCCGACCGTTATAAGTGATTCACAAGCACTTTACAATTTACGAACTAACTGAATGTCCTACTTTTAGAGATAATCTACCCACAGTTGCTTTGTTCAGAGTGCATTTGTGTTAAGCTTGTTTCATAGTAATGTTAATTAACTAGCTACTGCGTGCGGTTTTCGTTAATTGGGTACATAGAGAAGTAAGGAAATTAGATCTTTGATTTTTATCACTTTTTTTTAACTTCACGTTTTTATCCCGCATAGCAGGGTAGACAGAAAGTACCTAGTGTCAGCACACTCTGTACCTCGCTTTCGGCCGAATTCAAGACATTGCGTGTTGAGTGGTGGAACTCAACGTCGCAATTTGTCTGCACCAGACCGAGAAAGTGAAAATAATTGAAATTTAAATTGAAAGCTTGACGGAGAGTACCTAGTGTCAAGACACTCCGTACTTCGATTTCCAACGAATTCGAGACATTGCGTGCTGAGTGGTGGAATGCAACGCCGCATTTTGTTTTGCCAGTGCGAGGAAGTGAAAATAATTTAAATATAATCACACCCCCGAGTGGGGATCGAACCCACAACCGATCCCGTTTTCAGTCAGACGCTATCCCATTGCGCCACGAACGGCCTTAATCATTATTACATGAAATTTTAAATGAAACTGGTGGAGCAGTGGGACAGTCTGACTGTAAACGTGATCGGTTGTGGGTTCGATTGTCACTCGGAGGAATGATTATATTTAAATTATGTTCGTTTCCTTATTCTGGTAAGCAAAGCGCGGCATTGAGTTCCGCCACGCAATGTCTCATATGTACATATTGGACAGACAGTCAGTCTACCCGAGGCCACGGACTACTGAAAATCGTTTAAAACATCGTTTAAAATAGTTTTTTTTAATATTAAGTTTATTTTGTTAATATTAAGCACAAGGCAAAGCGACATTGATCTTTTTCTTTTCTTTCTTTCTTTTTTCAATTTCCAAAATTCGAGATATCGTCATATATAGTTAGCTGGAGAAACGCGGAGAAATAAAAATAATTAAAATGTAATCATACTCCCAAATGATTATCGAACCCATAACCATAGTGTACAGTCAGACGCTATCCCACTGCGTCAAATGGTAAATATACAAACACTACATACTCTATTACAAATATACTCCTATCATAAATCAACACTTAACTAATGGATCCCAAGGGAATATCTAATAGAGTCTCTATAGAATACATGAATCATATGCAGAGGTCTCGCCTGTAGCCAAGTCAATTAAATATTACAACCGGCTATGGTGAAATTTCATTATAGTATAGATAGTCAGAGAGAGCCTAGTGTCAAGGCACTCCGTTGACTGCTTCCGAAATCAAAACATTAAATGTTGCTTGGCGAACTCAACGTCGCGCTTTGTCTTACTGGAGTGGAGAAATGACAAAAAAAATCAGTTATAATCATTACCCCTAGTTAACATGAACGCACTACCAATCGCGTTGACAGTCAAAATTTGTACCACTAAGTCACCATGGCCTTAAACTTATTTATAATTTTTACAATATTATATAACGCCTTCTTTAATGAATTCCTTTTTGTTCTGAAATGATAATTTACCTAATAGTAGCTTTTCTTTTGAAATTTAGTTATCATTGTTATTTTTGTATGATAAAATACGACGTTCAGTTCCGTCAGTCAGGATGTTGTAATTGTTATCATATTAAATATATATTTAGATAATATCGTATTAAATACTACTAAACATATTTAGATGAAACTTTAAAGTAACATGACTTCATAATAACACATAGAATAGAAAGATTTGGTATATTTTGCCCAAAGATACTTTCAACAGCTACTTAAATTATTTATGTCTTTTATTTAAAACGAAAAGCAGCGTTGAATTACGCAATTTTCTCTGTATCATGTATAATATAACGATGAAGTATCTAGTAAGAAATATTCTCTTTGTAAAACTGAGAACGTAAACAAGCATTGTTTCAGCGGCAGCGGGTCGGTGCGGAAGTTTCTCTTAAGCAGTGTCACGATGGCTCTCGACATACTTTAATGAGTTATTTGACGTATATATATGTATATATATATATATATATACGTACACACGTACGTGTATATATATATATATATATATATATATATATATACGTACGTGTGTACGTATATATATATATATATATATATATATACGTACACACGTACGTACGTTTATATTAGACGGGAAACCATTTAATACGTCAAATAACTCATTAAAGTATGTCGAGAGCCATATAATAAAACGTTGTATCAAGGCGATACTTGTGAAAGACAGGCCACCTGCAATGGGACAGCGTCCGACTTTAAGCACAATCGGTTGTGGGTTCGTTTCTCAATCGGGGGAATAATTATATTTAAATCATTTTCATTTCTTCTCTCTGGCAAGATGAAGCGCGGCGTTAAGTTCTGTCACTTAACACGCAATGTCTAGATTTGTGGCGGAAAGTAGAGAACTTTGAAATTGTCAGTGTTTTGACTAAGTCCTCTCCGACTACCCTGTGTGATAGTTATATAGTTAAAATTTTCACAAATTACAAATCTGAAAACTCGAATAAAATATAATATTTAAGGAGGCTTCTATACAACAGATATGATTTTTATATCGTTTTTATATATAATTGTACGGAACCTATCCTGCGTGACTACAATTTGCACTTGACCAATTTTTTATTGCAATCAATAAAATTAATGACATTTTAAATAATACACATTACTGTAAATAAAACGTAAAAAAAGGGATTATATTAAATTAAATTAAATTAATAAATTCATTATAGAAACTTGGAAACAGAGTGTTAAGAGAAAATATTCTGAACGCTTCAAGAGATTTAAATTTGATGGGTCATTAAAGCTTTATAACACTCCCGATGTTAATCCGCACCGTTTATTGTTTAAACGTAATTAAACGTTTATGGTCATTTGTTAGAAAGAAATATATTCACAATTCAATATTTATAATATTCTATCTATTGTGAACTTAATGATTATATTATATAAAATGATCTTTTATTGATATGATTAAATTAATATATTTTAAACGGATATATATTTAATAAACGGAACGGAAAGACCTGACGTTTCGAACACTTCACAGTATTTCATGGTCACAAGTAGACTGAGGTAGCTACTCACTACTGTAAAATGTTCGAAACGTTGGGTTTTCTAAAGTGTATTTTTGAATACCAAAGTATACGCGATTAATCCGTTTAAAATAGTTTCATTTAAAATTATAGTTGTGTTGAAATCCTTATATACATACATATTGGCATTATAAACCACCGTGGCACAATGAGATCGAAATAACAACCATCGCGATTAACAGTAGGAACAATGTGTTATGTGTTGTATTTAATTGTTTTTTTTTCACGGTATCGTAAGACAAAACGCGGCGTTGAGTACCGTTACCTTAAACTAAGATTTCTTTGCTTACCCGCCAAAAGTCATACCGTTTCAGTGACAAAATTTAAACATAGTTGATTCAAAATAAAAAAAACGTCGTATTATATACCTTTACGCTTTGATTCGCATATAAGGGTAGTCAGAAACAACTTGGTTTCAAGACATTACGTCGACTGCCTTGTGTGTCTTAACCCCGCTCCTTGTCTTACCTGGGCGGAGACATGAAGATAAATTTTAAATATAATCGTTCCACAGTTAATTGTATTTGCAATCAGAGAGCAAATGTCTCACTGCGCCACGATGGCCTTCACGTGTCTTACGAATAAAACATGTAAGATAAATAATATACATAACATATGGAAATCTATCTACAATTATCTTTGGCTGATATTGATTTTCTAACGGAGTAAGTAGGTTAACTAATTATTACGGTTGTAGCAGGATCATTACATTTGTTCTTTCGTTAACGATACCATTCTATGCACATATTTTATGTTATTTCTATTGTTATAACTGTCTATAGATCTTTATTTTATAATTTTTAATTAAATATAGTCTAAATTACTTCTTATTATGTCAGCTATCTGCCAATGAAAGTCCTGTCAAAATCGATATAGCCTTTCCAGAGATTACCTGGAACAACTATATAGATAGACAGACAAAAATTGTAAAAAATTATATTTTTGTGTATGCACCGTGTATAAATAAATACAAATTTAGTTAAAAGCGGTTATTTTAATATAAACGGCTATTTCAATTTTATTTGTGTAGAGCAAATATCGTTCTATCATTGTTACTATAGTTTAGATTTCCTATCACTTTCTAAAAATATTAGTTAAATATGAAAAAATCGATTGACCGATTCACTTCATTCACTCTGCTTCCTCCATAAAATTTCAAAAATAATAAATTTTAAATATATTTCAAATTCAACGAAATTAATTCGAAAAAACGTCTGTGAAAATCCAAAACTCTCTACAAATTGTGTGGCGGAGTTCAACGCCGCGTTTTGTCATACAAAAACAAATACAAACTTCCCACAACTTCAAACGAAACGTGAATCTATAACTGTCGTCTTCAGACATATCACAAGGCCATGCTAATTTAAGAGGAAAAATAAAGATTTAAAATATGGAATTTATCTTGAGATGATTTAACTTGAAAACTTTGAATAATGCACTGAATAAATCAAAAAGTTTCATCCAAATCATCCAAATGTCTATCAGCGTGCTTCATTGGAGTAATTTAAGCTAAATTGAGATATATATAGACAGGATGACTCAGGATATTCATAAACGAAATTTAAAATCAAAAACCAAATTCAAAATATCTTTCAGGCCGGTCGTGGCGCAGTGGGACAGCGTCTGACTGTAAACGCGATTGGTTGAGGGTTCGATCCCCATTCGATGGAGTGAATTATATTTAAATTATTTTGACTTCCACGCTCTGGTAAATACAAAGTGCGGCGTTGAGTTCCACCACTCACCACGTAATGTATCGAATTCCGTGCAAAGCAAAGTACGGAGTGTCTTGACACTAGGTTACTTTTTTATGTACCCTGCTATGCGGGATAAAAGCGTGACGCTAAAAAAAATGTGTTTCATTCAAATAAGCTATTAGAACATCCAAATCGACAATCAGCTCCTAGCTATTCTCGAGAAAATAGAACAACAGGTAAAATAGTCATGCTTAAAGTGTTCAATTGAAAGCAGCTTTTGGGGTAAATGTTGTTATTTTAAAAATTTGCCTTAAAAATAATTAATTAAAAAAAATTAAAGGAATAAATATATAATTATTTTTTAATATCCTGGTAGTCCCGGCATATATATCAAGTTCACAATATGACAGTATTGTATTGTAGTCGAATTCGGACACTTGTGCAAATTTTGAAGTAAATCAAATAACAAATCAATCAACTATTGTAACATTTTCTCATATTCCCATTAAAAATGTATAAAGCATATTAAAAATTATTCCAGCGAACGTTGTAGCTAGATATCAATAGCAACACACACTTTTTCTATATGAATATTCTTCATTTTTAAACCTATGAATTGTTTTAGGGCTAATCTATGTTATCATGGCGTTTATAACACCATAGTAATATAGACTATATTAACATGGTGTTTCGAGGAAGCGATACTTTTTAAAATTGACCATAAATCGTAATCCAATGGATTAAGAGAAGGAGTAAATAAGCCAGTCTTTGATAAAGTCTAGAGCAATCACAGCAATTCAGTTCTCTTTGTCACCCCAAGCCATATTAATGTCACAAAATATATAGACAATTTCGTTCATTTTGTTTTTGTTTTTTTTTACTTTCGCGCCAATCTTATAAAAATGACAGATTCCAAATTCAAAAGCGATATTTTGTTTATTTTTAATGATAACATTATTTATGGCCAGACAAAGAATAATTAATATCTAAATTAATACATATAAAACGTTAGGCTAATAAAAGCGTGTTAAAAATAAACACGGTCGTAACGTGGTTTTAGTACAAACAAACATTTTTTCGTTTGTCTTTTCGAATGAAGTAAGAATATACAGATCTTGAATTGAACCTATTAACACGTCAAAATAACGCCAAATTTTTGCTTGTAGCTAAAAAATTTTTTAATCTTTTTTTAGCTTCACGCTTTAATCCTACATAGCTGGGTAGACGGATAGTACCTAGTGTCAAGACAAGCGATGTACGGAACATCGCTTTCCACTGAATCTGAGACATTGCCTGTTGAGTAGTGCAACTCATTGTCGCACTTTGTCTAACCAGAGCGAGGACATGAAAATAATTTAATTAAAATCACCCCCCCGAGTGGGGATCGAATCCACAACCGATCGAGTTTACAATCCGACGCTATCCCACTGCGCCACTACCGACCTCATTTTTTTTATAAATGGTAACATTACAAAAATTGTTAAAATTTGCTTCAGACCGTAATTGACTCGAGCTAGCAGTATGAAAACTAGGCCTTATTCAACTAGCAACAGTTTCGTAATCTAAAGTAATTAAAATTTAATTATATGGCTTACATTTATATTTAAGTAGTTTCGTCTGAAAATTCGTTCTTGTTACACGAATATTTCGTGTTAATTATTTCATATAGAAACAGGTTTTATATTAAAGATGAAATCAAAAATTTACTTTTCCATGATATAATATATGTACATATATTGGTATTTACCATACACTTTTCGCTTTATTCGCATAGCAGGGTAGTTAGAAACAACCTATTGTCAAGACACTCCGTTGACTGCTTTTCGCCCGAAATCGAGACATTGCGTGTTGAAAGGCGAACTGAACGCCATCCTTAGTCTTACGAGAGATTGAAATAAATTTAAATGTAATCATTACAGCGAGTGGGAATTGAATACACAACCAAAACAACCAATAATTAACTCAAACACTCGATTTACAGTGTAAACACAATAGTCACTTAACATCAAAACGTCAGTAGTGTCAGTCACAAGATACCACATACACAAAAAGCGGTGATATAATTTTATAAAAAAATATATTTTTATTTTATATTGAATGTGGTGTACAGATAAAATATTAATCCTTTAATGTCGATTACGTTGAACAGTATAGCTATGAGGGTAATTCCATATACGTTATAGTTTAGAAGATCTCTTACTTACACACCAGACATACTAGATCTTTTATTTTTATTCACCTAAACATCACCCTGTCAGGCTCAAGAAAAATTTGTTCTAGCGCCATTTTGCTTATATTAAGTAGAATTTTTTTATTTTGTTTCATTTTTTTTCGTTAGTAACATTAGTAATACCTAATTTCTCTCTCACTCTCTCTCTCTCTATTTATATATATATATATATATATATATATATAAAATTATGAACTCTTTGTATTACTAACATAAAAAATCGTATGTGATAATTGATAAGCTTTTAGCTAAGTAACAACCGACCCCGCAAACATCGCAACACACAGACAGACAGATTACATAGTGCACATTTGACTTAAAAGCACGAGATTACAGTGTACATACGTAGGTAAGTCAAACTCAAAATCCTAGTGAAACTTTTGAAGCAAAGCTTATTTGTCTTTATAACGAGCCCCATTCATTCTACAAAGACGGATCTAGCGGCGGAACCGGAAGGAAGCTACGCGAAACCTTTTGATATTACAAAAATATTATAATTTAAACATAGGAAGAACATGGCTTCCCAAATAAAATAAAAGCAGCAAAGTGTAAAATTACAACCGAATTTGATGCAGACGGTGAGCATTACGCTTTCCTATGGTTTCCTCGTCTGCTCGAGCTCGAAGAATGGCGAACACATGGCGTAGGGCTTCCTGCATTTTAATCAATATACTTTATATATTGTTATTATTATATTTTTAAGTTTTTTTTTATTATATACGACAATAGAGGCCGGACGTGGCGCAGTGGGACCGCGTCTGACTGTAATCGCGATCGGTTGTAGGTTCGATTTCCACTCGGGGGAGTTATTATTATCTTAATTATTACCGCTTCCTCGCTCTGGTAAGGCAATGTGCGTCGTTGAGTCCACCATTCAACTCGCAATGTCTTGAACTCGGTGGAAAGCGGGGCACGACGGTGGCGAGGAGTGTCTTGACCTTAGATACTTTCTACCTACCTTGCTATACGGGATAAAAGCGAGAAGCTAAAAACTAATATAGTAACCACTTAAGACATTCCAATTTTATTCTAATTTTTGATACCTAATATAAATGCTTATTAACATTGTTGGTTATATTTTGGCGTGATGACTACCCTGCTAGAGACAAAGCGTGACGTTTAAAATAAATCAGGATCAGTTAAGTAGATAGTATGAAAGTGTCTATGAATATATATATATATATATATATATATATATATATATATATATATATATATATAATCTTTTTGAGGCCAAAGAAGGTCTGTAAGACATTGCTTGCGCAATAAGACCGCCTTTGCATACATTTTGTATTTGTGTTTTGTTATTTGTATGTTCTTTCTTACTTTTTCGCTTTTTGTGTACATAAATTATTGTATTCTATTCTATTCTAAGTTAAATTTTTATTAATAATTTTTTTAAGGGATACGGTATACTCGATTAAAACTTAATATGAATATATATACATAAAAAATAAAGATTTCGAATCGACAACATTTTCTTTAGCTAAACGCCTAATGCGAAATTGAGTTCGTTAAAGCTGATTCACACTATCAGTAAATTCAAAGATTTGGCACAGTATTGTTATAATTATTCTACCATACATTACCTATTATGTATCCTTGTCATTGTCAGTAATAACGGTACTCTCAGTGATAAATTAAGCAATAAATATATGTATATATATATATATATATATATATATATATATATATATATATATAAAAAGAGATATATATATTTATGCCGTGGAAGAGGCCGGTCGTAGTGAAGTGGGAGTGCGTCTGACTGTAAACGCGACTGGTTGTGGGTTCGATCCCCACTCGGGGGAGTGATTATGTTTAAATATTTTCACTTCCTTGCTCTAGTAAAAGACAAAGTGCGGCGTTGAGTTCCACCATTCAACACACAATGTCTCAAATTCGGTGGAGAGCGGAGTACGGAGTGTCTCGACACTAGGTACTTTCTGTCTACCCTGCTATGCGTGATAAAGCGTGAAGCTATAAAAAAAATAAACTTTTGAATTCAGTTTACAATGTGCGGATGTGACAAACATGATTATTGCATATTTTTTATAGTTTTTAGGAGAACCAAGTGTCGTAACACTCTATTTCTTACCTTCCGACCAAAATCGAAATATTGCTTGCTATTAAATATAAAATATTGTTCATAGCAGACGTTTAAAACTTTCAACAAAGCTTGGAAAGCGATGACGTAGGTTGAGCACTTACTGTTTATTACTTAAATAATATTTAACTTGTTTATGTCTATTATAAACCTTTTCACACAATATTGGTGTTATTTTTAAGTATTTTTTATATCTTTTAAATTTTAATTGCAAACATTTTTAATGTTATTCCAAATTGTTTCAAAGTATAGCGCAATCTTTATAATATATTTACATACATACTTGTTTAATAATACACCGCGTGTAAAAATCCTTTTAGAACATATTTTTTACTCAACATAAAAAACGACTTCGTCCATTTAGTTAAAATTTTGTACACGGATTTGCTAACAAACAAAATATGATTTAACCCAGCTATTGTTAGGAGTAAATATTTATACCAATTTACATAGAAAACCCAATTTTTCAAGCGTTAGATGAATCAGGCTATCATGGCGCAGTGGGACAGCGTATAACTTTAAAAGTAATTGGGTGTGGGTTTATTTCACCACTCTGGCAAGATAACGTGGCGTTAAGTTGCGCTACTCAAGTATCAATGTCTCAATTTTGAAGGGAGAGAGGAGATTGGAATGTCTTGACACTGGATGGTCTGTCTGACCATAACAGGAAATGTTCCATAATTCAAACTGAGAAAGCTTTAAGCAAAATTTATATTAAAAAAAAACACAAAATTAATTCTAAAAGCAAGTGTAAATGACCTGTTAAGTAATAAAATGTTGTACACATAATATGAAAATTATTCATTTACAACGTCATAATAAAATTTTGTCCTTTTATATAACAGGAGACAAAGGAAAACTGAGCTTCCATTACTCTATTACTACCTATAATTAAATACGTTAAGTCATTTTATAATAACTTTTGTATAGTGTTTATAAAAATGACAAGTCGATGGCTTTTTGTGTAATGTTTGTTGTGTTTTTTTATACTCTAAAACATCAATTATATTTTAATAGACGTTAAACTAGTAAAAACTTGAAACATACTTTTATATTGATTAAAAAAATAGTCACGCTTAGCAAGGTAGTGTCAGAAAGAACTTAATGTCGAGACACTCCTATGACAATTTGCTTTTCTAAATCAAGAGATTGCTTGTTCAGCCATGAACTAAATATCGTAGCAATGTCTCGATTTTAACGGATAGCTGTCAACGGAGAGTCTTGACACTAGAGTGTCTTAGCACTAGAGTTTCTTGACACTAGAGTGTCTTGACCCTAGATTGTCTTGACACTCTTTCTCTCTTTGACAAGCTTGCTCTTCAGGATAAAGCGTGAAGCTTTAAAATAAAAAAAATCCTCTAGCGATCATTTTTCAATACAAAATAATAAAAAAGAGAGAGAAATAATAATAAAAATTTTACTTATGACTATACATGTAGGGGTAAATATTCATAAATAAAAGTTACTGTTATATAAATGGTATCAATACTATAATCGTTAAATCTTCCGCAGGCATTCCAACATGCTTTCGCTTCATAATTGTATAAAAAATTACGAAGAATAATCATTAAGCAACACGACAGACACACTCATATTATATATATATATATATATATATATATATATATATATATATATATATATATATATATATATATATATATATATATATATATATATATATATATATATATCCTCTCTTAAAGACACTATTAAAAAATCTATACGATACAATATTTATATTCATGTATCTGCTGATTTTATGCTGAAAACTTAGTGTTGTAGCCGGTTGTGGCGTGCGGCGTTGAGTTCCACAACTCAACACGCAAATTCTCGAATTCATTGGAAGTACGGAGTGTTTTGACACTAGCTATAGGTATTTTCTGTCTTTAAAAACATCGATTCTTCCTTTTTCACTTATATAAGATAGGCCTGCTGCTTGGAGACCAAAACACCGTTGTACATCAAATATCCTTTATATATAATATCCTGTACTCGCACATATACAGACAGACGTATTCTAATTACACCGCGCTATTAAGATGGGTTATATGTACTTACTGTAATGTACTTTAATACTACTGTACTTTAATGCTAGTTGTCACTACAGCCTTGTTTGCGTGGGATTTGTGATCCTTTCCATATATATGTACATATATCTCAATTTATATCTGTCGACTGTAAAAGTTCCAAATCCTGCTTATACCTGTATTATAAGAATTTAGGAAAATCCCTTCTTAGCGTTCCCCAAGGTACCTACATATGAAATAACAGCTTTTTATAACCACTAGTTTCGGCTATGTCTGAGAGCCACTCTGGCGTTTTATCATGATTAACTAAAGAGAAGTGATAATTTATTGTCAAAACACTCCATTGACTACTTGCCACCTGAAACTCATTGCGAGTTGAGTGTAAAGCACAATGCCGCGTGTTTTCTGAAAAAGTGAAAATAAATTTCAAACTTCATTTCGCCGAGTGGGAATCGAACCCATAACCAATCGCGTTAACAGTCAGACACTATCCCACTGCGCCCCGATGGTTTCGTTCAATGAGCAACGAAAATCTTTTATAAGTACATACTTATATATTAAACTGATGATTAAGTACTACGCAGGAATAATATATTTTTTTTTATATTAAGTATCTCTTAGAACTTTTTACATTTACTTCTATTTTATTTATTCAGGCATTCAATATGGGTTCAATGAAATTATTAATTTAACTAAACATATTAAGGTATCAAAGATATATTTATAGTTAACGTGGTGCTTATATATTTATAGATACACGAAATATATATATATATATATATATATATATATATATATGTCTAAGTTATATTATATCATATTATTATATATCCCGCGTAGCACATTAGACAGAAAGTACTTAGCGTCAAGACACTCCGTACTCCGCTTTCCGTGTTGAGTAGTCTCACTCAACGCCGCGCTTTTTTTTCCAGAGGAACCGAAAATAACTTAAATAGTCATTCCCCCTAGTGGGAATCGAACCCACAACCGGCCTCAACAAAACACAAGAGATTAAAAACACATTTTCGATTAAACTGTCAAAAATAAAATTTGACATGCATCAACAACACGTCAATCCGGCGGCGACTGTACTCAGCCTCTCAGACAGTCCTCGAGACTCGCACCGCACACATTCACTAGAAAATCCTTTGAACCCGGTGTGCCGAAATTTTTCCATCATTAAGCGTTGGTTTTAACGCACTACCGGTGAAACAAAACTGTCTAAGTCCTAAAATTATATTTTTGGTTATTTAGGTCTATAATGGGATATTACTGACCAAATGTCTGACCAAAATGATTATTCGATAGGTATACTATATATACTTAAACTACTATCTATATATTGATATTTTTTTTAACTTCACGCTTTTATCCCGCACAGCAGGTTAGACAGAAAGTACCTAGTGTCAAAACACTCCGTACTTCGCTTTCCATCGAATTATAATTAGAAGGAAAGAAAAATACTGTGTAAACGGAAGACGGAGGAAATAAAAAAAATATTAAATAAAGGAAAATAATGCAGCATCAGAGACTATGAAATTTGGCAAAAAGCTCACTATTAAAATCTATTCGAATAAAAAGATTCACAAAACTGCCATACACGTATATTCAAAACGAGCCAAGTTTCAATATAATATTAACGATAAGATAAAAATCTCATACACTGAATATGGTTAAAATTTTAATTAATGTCGATTTTTTTTAATAAGTTCAAACCTTTTTTAGTTATCACCTTTTCAACACGACAGTGTTTTTAAAATAGTTGCTAACAAGTTCGGCGACGGGTGTATTTTGTCTCCCACCCCTTTTTTTTATGCTTTAGGTAAATATGGAGACGTGGGGGATTTGTATGAATAGGGTACGCGCAAATTTTTGTACACTTGTATGTGAGTGTAGACAGTACTTGCAATATTTTTAATATTTTAATGGAGTACAGATCACAAGTAGTGTGTATGTCTGATAATTATGTGTTCCTAATTTAGCTTTTGGAGGCCGGTCGTGGCGCAGTGTGACAGCGTCTGACTGCTAACGCGATCGGTTGTGACCCTCGGGGGAGTGATTATATTTAAATTAATTTCACTTCAACGCTCTGGTAAGACAAAATGTGACGTTAAGTTCCACCACTCAGCACGCAATGTCTCGCAATTCAATGGAAAGCTAAGTACGGAGTGTATTGACACTAGGTATTTTCTGTCTAGCCTGCTATGCGGGGTAAAAAGCGTGAAGTTAAAAAAAAAGTTTTTTTCAATTGAAAGAGATTTAAAATTCTGTTCTTTTCAATTGACCAAAGAAAAAATATATATATATATATATATATATATCAAATACACACATTGTACAATTTCGTAAATCAAAATGAAAGTATTATTTTTTGCCAAATTACTTAGTGTCATAACACTGCATATTTCGCTTCCTGTTGAATTTGAGACATTGGTTTCAAAATGGCGGTACACAACACCGCGCTTTGTTTTACTAGAGCCAGGAAATGAAAATAAATAAATCCGATAGCGTTTACAGTCGACTGCTGTCTCACCACGCCACGACCGGCCTCAAAATAATCTTTATTCAAATAAGTTAAACAAACACTTGTACTCGAGTATCATTATAAACAAACTTCAAAATTATGTGATCGTGGATTCAAATTATATTGTTCCCTCAGTTTCATTAAAAAATTTTTATCTATTTGGTATAAAGTCACGCTGACTTTTAAAATACGCGTTGCCTTAGCTACTTATATGGCAAACAATATATTTTTTAATTTCACTCTTTTATCGCGTATAACAAGCTTGACAGAGAGTACCTAGTGTCAAGACACTCCGTACTTCGCTTTCCAACGAATTCGAGACATTGCGTGCTGAGTGGTGGAATGCAACGCCGCATTTTGTTTTGCCAGTGCGAGGAAGTGAAAATAATTTAAATACAATCACTCCCCCGAGTGGGGATCGAACCCACAACCGATCACATTTACAGTTAGACGCAAACAATAAATGTGTATTTATTTCTATTTATAATGTATTCTTAATTCATTATTATAAAAATATTTGCTTTGCGCCATTCATTATATTTCTACGTCAGAATAATCTTTATAAAAAGGGACTGAAGATTTTTTTAGCTTACACTTTTATTCCACATAGCAGAGTAGACAGGAAGTACCTAGTGTCCAGACACTCCGTACTCCGCTTTCCAACGAATTCGAGACATTGCGTATTGAATGGTGGAATTTAACGCTGCGCTTTGTTTTATCAGAGCGAGGAAATTTTAATAATTTAAATATAATCACCCCCCCGAGTGGGAAACGAACCAACAACGGGTACAGGTACGGGTACAGTCAGACACTGTCCTGTGCCTCCACCGGCCTCAAATGTTGCTCTAACATATAAATATCAATAAATGTTTTGAATAAAAAGTAATGGCGAATCATGGAAAAATAAAATTGCAGTATAATTCGTAGGTGGGAGTATTTTACGTCTGTGTTTCCTAACATTGTAACTAAAATTGAAATATACGACGTTTAAAACGTTTTCATGATAGAAAAAAGCATAAGACGTTATTTCTGTGTAAATACGATGATGTAAGTGCGTAGCATCGTTAGAGTATTGTAGTTATTTGTCTTAAAGCATACAACGGGTGCAGGTTCAATTATATAGGGGATAAACTGATATTAATATTTTAATTTCAACATAGCAGGTTTTGAACCCTCGCCTTTTGGAACGTTGCGTTCTATTCCGCTATGTTGAAATTCTTATACGGTTCTCGCAAGCTATTTTCGATATTGCTACAAATGAAAAACAAAATGAGGACGGTCGTGGCGCAGTGAGACAGTGTCTGACTGTAAACGCGATCGGTTGTGGGTTCGATCTCCACTCGGGGGAGCGATTATATTTAAATTATTTTCACTTCCTCGCTCTGGTAAAGACCAAGTGCAATGTCTCGACTTCGGTTGAAAGCGAAGTACGGAGTGCCTTGACACTAGGTACTTTCTGTCTGCCCTGCTATGCGGGAAAAAAGCGTGAAGTTAAAAAAACCACAATTTTAAGATAATATTTCTAATGCTTTTACCTTGCATAGCAGTGCAGACTGAAACTAGTAGTGACAAGACACTATCTTTCTGCCTGACTGCACTGACAGACTTTCCGTCAAAATCGACATATTTCATCGACATATGTTAAGTGGCGAAACTCAACGTCGCGCTTTGTCTTACCAGAGCGAGGAAATAAATATTATAATAACATTATTGTATTAAGGTTATATGCTTTTTTTCTTATAATATTTTTCTTATTATATTATTAATATAATAATATCGTTCTTTATGCACTTTACGACATTTTGTCTAACAAACAGCCACTTTGCGTGTCTAAGAGCGAAGCCCAACTTCCCGCCCAGACCGGGAAAATATCAATATAATAAATTTGAAAACTTCCCCAAGTAGAATTATGGCTTCCTTAGTATATTTTAAGTTTTGTCATATCAGGCATGTCTTTGCACTATGCTTGCTTTAACCGTTCTTTAATATAAGTATGAAACTTTTATCCCTTGCAACTTTGTTTATGTCGCGATTTTCCAAATTTTCATGAGAATATCAGTCTAACAACCGAATTTTTCGTACAAATTTCTCAATAAATGTAATAGAAATACGTGTAACGCTTATTGCAAAATAAGTTTAAGATAGCCAAAATAATCGGTAAAAGAAGTCAGCGTGTGCTGTGACACTTATTGTCTACAGCGCTGTTTTACAGTCTCATCCTTGTTCTTATACAGTGCTTCCCAATAGGGATGATAGGATTTTGATAGCTCACAACCGCCATCTTGGTTGTTTAACATTTGACATTTGTATTGTTTTGTGTTCAGTAATGTTTGCCATTTAATTATGAACAAGTTCACGTTACCTCAACGTTTGGAAGTTGTCCAAATTTTCTATCAAAATTTGAGAAGTATTGTCTCTACTCAAAGAGCATTTCGTGCTAAATATGGTCGTCATGGTGCATCGTCTGATGGTTATGTGAACAAACAGAATTGTCGTTACTGGAGTGAGTCAAATCCAAGAGTGGTTCATGAAACACCATTACATTCTGAAAAAATGACTGTTTGGTGCGGATTATGGTACGGTGGAATCATTGGCCCGTACTTTTTCAAAAACGACGAAGGCCGTACTGTTACTGTCAATGGCGACCGTTATCGTGACATGTTGAACGATTTTTTTTCCTGAAGTGTATGAAATCGATGCGGACGACATTTTTTTTTTAACAAGATGGTGCAACATGCCACACTGCGACCGTCACAATGGATTTATTGCGTGATAAGTTTGGTGAGTCGGTTATTTCTCGCAACGGTCCTCACAATTGGCCACCAAGATCATGCGATTTAACACCCTTGGACTATTTTTTTGTGGAGGTATGTTAAATCTCAAGTATATGTCAATAAACCAGCTACGATTCAAGACCTTGAACGCAACATTCGAGCGACTATAGCGGCCATACCAGCCGAAATGCTGCACCGAGTCATCAAAAAGTGGACCGATCGTATTCACCAGTGCAAAAAAAGTATTGGCGACCGCCACATTTGAACGATATTTGGTTTAAATCATAAATAGCATAAAAAATCCTATCAAATAAAGCCATTGAAAACGAAATTCGAATATATATTACATGTTTTATTTCAATTTCAAAACATATCGTTCTTATTGGGAAATCCCATATTATTATTTATAAAACGTTGAATAGTATCCATTCAATCAAACCCAAATACAAAAGAGAGCCAAAAAAACAACATATATATATTTATATATATATATATATATATATATATATATATATATATATATATATATATATATATATATATATATATATATATATATATACAATTATTCCTCCGAGTGGGTAACCATATCTGATCGCGTTTACGCTCGGACACTAGCTCACTGCGCCAAACCGAGCCTCAAAATTAATACTATACATTCACTTTGTAACAACAGATTTATATAAGAATTACTAAGGACTATACAAAAAATATAAAAGGATCATAAAAATTGTAGGCGAACACATATCATTCGGTAAGTTTATGTAAGTTTTAGGCTCTGGCGAGGATAAACTAAATCCGTCTTATCTGCAACCCAAGTTTTATAGGCGTATAAAAGTATTTCAGGTTCCGCGTACGTGAGTTGTCGACTTATCGAAACGATATGTTAGTATGGTAACAGATCTATATAACAGCCTATATATACTAGATGTCCCGTTGACGCGTTCACAACGCGTTGCCTTAGCAACGTGTATGTCAAACACATGGTGTATAACGTAACACACACTGTGTTACATTTATTATATTAATTTCATATATTTTTATGCATTATTTTATAAATATCGGCATTCTGCACTCCTTCTCTATATAAACTATAAGTGTGCCAAATTTCATACTCCTCACTTTCAGGGATTAGCGCTTATTCCCACCTTAAAGGCCGGCAACGCTTCTGTAGCTCCTCTGGTGTTACACGAGGCCGTGGGCGGCGGTGATCACTTACCATCACGTGACCCGTACGCTCGTTTGCCTTGCCTGTCCTATAAAAAAAATATAGAAAAATAGCTTCACGTATTAATGTATTAATTTTCATAAAGGGTATAGTAGACACGATTGAAACTTTACTTTTTATCATACAATATAGAAAAATAAACACTTGGAGTCAATATCCACAAAATTCGGATGCTGGTAGACAGGCGGCACTTGCCATATTTTCTATAATAAAACATCGCTGACACTTATTGCCATCTCGAGTTGGTTAAGACCGAATCACAATATCAGTGAAGTCGAGGTTTCGGCAGTACCGTGGTAATCTTTCTTTCATACATTATCTATTGAACGGGTCTCTGTCAGTGTCAGTAATAACAAAGACATAGTGATCTCAATGATGTAAGTCATTTAAGCAAAATGAAATATTTACATATTGTACTACAATATTGTTCTCGCAGGCGAAGCAAGGAGCAAGCCGCTAGTTACTTAATAATTTTGTGTCCCATATGTACTTGTTAAATATGTAAAATATATAGATAGTTCGTTCTTTCGTTCATTGTGCATTCGCGAAAGTCATGAGTTCAAATTCAGAAGGATTTTTTTTATTTAACGTTCATATCCTAGTGTATTTCTCCGGTTTGATAACAACGACTGGTAATTAGCTTCACGCTTTTATACCGCAAGTCAGGGTAGACAGGAAGTATTTAGTTAAGACCCTCTGTACTCCGCTTTCTGCTAAATTCGAGACATTGGGTGATGAGTGGTGAAACTCAACGTCACACTTTGTCTTACTAGAGCACGGGTATAAAAAAAATTAAATGTAACCATTTCCCCAAGTCGACCCAACCACAAACCATCTCGTTCACAGTCAGACGCTGTTCCACTGCGCCACGACTCGGTTTTTCTCATTAAAAATAAAATAATCAATCTGAAATACAATTAAACGAGAGAAGAAACTGCTCACCATTCCTAACCACTTGGAATTTTCGGCGCATATGTAAACTCAAGAGGCCCTTTGCAAGGCCCATAAATCTTTCGATATATTATACACTATTTAATTCTAAACCACAAACTTAGATATATCTTAAAAATATATCTGACGATAAAGAAAATTAAACGACCTTAAGCATTTACAATACAACAAGATAGTAATAATTTTTCACCTTCTTTTCCAGCGTGCGTAGAAGAAGACTGCAAGGACTGGGAGGGCAAGTCGGTGCCGCACGGCCTGCTGTACGTGCCCGGACCGGGCGTCTGCTCGATTTGCGTGTGCTACCACTCCAAACCTATGTGGTGTAAAGCTATTTACTGTGATCCTCCTTATGTGAGTTTTTAAAATACATATATAAATATATATAAAAACAAAAATCAAGACACTCCATAATCAGCTTTTTATAGAATTCCACATTGCGTATTGAGTGCCGAACTCGACGCCGCACTTTGTCTTTACCAGAGCAAGGAAATGTAAACAATTTGAATATAATCATTCTCCCTAGTTGAAATATACACTTACGCAGTATTTCTACTGTAAGTAAATATATTTTTTTCTCCGCAGTTCTGCAAAAACTTCCGCGTTGGTGAACGTTGCTGTGAGTTCGAATGCCTTGATCCACCTGGAGAAGACACCAGGTACAGAGAGAGACAACGCCTCCGGGCCCTGATCCTCGCGGGAAACTCCTCGGCCCCACACACGAGGCCTTCGATGAAAGTGAAAGCAGGCATATCTCTACTTGCTGTTGCCGTTGCGAGACTTGTGTGAAATTACAAGAAATATTTTGGTGCATTCAAATTTTAATAAGGGGTATTGATAGACAAGTGATGTCTTCATTGCTAACTATATAGTCAGTATACAATAGGTTTACTAAGGAGATATTTTTACACTATCTCAAAGGAAGTGCTTTGCAAGTTGGCAAAGTAAATAACTCCTTAACTTAAAACCTAGCAACCCTTCGCCGTTCGACCGTCTACAGACACGCCCCTTCTAAAAAGGAAATTTTCCCGCAAGATTCTGTGATTACTACCCTTCAAACTTAGACTTTGATTTAGTATAAATAGATATGATAATACTATAAATATATAGGTTAGTTAATGTAATAAGTAAGATAATTAATACAGTACTTTTCCTCTAAACCATTTTGAAATCCACAATCTTTTTTCAAATAATTAATTGCCAAAGATAAAACACCAATTTACCTCTCTTAGTACCTTTTTATAAATTCAACTTAGTTAAATTAGGCTTTATTAGCTAGCTAGTTATTATATGATACATACAGATAATTATAAAAATTACAAAAGCTTTACAATTTTTTAAAAACATTCAAAAGCAAAGAGTTATTCTTTATATGACAGCTTATTTATGCTTTTTCTGTAAATTTTCGTTAATATAATTTGTTAAATTATATTTATTATATCTTATTCAGGTTATTTCAAAATATGTATTTTATGCATTTCTTCATAGTCTTTGATAAAATGATTTATAAATTGTTACTAAGATAATATAAAAAAGATTTCTATTAAAATAATGGCGGAACGCCAAGTTTGCGCTTACTTTTTATTTTAAAATTCAATTCATTAAAAATAATATTTTGTCAGTGTTTGCAATAAAAGCATGTCAAGTGTTTTTACGAAATTTATGATAAGACTAAATTATCTACTTTTTGATTCTGATACAAAAATATCTTTTTCTTACTAAAATAAAATGGTGGCATAAATAATTCTTATACAGACAGAAGAAGTAAGCTACAAAAAATTATGTTATTTATTGCTATATAACACCAAATCCTTGAAGTTTAGAAACCATAAAACTATAATATTTTAAATGACTTTAACTATTTTAAACGGATTTATCTACCTGTGATCACGAAGTACAGTGTTCGAAATGTCAGGTTTTGAAAATTGTAATTTCCAATACCAAAACATACGCAATTAACCAGTTTAAACTAATATCATTTCAAATATATAAATATCACAAAAATCAAAGACCTAAATAATATTTTTTTTATTGAAGATTCTCCGATATTTTTTTTTATTTACGTTAAATTTAGATTTCTAATTAATACCTTATTAAACAGATAATAATTAGATACAAATAAAGTTTTGGACCAATTTTGTGTAAACAAGTAGAATTTTCGATTTATTCATTAATTTTTCTTCTCTCTCTATTCTCTTAAACTTAGACATATATATACCATTACAATACAGATAGTAATAAAAATATAAAATATTTTGACTGTCATATAATGAGTCTGTGACTTTCATAACAATTACTTTTTATTATGTCCGACTGTACGTATGTATATGTAAATTATTATTTTATATTTAATTGAAGGTCCATAATGTATTTATGAAAATAATTTGTAATATTGAGACACATCAAAACTGATCATTGGAGGTGATATGCTTAATAAGTAAGAACAATAAAGTTATTTGTAAAGAATACTCTGTAATGCTTCGAATATAATACGAAACCTACGTGGAGTATATAACAATGAAATAAACGAAAAATATAGTATAATAGTGCTACTTATTATTTGGCCAAATATTACAAATTGTTTTTATTTCATATAGCAAGGTAATGGACCATGAAGTTGTATTTAAAAAGTTATATACATCTTATTATATGTATTATAAATCTGTGTGCCTTACACAGCTCATCAAGAACACCCTAAGTGATTTATATTTCAACAACACTGCAGTGTTTCAATTTAAAAAATCCAGTGATATATTAAAGTAGTTAAAAATATAATAGAAATATAATAAGGGAATGAATTATTCTTCACGTCTTAATAACTCAAGTAGATAGGCACTTTAAAATTGTAGCTTTAAATTTTCATCATATCATTGGCTATTAGTGTGGCACTTACATAAGACTTCGTCATGGAAGCTTATAAACATAATAAAAAAATATTTAAAATATTAATGTAAGAACATAACTATTATAGCTGTTTCTATAACAAACAATTCATTAATATCCCGCATGATCAAAATTTGGACATTACCGAAGTTTTGTCTTATAAGCATGCTGAAAAATATATTAAATTATAGTAGCTTTCCGTGACACAGTCAATATTTCAGGCTTTACCCAAACCTTACACACGCCTAGCTATAGATTTAAAAAATAGGACAAAGTTTAGAGCACTTTAAAATTATGTCATTGCCCGTTTAGAAACTTATTGCTAAAACTTCCTTTAGAATATAAAAAAAAATCAGGAAATATTGTCTCATAATAAACATCTAAAGATAGATAACTTTATTATATTTCATTTAATATTTTAAAATAATAATGCCTTTGTCAGTCAACAACTGTAGATATATTTTAGGATTATAAAGTTAGATGTAGGAGCAACAAATAGCGTGACCAAATTTTTGATTTAGGTCATTATCGTAATAGTAGCTTGGAAAATAATGTATTCGCTTATATATAAATAACATTTAAATAATCAAACACCATTAGTAGATGTCGTAACATCATTACATATCAACGAATATCTAATCACATCCGATTGTGTTGTGATAGACAAGGTAAAAATTATTTTGTTACGTTAAAAAAACTTTAATATATATAACAAAAATAATTATTTAAAAAAAATTGGCTGAAACAGTGGCATACATACAACGTCGCTGTCAACTTTTGAAATGAAATATAAAAAAAAATATTTATATGCGTCCAGAAATCATAGTATTAAAGATTTTTGTGTCTCACTGTACTTTTATTGAGTCTTAAATTATTTTTATATTAGATACGGCTTAGACCTTGGACGAATCGAGTTTCAACATAAAGCATATTTTTATCGTGAAAATATTCTTGAAAAAATTAGTGTTTAGTTTTTTTTAATTTTATAATGTTTTGATATAATCATATCTTAGAATTTACCTATAAAGTTTTGTGAATAATTTTACGTAAGTTAGCGTTGTTTTAAACACTTCAAATCTGGTTTATTTTTTTAAATTTGCTAATGACAATACGCCTTCAAAAGAGGTTGTAGGATAAAATCTCGCTAGAGCTAAAACTGCAAAGACTTATAGTTAAGCTTTGGCCATGTATACAACACACAAATAATACACAACATTACCAAAAAAGAATAAAATTCCTTCACTCACTGATCAAGTATATAATTTAAAATATAAATTTTATTATATATATTAATATATAATTTTATTTCTTTCCTAAGTTAATAAACAAATTTGAAAACTATATTATACTGGGCTATGTTTAAATTTTAATAATTATTTCACAAGCATGTATTAGTCTCACCAATTTTGGACAAAAACGATTATTTAAAACGATTATTACCTGTCAACTATTTATTATTTAGAATAAGTACCAATGTTTGTAAACTATTTTTACATACTGCAATTTATAATTTTTGGTCACATGCTATTGTTCATGTTTTTAAAATTTATCTAATATGTTTTATTTTCTTTACTATAATCAGGTCATATATATATATATATATATATATATATATATATATATATATATATATATATATATATATATATAACATTTTCAATTTTCAAATTCAAAAAATGTATCATACATTTATTTCATTGATGCTAATTAAGCTAAGCAGCAGTCAGTAAACAAAATAACTATAAAAACAAAATATATGTCACTAAATATAAACAAAAACTTTTTTTTCTTTATTGATAATTGACAATATAACAATAATAAAACTACATACATAAAACATGCAAAATTATTTACTTTTACTTTTTACATTAGTCTCTGTGTAGCCTAAATTTAGATTGACATTTACATGGATCCCAACAAAAGCAAAATTTCTCCATACTGCTTTCAGATATTAAATAGCATGTGATATGTTCCTGGTTGATTTGCATAAATAGAAGGCTTCAAAGCTTAGATTGTGAGATGCATTCATTCATTGTCATAAATGGGCATACAGGTATCTAAAGCAGCTTCAAATTTATCATAAAATTAATATATTTAGAGTAATTATGAACATGGATGGATATAAGAAAAAGTAAGAATAAGTCAACCCTTAAAGAAAAGATGAGTACATACACATATGATTTATTTATTATTATGTATAAAATACAATTTTCCATGTAAAAAAAATTACAATATGTAAATCATATATAAAAACTATAAAATTCCCTGTATTTATAAGTAAAAATATGACAGGACTTGATAGATGCTACTAAGTATCCATTTACGTTGTAATTTTATCTGCTGATATCAAGATACCTTTATGTCCACCTTCACTTGCTTCAGATGGCTAAAATTCATTCATTTTCCAATTTGTGAAACCATAAAGTACCTTATCTAAATCTAAGTATATTAATTTTGATCTTGAAGTGTATGGTGTGAAAATATACATATTTTTTAAATTATTACAATTGTAAATACATGCAAATAAATATTTAGCTCAAATAAATCTTAGTCCAAATAATTTGTTTTATTTACTTGTCCTTTAATCAAATTAAACATAAGACATAGTGTGGAGGTTAGCATTGCAAAAAGAGGAACTGGGAGCAATGCAAACCATTCAACAAATCATGCAATTAAATTGATTGGCATTACATTATATTTATGTAACCAAATTCCAAAGAATCCCATTATAATGATAATACAAACAAAATATGGAAAAATAAAATTCAAAAATGTTGGCAACATAAATAATTTATTTGTTAAATAAATATAAAATGGAACTGAAACTTATAATTTACAGGAATGTACTTCAAAACCTGTAGCCTCTGTCATAGAGATCTACCTTTGCTGCTAAGATTTCAGCCTGTAGCTCTTTCGCAGCATCCTCACAGTTATTAAATGTAAATACTCGATACAAAACAACGGCCACAGCATATAAACCAAATAAAATGACGAATATTATTGGAGATATCAAAATGAGGGTCATGTTTTCTTCGATGAATTTATGTTTTACATATCCGCCGACGAGAGAGTACCATACAGCAAACGCAGCTGATGTAACTGATAGCCATTCCAAAAGCTTCGTCATGGCCCTAAAAAGATTAAATATGTACTACAAATATTTAAAATTAATCGTAATTTGGCAAAATATTTATCATGAAGTTTTACCGAGACAAATATTATTCTACATAACCTATAAATAGTATTAAGACCATTAATTAACGAAGTAGTACAAGAATACAATAATAAACATACCTTTCTTGTCAATAAATATAATACGAAAAGCAAGATTTTTACTTAGTTTTGCACTGTATTTACGGAAATATTATAACAATGTTTTTGTTATGTTGATACTCAAAACGTCACTTTGACATAAGTTAGGCATTAGGCAATAGGCAATGTCAATAATTGTTAAAAAATAAAACAATCTAAAATTCATAAGTCATTAATAAATGTTTATTTAGATAGAAAATAAATTTAACGCGAAATATTCTTATCACAGTTAAATTTCACGCAATAAATAATATTGTTACGTTTAATTTATAATATATCTTGGGATATAGTATAAATTATTTACATATAGACTACTCTATTTTCGCTTTTTCCTTATACAGCGAAATGTATATGTCAAATTAGTTGACATAGGTGATAATACAGATAACACAAACACAGATAATAACAGCAAGCTTTTGGCATGGCAATTATTTAATTATTTTAATTGCCATTACAGTAGTATTCCCCAAATTATGACGACTTGTAAAGTTAGCGAAAACTGTTATTGGCGTTTGGAGTAAAATAAATTTTATATTTATGTATTATTTTTTAATACCTTAATAAAAATAAATATCTGTAATTTGCTATTTAGCTGAATGGTTAAAAAATAAAATCTAAAAAAAACTTAATCCAATATCTTCTTTCTGAAAAAAAATAATAGAAAAACTTCTTCTTTTCTTACTAAAAACTGTAATGCTTATGAAATTTTATAACAACAAACTTAGCTTTTTACCTTATGTATAGTTATTTTATTCTGGACATATCTAAATTTCATATTTTTTATTTATGCCAAAAGCAGGTATATGGTTACGGTAAATATTGGCAACCCTGTCTTTTTTGTACAAACAAACGTAGTATTTTGCAGAGAAGTTGGATACAGCTGTTCGAGTCATTATAACATTTTATAAATTGAGTAGTAGATTTGTAATTCAATTAAATATTTAGCTTATGTGTGCATAAATATGAATGAAATTGATGATAAATTTTACTATGTATACAGCTCCTCCCTAGACCATAAAGTGGAAATAAAAATGTATGGATTTTATTTATGTTTTATAATTGAATGACTATTTGTTATATTTTAACTAAAAATAATAAAACAGTCATATAATAATAAAATAATCTACATTATGTATAAATGGGAATTTAAGAAACTTTACTAGCTATGATTCTTTGTTTTATTGCATAAATCATGTTACTCATTTACAATTGTTACATTAAGCAGTTAAAACTAATTAAAACTAATTATACTTATTAAAATTTGCCACGTCATTAAATATATACACACAACATTAAAATGTTAAATTAAAATTACATTCAAAACATTAAAATAAAGTAAAAGAAAACTAAAACCAGTAATTTTCTGTTCTATTATATTACAGAGGTACATTAGAAGGAAAAAGATCTAAGCCAGAATATGACAAACTGTTATCGGACCCTATGCTCAAATTCTCTGGATTGTATCAAGAAGGCTGCTCAGATTTATATGTGACATGTCAAGTGCTGTGTGATGGTGTTCCCCTCGCATTACCTGTTACTACATCGTATAAGGCTTTTACTAATAGATGGAAGTAAGAAAAAATTCATGTTATTAACATAAGCTTTATATGCAATTTACATCATGGAATGTCTCAAAAAGTGTCTTTAGATTAGTTCTTTCAGTCTTTGTTGAAGTATATGTATAACAAATGAGAGAACAAAAATTCAACAGATAAGATAAAGAAAATAGTATTTTATTAATTTATCATTATTTGTTGTGGCACAGTGTGATAGTGTCTGACTTTAAACGTGATTGGTTGTGGGTTCATTCCTCAATCGGGGACTGATTGTATTTAAATTATTTTCACTTCTGTGCTTTGGTATAGAGAAGGAGCAGTGTTGAGTTTCATCACTCAACACTCAATGTCTCGAATTTGATGGAAAGCGAAATACGGAGTGTGTTGACACAAGGTACTTTCTGTCTACCCTGCTATGCGGGATAAAAGTGTGAACTTAGAAAAAAAGAATAAAATAAAAAAAATATATTTTAAAAGCTATTTCACAAAGTACTTCTTTGATTTCTTAAGCAAGAAAGGCAATTTCTCCAACATTCAGTTGTTATACTGTTTAGGCACCCAAATATTTATTAAAGATACTGGATGTATAATGAAAGGTTTTTTGAAGTTTGTATTTTCAAAATTTTCTATTACCTATATAATAGAATATTACAAGTTAATTTTAGCTACACATATGTCAGTTTGTATAAAAGTGTATTTCTTATGCAAAATTATTATTTGTTTATTGTTTATTATTTTATCATATTTATTTTACCATTTTCTTCCTGGCCTGCACATTAGGGGGAATTTAGCATTAAGACATCTATGCTGTCCACCCATAGTCCACAATGAATGTTGAGTGGGGCATAAATAATCCCATTCTTACTATCTGTTATGTCTTGCCAGAGAGATGAAATTAGTTATAATATCACTTTCTCAAATAGTACAACCAGCCCACAATTATCGCCTCTACAGTCAGACTGGGCTTTAATGGCAAAATACACTCTATCTCTTTTTTGGTTTTCTTTAGCTGAAGCTCATCGTTATAAGTTTGTTCTTGTCTTTAAGTATTTATTAAACCCAGATTAAGTTCTATATACTATAATAAGATCTTTGATATTTTCACATTTTAAATGAAACTATTTTAAATGAAACTATTTTAAATGAAACTATTTTAAATGTATTAATCACTTACATTTTAGCATTAAACCAATAGACTAATACCACCTCGGTCTACCTTTGACCATGAACTACTGTAAAGCATTTGAAACATCAGGTTTTCAAAATTATATTCTCCATATGGTTTTTTTTGTATGTATTGTTAGTTGAAGAAATATTAAATAATATTAACTATATAAATACTATTTTGTTTTAGCTGGAACGAATGGGTGACTCTTCCAGTGTACTTTAGTGATTTACCACGCAACGCTATATTAGCTATGACTATATATGACTGTGCTGGTCCCGGGAAGGTTATGATAGTGGGTGGGACCACCATATCTTTGTTCGGAAAACATGGAATGTTGAGACAGGTGAGGTGTTTTATTAATTTACATATTTAATTATTTTTTCTAAGTATTATTCACATAATTGGAATAAGAATTTTCAACTTATCTTTTAAAAATTGTTATTTGGATGTTTATATATAATTGATTATATTAAACAAAGATGTAAAGTAGGATAGATTAAAATAATATTCTTGTCCCCAAATTTGAACTATTGAACTAATTATGAATAATTAATAAATATATTGTCATGACTGTCATAGGTTAATTAAAAAAAATAATATGAAAGCCAATAATTGAAAAATTATAAGTCATTTTATTTATATATTCATATGTAAAAAAAAAACATCTAACACTTTTTAATTGAAATTTTCAACATATAAGATCATATGAAATTTTCCTTAGTTAAAATTTGTATGAAGCATAAATATTGTACAATGTATCCTATGTTTCACATACACTTTTGTATAAAGCCATACACGTTGCTAAGGTAACATATATTTTACACGCCAGTAGTTTGTTCAGGTAGAAGTTTCTCCTGAAATAAATTCAAACGTCTATTTATTATTCGTAAAAATATGACAAATAAATATAACTTATTGCCTCAATTAAAATACTTATAATAATAATTGAAAATAGTTGCAGTAACTTCGTAAGCTTTCCTAGCGTCCATTAGTTATGGCAATGGATTGTATTTTTAAATGTTTCAAGCAATTAGTAACTAAAGAGTATTGTATAAAGAATTAAATAAGAGTAAATGAACAAAAGGCCGGTCGTAGCGCAGTGGCATCAGCATCTGACTCGGAAACACAATAGGGTGTGGGTTCTACTCCCACTCAGGGGAATGATTATTATTTTCTCGCTCTAATAATGCATAGCGCAGCGTTGAGTTCCGCCCTGTCGTGATATTAGGAACTCGCTGTCTACTCAGCTAAGTTGGATAGAAGCGTGAAGCTAATAATAAAAATAATAAGAGAAAATCAAAAAATATACCTGAAAACGTGGTGTATTTATTGTCGTTAAATATTTTTTGGTAAATTTAAAAAAAATCATAGATATATTGAAATATAAAAAATTAAGGTTAAACAGAAATTACCTGGTATTAAAACACTCCGTACTTCGCTTTCCACCGAATTCGAGACATTGCCTGGAACTCAACGCCGCACTTTGTCTTACCAGAGCGAGGAATTATGACTAGGTAACTATAACTATAACTACTAACTAAGTATTTTCTGTCTATACGGGATAAAAAGCGAAAAAAGGAAAGAAAAATAAAGAATATATGACAGTAAATTTTGCTCGAATCATAATTAAATCATACGGCTTTTAATATTCAATTCATAGTCTCAAGCTATATTACTTGCTTAATATTTAATATCCGAACGCGCCATGTTGGAGACGTACAAAGAGTTTGTATGAAAAAAAAAATATATATATATATATGTATATATATATATATATATATATATATATATATATATATATATTCTTCATACTATTTTTGTATAGTTTCTCGTCTTTTAAAACTGATTGTTCTATTTAAAAATCAGATACAAATATTTAATTAAATATTGAATATTAATATTTAAAAATCATAATTAGCCGAAGCGGTCCATTCGGTTTTCATGTTTTAGCATGACTAACAAACATCACGTATATTTTTATATATACAGATAGATAGAGGTTGGCATATTTATTTGTTTTGATTCGTATTCATGTTCTTTTTATTATATTTACGAATCTTTTGCGTTTCCAGCATATAGAACGGCAACTTGCGAAGCTTTATACAAAATATTATGTTTTGCTAATTATGTATTAACAAGTATGATCAAATCCATATATACAGTAACTGGTTTTTGGAAGTGTGCGGTGGCTATAAATGTATTTTAGATTTCATTTAAATTAATATTGTCTTTTATATCGACATAGTATTTTCTAATGCAAAATTGATTTTTTACGTGCCGAGATTTTCTAACGTTTTAACGTAATTTAGCCTTTTTACAATTAGTCTGAACCTTAATTTAAAAAAAAAAATATAGACAATATATATGCTATTTTAATAACTGAGTGATATCCATAAATAAAAATAATAATTAATGATAAAAAAATGTTTTTTTTTTATTACAACTTATCGAAAGGGTAAAGTGATAAACCGTTTACCGTTTAGTGCTCCTTCGAACAGTCTACGCGACTAACGTGTCGGTTATATTTTAAATTTATGATTTTAATAAAATATCGAATTAATACAAAAATGCGAGAAAGAAACGAATTAAAATAACCATCTATATAGTTAATATTAGGTCTAAGTGGTTATACGTACAGAAAAATCGAAGTGTATTTTTTCATATATATATTTAAAAATGGGTAACATAATAAGAAGTGAATCGTTAGTTTACGAGAAGTGTAGTTTATTTTTTCGTAAAATTCGTGTTGTTTTCACAAAGGGCATGTTCGACTTGCGAGTGTGGCCGGGGGTTGAGGGTAGTGAGAAGACGCCAGGCAAGGCCCCAGACCGTGGTAAAGAACAAATGCAAAGATTGGCCAAGTTAGCTAAAAAACATCGGAATGGACATATACCTAAAGTGAGTATTAATTTTTTTTGTACATAACAAAGTGTCTTGGCACTATCTAACCTTCTAAAGTATATACATATAAATATAATATATATTATATATAAGTCAAAATTTGTTACTTTTCAGGGCTGCTATTTTAAATTTTTGTTTTTGTCTTTGGTTAACGAAGTTATATAAGTTAATAGAAGTAAAATAGATTTATTTATTTATTTTATTTAGATACTATATAAATATAGCGTTCCTGGTGTTTATTATAGTTCAAAAATATATAAGTACAATAATTCATGTAACTTGATTTATAAACTTATTCGCTTTTCACGGATACATCTATCTGTGCCCTTTTTTTAATCCCTCTTGTAGTCCAATTTAAAGAAACTGGATCACGCGTCTAGATTCGATAAAAATACAATATTTTCATAACAATCTAATAATGTCTTGAAGCCGGTCGTGGCGCAGTGTGAGAGCGTCTAACTGTAAAAGCGATCGGTTGTGGGCTCGGTTCCCAGTCGGTGGATTATATTTAAATTATTTCAACTTCGTCGCTCCGGTAAGACAAAGTGCGGCGTTAAGTTTTGCCACTCAACAAGCAATGTCTCGAATTCAGTGGAAAGCGAAGTGCGGAGTGTCTTGACACTAGATATTTTCTGTCCTGCTATACAGAATAACAGCGTGAAGCTAAAAGAAAAAAAAATTATATCCTGGCCAAGGTGACCGCAATGAAAGCGTGAAGCTGCTAAAAGTACTTGTATAAAACAAAAAGTTACAATTAAATGAAACTATTTTAAACGGATTAATCGCGTATATTTTGATATTTTAAAATACATTTTTGGAAACCAGACGTTTTGGACACTTAACAGTAGTCTGTGATCACAAGTAGACTGAGGTGGCATTTGTCTGTCAGTCAAGTTTCCAAAAATGTATCTTCGAATACCAAAATATACACGTTTAATTCGTTTAAAATAGCTTCATTTAAAATTCGTAAAAATTACGCTTCAATTACATTCTAACTTAAAGTATTTAGCAAGTGGCTTCATTATAATACTTTCAAAAGATTTTCCTATAATTTATAAGTATAAAAAAAAATTGGACCAGACAATTAACGATGTCAAAAATATATATTTTACCCAATAGGGAAAGCCAGCTTTCGATCATTTCAAAGAATTATGTAAATTTATATCTATAGACATAATGTATGTATATATAACACTAATATGGAAAACAAAAAATTTCGTAATCCACAATAGAGAAGAATACATAATATAATTTTTTTTAACAACTTCACGCTTTATCCCGTAAAGTATGTAAGAAATTATTTAAAAACTGAAATGCGATATGTATATCTATCAGGGTCGTCTTGATATCGAGTTATTAAGTCAAATAGTGACCCTTGCAACAATACTGTCTTTATATCGTATTTTTTTTTAAATAAGATTGAGGCTTATTTATAAGGTGAACTGGTTCATTTTTAACGTTAACTGGTTTTATAATGAACGAACCTTTATATTACCTTAAATCTTATCAACATAGATTTATAAATAAATATATTTAAATTTTTATCTTAAAGAAATAAACGCAGAAATTATTAGTTCACGATTCATGTAATTTTATTTGCCATATAAGTAATTAGGTATTTTGTATACTATTTAATAATAATTACTTTATTAAAAGACCAGAAAGTACACTCACACACACATACACACACACACACACACATACACACACACACACACATACACACACACACACACATACACACACACATACACACACACACACACACACACACACACACACACACACACACATACACACACACACACACACACATATACACACACACATACACACACACACACTAACACACTTTTGACACTTAATTTTGTATCTACTAACGGGTTGTTTTGTAGTACTCGTCAATATATATATATATATATATATATATATATATATATATATATATATATATATATATATATATATATATATATATATATATATATATATATATATATATATATATATATATATATATATATATATATATATATGATTATCCAATTGAGACCAATACGGACCAACAGACTGACATTTTTATATCCTCACGCTTTATCTCGTTTATCAGGATAGTCAGAGAGAACTTATTGACACTTCGTTGACTACATTCCACCTAAAATCTAAACAGCGTTGAGTGGTAAACCCAACGTCACGCTTTGTCCTTCCAGAACGAAGAAATTAAATTTATAATTCCCCCGAGAAAGAATAGAACCTACAACCAATCTTTTACCGTCAAAAGCTGTGGATATCTTTTAAAATTAGATAAGATTTATGTGGATGTTTGTTATTTATTTTTTTCTAAAAAATAATGAATCGATATAGATGAAACTTTATAAGTAGCCTATATACATAAAGATTACAATACGCTACAACTTAAAAAAATATATACATAAATATGTATGTATTTCTTTTTAAAACTATATCTACTTGTATTAAAAAATCCTAAGCTTTCTCTGTGGTGGATTTCGAAGTTTTTTGTTTTTTTTTATTTTCATATTAGTATTATATATACATACATTATGTTATGACTGTATCGGAATAATTCCCTCCAATAGCTGTTAACGTGCCTGGTTGATGATTCGATTCTGATTCGAGTAAATGATTATATTTAAAAAAAACAAATTCCCCGCTATGGTTAGACCAAGCGCGACGTTGAATTCTCCACTCAGCACTCAGTCTTCGATTCGGGCGGAAAGCAGTCAACGGAGTATCTTTACACTAGTTTGTCTCTGACTAACACTATGTGGGATAAAGCGTGAAACTGTTAAAACAATTATATAAAAAAATCCATATATGGATATAAATTTACATAATTCTTTTTTTGAAATGATCGAAAGCTGGCTTTCCCGATTGGGTAAAATATATATTTTTTTGATATCGTTGATCTGGTCCATGTGTTTTTTAATGGTTATTTATTGCATTTTGAGTTTGCTTATGTAATAACTTATAAATTATGGTAGAATCTTTTGGAAAGTATAGTTCAATAAAGCTATTTGTTAAACATTTTAAGCTAGGATATACTTGTAGGTTTTTATTTATATGACACTTGTTGTGGGTTCGATTTTCTGTGTAGGGAGGTTTTATTTATAACTTATTCTTTTTATCTTTGATAGAAACGGCGTTGATTCTCAACTTCTAATACATATCATATTTATTTAGATTTAAAATGAAAGAGAAAATAACCTCTCGATTTTTTTTATCTAGTTCAAAATAAAACATTTTTATTACACGAAGGGCCATAGTGACGCAATGGGACACCGTTCGTAAATGCGATGATTGTTTGGTCCGAGGAGTTAAAATATTTCTATTTTATCAGACATATCGCGGCGTTAAATATCGCCACGCCATTTTGAAATCGTCCGAAAAGTAGAGAACGGAATATCTTAGCACTATGGTTCCTTTGTCTGCCGGGTTTTGCAGGTAAAAGCGTAAAGATGCTTTATTATTATTATTAATTTCAGGTGGACTGGTTAGACAGGCTGACGTTCCGGGAGATAGAAATGATAAATGAAAAAGAGAAACGGAGCTCCAACTACATGTATCTAATGATTGAATTCCCCACTGTGCAAATTGACGGCATTAATGTAAGTAACTAAATGCTTTTTATTTTTTTGTATATAAAATAACACCCTTGTGACGCAGTTTTTAGTACATATAGTGTGCTGGTTAGGAGTTCAAATATCTTCGTAATATACGTGCAATGTTTGTTTTCTAAGCAATATTGTATGGATTGATTTATTATTAGAGTAATATAAGTTTAGTAAACAATGTCTGTGGAGTTCGTAGGTAATGGAAAGTTGGAGTTATTTTTGTTTACTCAGAACGCTTGTTATTCAGTGAGTGTGAAATCTTGCAACCTGAGTTTGAACCAGGTCCCAGTCTCTAATTGAGCTGAAATTTGGAGTACCAATTTAGTTCTGATGACAATTAATCTAAAATGGCCGCCGCAACAAGATGGCGGTTTATACATTTTCACGCTACCCGCCTAATATGGCAATCAAATGATAGAGCTCAATTTATAGAATATTTTTTAATTAACATTTCTTTATTTTTTTTGTTCACATTTTTTAAACACATGTAAGTCGATTTCAAAAATTTTTATTTGCACGCTAAAATGCTTAAACTACATACAACTGAGTGACAATATGTTATAAAATTAATTTAGAGGCTGGTCTAGAATTCGGTGTAAAGTGAAGTACGGAGTGTCTTGACACTGGGTACTTTCTGTCTACCCTGCTATGCGGGATATAAGTGTGAAGCTAAACAAAAACAAATTTTAATATTTTTTTTAGCTTCACGCTTTTATCCCGCATAGCAGGGTAGACAGAAAGTACCTAGTGTCAAGACACTCCGTACTTCACTTTCCACCGTTGGGTGGTATAAAGTTTAATATATAGGGGTGAAATCTATACTCCACTGAACTAAACTGAATTTCTTTCGGACTTTTGACTGATCAATGGAACAGGTAATCTAAGTGTTGTTTTTAGTATTTACTAATACGTATATCTTCATTATATTGCCTCTTAAATTATTAAATATTTGAGACGCTGTATATTGAAGGCGTATAAGGAAAAGAAATTCATTAGATATGTTAATCATATTTTTTATTGTTTTGTTTATATATACATATATATAAATATCCTGCATCTCGAGCCATCGTGGCACGGTGATAACTTCTGACTGTAACCGCGTTTAGTTGTGAGTTCAAATCCAAATTCGAGAAATAATTGTATTTAGAAAAATATTTTTGTTAACTACGTCAACTACGCCATTGAATGCGCAATGTCTCGGAGTTCGAATGGGAAGCAGACAACGGTGTGTTTTGATGTTGTTAATCATCTCTGACTACTCTGCTATGTAGAATAAAACGTAAAGCTGTCAGAAACAAAACTTGTTAATATTTAAATGTAAAACATCCCATAATTTTTAAATTTATTAGCTTACTATTAATGTCATGAATCCCGTAGGTAAGTATAGTATGTGGAATGCAGAGAACAACGAACAATAGGTAATAGGTAGAAGGTAGTAACTCTATACCCTATCTATTATATATATATATATATATATATATATATATATATATATATATATATATATATATATATATATATATATATATATATATATATATATATATATATATATATATATAAGTCCAGTGAAATTGATAGCCAAAATTCAACTATAAATGCCAATCTATATAAGAATGGATGTGGACACAAAAACTACTGAACTGATCTTGATGAAACTTTTCAATAATATAGGTTATCTATATAAGATTTTTAATTAATAATTATCTAATGACATATTCGTGTAAAATTTCTAATTTTTATAAACACTGTGCGTTTATAGCTGTTGTTGTCTTTAAAGGACTCTGGTATAAATATATATTATATTTATATCATTTATTTGTTAATAGTTTATGCCTGAGAATCTTCTAATTGGTAACTATGTTCCGTTAGCATTTATCCATTTACATATAATGAACATTTAAAAAAAACCGACCAGTAATTGAGAGAAGACGTGACGCAGTGGGACAGCGACCGGTTGTGGGTTCGTTCCGAATTGGGGGAGTGATTATATTTAAATTATTTTCACGTCCTCGCATGGGTAAGACAAAGTACGGCGTTGAATTCCATTCGTAATGTCTCAAATTCGATGGAAAGCGAAGAACGGAGTGTCTTGACACTTAGGTACTTTCTGTCTACCCTGCAATTCGGGATAAAAAGCGTAAAGCTATAAAAAAAATTATAATAAAAATATCAAGAGTCAAAATCAAAATATTGTTTATTCAAATAGGCTTACAAGCACTTTCGGATCGTCAGTCGACTCAACACAAGTGTCAGTATGTTCCTACAGGAAGCTACCACCAGCTCGGAAGACAATTCTGCTGAGAAGTTTCTAGCTCATATTGTCTTTCTTTAAACGACCATGGCATATAGATACATTTTATTATTATCGTGTATTTGTTTATCATCTGTGCTTGAGAATTTTTTAAGAGGGAACTACGTTTCTACTGACGTTAGCTTTAATTATTTATTATTGGTCTTAAATATATCTATTTATATACTATATAGACCCACTAAAGGCCGGTCGTGGCGCAGTGTAACAGCGTCTGATTGTAAACGGGATCGGTTGTGGGTTCGATCCCCACTCGATGAAGTGATAACATTTAAATTATTTTCACTTCCTCACTCTGGTAAAGACATAGAGCGGCGTTGAGTTCCATTCACTTAACACGCAATGTCTCGAATTTGGTGGAAAATGAAGTACGGAGTATGTTGACACTAGGTACTTTCTGTCTACCCTGCTATGCGGGATAAAAGCGTGAAGCTAAAAAAAAAATAGACCCACTACTTGCCTTCATGGTAATTTATAACTTTAATATATTTGAATAGCACGAATGTGATAATATTACTAGAACGAGCAGTTTTGGTTGTAATTTAAACTTGTTTCTTTTTTCAATAGTTTTATTATTAATGGAATAAAAAAAAATCGTCCATACCGATATTATTAATAATATTTAAAGGAAGTGCGGGTTCGAATTTTGCTAAAACAATTATTGTGCGAATTTCGTTATTTTTCATTGATTGACTTTTACTTTTGCTTTCTTAAATATTTTATTGCTTTTTAAAAGTCATGTTACACAGCCTTTTCGACGCCATATATGTTTGTATGACGAGATTTCGGCTTTAGAACAGGATATATTAAATATGTAATCGATATAATATATATGTGTATTTTAATTAATAATTTAACCAAATTATTATTTAAGGTCATGCCATGGTTAATGTTTCGATTTCCACGTGGATATTGGATATTTATATATTTTTTTATATTCAGGCTTGTGTAAGTACGGAGTGTCTCGACACTCTGTACTGGCCTTTTCGCCGAATTCGAGGCAATGTGTGTTGAGTGGCGGAACTTAACGCTGTGTTTTGTATTAGCAGAGCGAGAAAACAAACATAATTAAAATATCATAATTTCCTCTAGTGGATGTCGAATCCACAACTAATCGCGTTCACAGTCAGACGCTGTCCCATTGCGCCACAACCGGTCTCCAAAGTACTTTTCCTTTTTTAATTGTAATTAAATTGGGCGATGAAAATATTTTAACATGAACTGTTAAGTTTTATGTTAGGTTTCACCAAATTGCGGTGTTTGTTTCCGTAAAACATCAAATTTAGGTTACGCAAATTCACTCTGTTGACCATTTTTGTTAGTAAATATAAGCAAAACTATGTAAACAAAATTTGCATTTAAAATCGATTTTAAACAAATACCAGTTTGTATCACGTGTGAGCTCTCAATGTTTTTTTTTAATTTAACATTTCTAAGTTATGCATACAAATTATTAAAACTAGTTTATAGCGGTGACATCATACAGCCTATGCTCATTGGAATAATATGGTCTATAACGTTTTGATGTTGATTAGAACAAGACGTTATCGTCGCGTTGACAATTGTTAATTTTTTATTATACATCGTAGGCGATAATAACATAGGGAATATGTATGATTTTTTTTTTAAATAAATAAACAATAAGTGCTTCAGACTTCAAACAGAGAACATAGTGTCAAGACATTTCGTTCTCCAAATGATAATAAATTTAAGATATAATCATTCCCACGTGTGGGAATCGTATCCACAACCGATCCTGTTTACAATGACACGTTCTACTGCGCCCTAATAACGTTTTTTTAATCCATAAATATATTAAAAATATTAACTTTTACAGCACGCAGTGGTATACTACGAACAGGATGGTGACGAAATGTACCAGTTTAGAGCTCAAGCGGAAATAGTCACTGTGCCCGATTATGAAATATTACAGGTTAGTTATAAACTTGAATGCTCTTTATGTTATTGTTAAGCCATTGGATGTATGAATGATCTTTTTTTTTATAGCTTCACGCTTTTATCCCGCATACCAGTCCTAGGGTCAGTGTGAAGACTCTACATACCTCGCTTTCCATTGACTGTTGAGTGGGGGAACCCAACACCGCACTTTGTCGAGGAAGTTGTTAGAGCGAGGAAGTGAAAATGATTTCAATATAATCACTCCCCCGTGTGGGGATCGAACTCGCAACCGATCGCGTTTACAGTCAGACGCTGTCCCACTGCGCCACGACTGGCGGCTAATGAATGATATGTATGGAAAGATTTATGATGACAATAGAACAATAAATTTGTCTACGGTTTTAAAACTTTGATTATTTAAAATGAATCCTTGGGTTACGTATTTAGGGACTCTGGCCAGTTATGATACACATTTCTTGGAAATTTTTTTATTCCATTCTTTCATGATATGAAGGGCCCGTCGCTTTTGTTGTTCCGTCTGTTGTTGTTTTTTTTTTTAATTATTTCTATATTTTTGAAATCTTGAATGTACTCAGCTGCATATATAATAATCTTAGTAATTTTTGTTTCATGAGTTGAGTTAATTGTAATGGTTTGAATTTGTTATCGCTTTGGGAGAGTTTCGTTCTTAAGTTATAGTCTATCATATTATTTTTATTAACACCAACGTAAAAATATAACTAACATAGCAATTTAGATTACAACTTAAGAAAAAAATTATAAAATTTTGTTTTCAAAGTAATTTTAAAATTTTATTAAGAAGTTATACAAGTTACTATTACATTGCTATATAAACAAGTAAGAGTAAAATATATAGGCATTTTTTCGTTAAAGATTGTCATCCATCTATCTCGTTTTAGCGAGAGATCTAGACGTTTTGTTTTCACGTGTATTTGAACCCCTGAACCATATAGTAAATAATTAAATAAAAGGATTAAAATATTTTTCCATTTCTTAAAGTATTATAGACAGATATGATGTATAAAAATGATTAAAATTTAATAAATAGCGTGCTCTCTTGGATGATATTAGAAATGATAATGTTTAATAAATCTGAGAAGCAAAGCGAAATTCATAACAATTTTCATACATTGACGCTAAAAAGAAAATTAATTAAAAATTGTAACCAATGTATGAAAATGTTTGTATACGTCGACAAGAACATAGATAACATATAGTTTAATATAGTCTGTGTGAATTTGCTTAATATTAAAAAAATCACATCCATGCATAAATAGATGTTATTAAATACATCTTAATTAAAATCCTGTATAATTCCTATAGTTTTTGTTAAAAGAAAAGCGACTCTGGTTTCAGAGGTCAAATATTTCAGGGTAGACTAGATAGTCGACCCTGAAAAGGTCGCAAAAATTAAAAAAAAATTGACTGGAATTATTTCATATTATTCTACATAAAAAAACAAGCGCAATTACTTTCGTTAACTATGTAAATTACGGCCATATAGGGATTTGCCTTGATTTAATTGTAATAATAATTTATTATTTATTTAAATCATTTCATAACTAAATTCGTAAAGACTTGATAAATGTGTGAGATTTTTGAATTTCAAGGTTTTTACATATTTTTAAAGCCGGACGGTTATTTACATTTTTTTCGCTCTGGTAAGACAAAGCGTGGCGTTGAGTTCCGCCCCTCAATGCAATATCTCGAATTCGACGAAAAGCGGAGTACGAAGTGTCTTGAAACTAGTATTTCCTGTATACCCTGCTATACTTAATCGTTTTGGTATTTGAGCATATATTTTTACCATCCGACACATTGCGACTACGTTACTGTATTGACAATGCCTTGTAATCAAAATTTGAACGTAGCGGAATTCGAACCCGCGCCTCTTGGAATCCCTCCACGCGCTCTAGCCTTATTAAACCATACGTTCTTGTATAGAACTACATTCAAATTTTTATAATTATATAATTGTAATAATTTATAATGGTTATTAGCTTAAACGTTATTATTACAAATTATCTTTTACTAAGAGAGAATCTCTATTTAATAAATTTTAATCATTTTTATACGTTTCTGAAATATTATCTTTTTCGTCTGTCTATAAAACACTTAAAAAATATTAAAAAGGTTTTTTTTTATTTTTCTTTGTTTTATAATAGCTTACGTCACCTTAATATGAGGAGTGGCCTGGATTTAAGCCAACTAAATGTTTCACATTTTCAACTTTTTATGATAGACATTTTATATTCCTTTTCTTGTTCGTTGACTCGCGATCGATTGTGGTGTCGAATTCCACTCGGGAGAGTAATTACATTTAAATTATTTCCACTTCATCGCGCTGTTAAGACAAAGTGCGGCGTTGAGTTCCATCACTCATTCAATGTCTTGCACTTGGTAGAAAGTGAAGTACACTCCGTACCTTTTCAGAAAACGACAGATAAACGTTATTTTAATTTTACATACAAAAATTATGTAGGTGTTTCCCGTCATGTGTTTGTGGCTAACTGCGGTGTTGTGTTCTGCAAATAAAATATCGCTTATAAAGGATATGTAATAATAATAATAATAATAATAATAAAAGCTTTATTAATTCCATACAAAAAAATAAAATTACAATTTGATTATAATATAGATAAGGTATTTGAAATAAATTTTGAAACAATAATTTAAAACAATAGATTAATTAACTTATTTTACATGCATAAAACTTATTTATTTATTAAACAATGAATTAATGTAAGATATTTTACAAATTTAAAGAATGAATGAATTTTTGAGTTGCTTATATAAATAATTCTAATTAATTGATTTAATACAAATTATGTTTATAAAATATATTATAAAAAACAAGTGACATTTTTACCCTAAAGGATATGTGCAAGAAACAAAATGTGTAGATAACGAGCACAAACAAGCTTATTTGCACTTTCAAGGAGATATTATATATTCATGTTTAATAATTTATAAAATTATGTAAAAATCTCGTCGTGGCGCAGTGGGACTGAGTCAGACTGTGCACTCGGTGGATGCGGGGTCGATTCCTATTCGGGTAGAATGATATAATAAAATGGTTGTCATCGCCCAGTTCTGGTAAGATAAAGCACAGCGTTGTATTCCGCTACTAAATATGCAATATCTATGATTATGTTAATATTAAATTATAAGAAGTTTGCATATGTTTTTAATTATTTTTTTCTTTTAACGTTATTACGATAGCTAACAAAAACACTCTGGAACTATTTAAATATACATTTCTATATTGTTTTATAGTAAATAAATTAGATATTAATAATTATTTATTATTTTCATGAACTCTGGTCACAAATATTTACGTATCCAGCGTTGAATATATATTGCCAACTGCACTTTACTGTACATCTGTACATTGTAAGTAATAGCAATATACTCGTATGTGATAAGAATAATATTTTGATAACATTTGCGCTATAAGGTGGAGTTAGAAGGTCGTATGTTCGATTTGTGGAAGATTTTTAGTTTGTACGTCGCTGTATGCTAATACTGTAAATGACGTAAAGTGAATTGATTATTGTATTTTGAATTTTTTTTTAAAGAATGACAACAGACGGATTTGAACTCACATACTGATGTAATACGTCCTCATACAACCTAGAGGGAACATTAATAAGGATTTTATAGTGTTTTGTTGTTTATGAGTTAATGACAGTCTCAATTTTGAATTTGCTAATTAGAGTGTTCGTTGGTCTTATGACGTGTATTGACGGTTCGTTTTTTTTAATTCAAGAGCGTTTTTTTTAATTTCCTTTGGCCTGCTAAACATTTTATTTAGTTTTCGATGTTGATGTATTCTTTCAATATTTTTTTAATAATAATAATAAATAGCCCGATGTGATTAAGTAGTTGGAAATATAAATAAATAATAAAAAATCTGTTATATAAATTAAAAAGTTTTAAAACTAAAATATCGTATTAAAATTCCAATTATCACTATTCACATTATTATTATTAGTCCAATGACAATCTAGTGTCTAGACACTACGTTGACTGGTCCCCATCCGAAATCGAGACATTGCGTGTTGGGTGGCAAACTCAACGCCGCGCTTTGTCTTACCAGAGCGAAGCTATTTAGATAAATTTTAAATATAAACATTTCTCCTAGTGAGAATCGAACCCACAATCAATTGCGTTTTTACAGTCTGACGCTGTTCCACTGCGCTCAATCTTTCTTAGTTATCATACTAAAAGATAATTCTAAAGACTGGACTATAATATTTAAAATAAATAACAATTTAACCCATTTTTCTACATTTAAAGGAAAATTTAGTAGAGTCAAAACAGCATAGACTGGCTCGGTCTCTGCGTTGCGCGGTGCCCGGCCGGGACGCGAAGCCGTCGGCGGCGGAACGCGACCAGCTCGCAGCACTCCTGGCCGCGCCTGCCGCCCTGGTAACACTATCGGCTGACGACCAGGATCTGATATGGAAGTATCGGTAAGTTGTACAGTTATTTTAGACCTTTGTGGCGTAGTGGTTGGCGTCCTTTGCTTAAATCACTGAGAACACTGTGTCTATACTGACACTGTCAGGGAAACGTAATAGGTAATGTATGAAAGAATAATTATCACGGTACTGTGCCGAAACTTTGACTTTGCTGATAGTGTGAAACTACCTTAACGAGCAATGAATCAGACAACAGAAAAAAAACCTGATTCTCGTTTACCTGAAGGTAAACTCAGATTTTCTGAATCATCAATTGGACCTACCACACACCTCGTCGTAACTATTAATATAGATTTACTTTTACGATTTCTTCGTTCTGGTGAGACGAAGGGCGTTGTTTATTTTTACCGTTTTGCGTAATGTCTCGGTACAAGATAAAAAGACTGTAGTGGTGCAGTGGTTAAAGTCTGTAATCGCGATTGGCTGTCGGTTCGATTCTCATTTAATGGATTGATTGTTTAAGCATTTATTTTTTGATGACTAGTATTTAATATAAACTATCATAGCGCACTAGTTATAAGAGTTTGATTGTAAACGTGATTAGTTGTGGGTTCGATTCCCATTCAGTATAATGATTATAGGTTATTTAGTTAGGTCTTGCTGCTTTGACAACATAAAACACGGCGTTGAGTACCGCCGCTTACATAATTTTCTCGAATTTAGACAGAATACGAAGAACGGAGTGTCTTGACAATAAGTTTTATTCGACTATGCCATTTGAGGAATCAGAATCAGCCTAGTTGATATTATAGACCTTTAAGGTACAGCACAGTGTGACTGTATGACTATATGACTGTATTCTAGATGGTATGGGGTTCAATTCTTGACTTAGGGGAATTATTATATTTGTATTGTTTCTAGATTCTACTATATTTTGTTTCTAGATTCTACTTGTCATCACATCGTCGTGCCCTCTCCAAGTTCTTATCGTGTGTCAATTGGAATCGACCTGGTAAGGATTTTTGTTATTAATGAAGTTGTAAATTTTGTTTTTTTTTTTATAAAATTGAACTTGAAAAGAAATTGCGCAATTTTTCATTAAATAAATTTAATCATTAACAGTTTTATATTATTGTTAAAGGGAGGGAGGGAGGCCATTATGGTAAACGTGATTGGTTGTGGATTCGATTCCCACCCGGTAAACTAATGTAATTTCAACTTCGTAATATTGCTTACTATGAAATATTATAAGTATATATATATACTAGCGATCCGCATTCGGCTTCACTTGCGTACAATATAGTACAAATAAATTTCCAAAAACAAAACAACATATGGGAGAAAAAAGTACCCTATCATTCATCCCAAGACCGTCAACTATCTCTATATGAAATTTCATCACTTTCAGTTTAGCGGTTTTACTTTGGCATTTATAATATTTGTACGGATTTCAGGTGAGGTGAGACAAGCCCTGTCAATGATGAAGCAATGGGCGCCCATGGACGTGGAGGATGCCTTGGCACTGTTGACACCTAAATTTACACATCCAGCTGTTAGAAAGTGAGTTCTATTTGACCATTATACCACATAGGTACATGATGACCACGACCACGAACTGGAAGGTGGACTTTGTGGGTTTGCCGTTCCCCCTGACATGGGGAGGTCTGTGTCCAGTAGGGGACGTCTTCTGGATATTTTCCATGATACGATATAGTGTTAGTACAGTACAGAAAGAATGACTGCATTTCCTCGCTCTGATAAGGCATATTGCGGCATTGATAAGAATTGACACTACACGAAATGTCTGTATAATAGAATGGAATGTCTTGACACTTGGTTCTCTCTAACTATCCGGATGTGCGTGTCACTCCCGTTCAAATTATAAATTATATTTGCACTTTTATGTACGTAAGTCAAGCGCGGCGTTGAGTTCAGCATTCAACACGCAATGTCTCGATTTTTAAAACAATTAACGGAGTATCTTGGCATTAGGTTGTCTCTAAAGCTGCTATATGTATGTTGATCTTATTGTAATAGTTTTTGTTACAAATATCCACGAAATAACTTGTTTTACCCATCGCATAGATATGCGATATCCAGATTAAAACAAGCCCCCGATGAAGATCTACTTCTATACCTACTACAACTTGTGCAAGCCTTGAAATATGAAGATTTACAAGAAATACAAGAAGGTATATATGTTTTAAATTAAATATTTTAATTAAATATAAAAAAAAACGAACGCAGCGGGATTCGAACCCGCGCCTCTTGTTATCCGTCCAGGCGCTCCACTACCAGCTGTGTCGAAATTCTTATACATTTTGTTAGAACGTTACGTATGTTGTTAGCATCCCTGTAGAGAGATCTTTACAAATTACTGCCGCTCGCAAATTATTTATAAGAACAATAGTTTTGGCAAGATAAAATGCTATTTATTTTATTATTTTACTATTTATAAAGTTATTCCACGTATAAATGATTTCCAAGAGACGCGAGTTCGAATCCTGCTGCATTCAAATTTTTATGTATCAAGTGTGGATCAATTTTAACAGTTTAGCAACGTAAAATTTTTATAAAGATTATAAATATATTATTGATACTGTACAGAAATTGTATGTAAAAAAATTGACATTTAAGTTCTTTGAAGAGGGTAAAGAATCACTAAGATAGGGTTTTTCCTGTATTATAAAGGAAAAAATGTTTTTACAATATTATTTTATATAAAAAAAACGTTAAAATGGTAACTAGGGTTTGGTTTGAAATTTAAATAATTAAATTAATTATGTATATATATATATTCCACAGAGTATGCAAAGGTGTGCGGTAAAGAGATGGTTGTATATTCAGATTCTGAAGGCAAATTGTTGACGAGCGGTCGTCGGGGAAGTCAGACCAGCTTACTTTCCACTTCCGGTAAGAATTAAGGAGAATTCAAAATATTATATATTCAAACAAGCTTTTATATCAATTAATACAACGATGTCAGTACTGTCAGTAAGATGACAAACGACCAACGTCTCGGAAGGCAGTTCTTAGAAGAGCCTCAGAGAAACTTAATAGTTATTTTTTAAATTAATTTAATGTATAATTATTACATACTCATTAAGTTTGTAATTAAACATTTCTGATCTTTATTTTACAATTTCAATATAAAAGTTACTGCATGTTACATCTATCTATCTGCTAGCGAAAGTCCCCTCAATATATGTCAAGTCGTTTCGGAGATTAGCCGGAAAAAGCAAAAAAAATTTTAAAATTGGAGTGTCTGTTTGTAATATTAAAATTACCAGTTTTTACTATACGATACATAGATTTAAGATTTTTACGATACATAGATTTAAAATCTATTGAATTTGACATAGTTCTATGTTCCATTGTTGTGTTTGGACATAGAACTATGTCAAATTGGTAAAATTTTGAATCGAGTCTTCGGCCCGGATGCTGTTCGTAACAGCGTTTCTTTGTAAACGCGATGGGTTGTGGGTTCTATTTGGGGGAATCATTATATTTGAAATTATTTCCATTTCCTCGCAAAGTCAAGTTGATAAGACAAAGCGCGGCGTTGAGTTCCGCCACTCATCAGACAATGAATTCGGTGAAACACTAGGTATTTTTTGTCTAACGTAGAATGCAGGTTAAAAGCGTGAAGCTAAAAAGGCCCTCTATTTCAGAGGAGTACCACTCACAGTCCCTCCCTAAATCTCTCCATGACTAAGCTATAAAGTAGAATATTTATTAATAATCCATTTCAATAGTGTTAACAGGTAGTGAAATGACAAGTTCATCAGTGAGTAGAGAGGCGGAGAGTGTGCAGGAGACGGTGGAGAGCGACAATGGAACAGCAGTTAATGACGATTACGGGTAAAGGGCCTTTGTGTTATGCCGCGTGGACCACGTTACAAGCACAGCTTGTTATTAATACTATTTACTTGAGAGGGTGGGAGCGGTCCCGCAAAGCAGGGTATTCAGAGACAACCTAGTGTCAAGGTGCTCTGTTGAAATCGAGATATTGCGTGTTAAGTGGTGAACTTAACGCCGCGTTTTGTCTCACCAGAGCGGGAAAATGAAAATAAATTTTATTTTAAAACGTTCCTCCGAGTGGGAATGGTCTCATTTAATAGTCTAGTATTCGGACCAACTAATCTCTATTTCATTGCCCTATTGTGGTTTTCTGTATAGTCAATTGTCAATGATTAAAAAAATCCTCTAAGACGTTATCACTTGAGGGGCGTGTACGTGGATGTGTGTCTTCACGCAAGTCTTCTGTACACCCGGGTTCCTTTGAATTTGATAGTTGTGTCAAAAATACATATTATAAAGATGGATAACAAATATGTGAGTGGTACGAGAGGTCGAGGGAGACCTCGGTTGACTTCCGGAAACACGGTATCAAAGATACTGGAGGAAGGTCACGTAAAAAGTATGAGGACCCCCCGAAGGGCATGCATGAAGAGGACAATGACTGTGGACAAGGCGAAAGAGGTGTGCAGGGACTGTAGCTTTGAGCGCTACGTGCTTTCCGACTGGGGTAGTCGGCCAGGGATGAAGCGTGAAGCTAAAAAAAAAATGAAATATGTCGATGTTCCCGATCTTAAAAGCCAAACGTCAAACGTTAAATGAGTCTGGCGCGCAGGCTGGCGCGCTTCCTGATGCGGCGCGCGAGCGGCAACAGCGTGGTGGCCAACTACCTGTACTGGTACCTGCTGGTGGAGTGCGAGGACGCGCCGCGCGCGCACTACCTCGCCGTCATGCGCGTCTTCTCGCACTCGCTGGCGGCCGGTACGTGTGGATTTTTCGCTGTTAATTTATTTATATTATTGTTTACTATCATTTAACTTCACTCTTTTTATCCCGCATAACAGGGTAGATAGAAAGTACTTAACCTCAAGACACTCCGTATTACGCTTTCCACCGAATTCGAAACATTGCGTGTTGAGTTGTGGAACTCAACGCCGCACTTAGTCTTTTACCAGAGCGAGGTAGTGAAAATAATTTAAATATAATCACTCCCCTGAAGTGTGGGGATCGAACCCACAACCGATCATGTTACAGTCAGACGCCGTCCCACTGCGCCACGATCGGCTTCTAGTTCAAATTATAAAGCTTAAAAAAGCGTAACAAAAACTGTCCATTCGAAATTTAAGTACTTCGAAAAATAATTTCAAGTAAAGCTCAAAATAAAATGAAAAACAATTCTTATATATTCAGTAAAAAGGTTTACATTTCTCTAACACTACGTTAATTGGACATGAGCGAGCGGGACGCACTATATTAATACGAGTGAGACAAGAATGATGCTTAACAGGTTCATGTGCAATATCCTTTCTGTTCTGCGCCCGGACTATACCAGTATATATCTACTTTACTTTTATTATTCAAATCAATAATAATATTTATTCAATTATATATACATATGTAATTTGTTGTTTATTGAAACAAAAACTATAGTTGTTGCTCTGTGAAAAAAAACAACATTAAAAGCTATTGCTTCAATTTCTATTTTAAACGATCGTTATTCAAAAATCTTAACTTCTAACTTATGATGTACAAAAAAACCAGAGAGCCTTTTTCTACAGATTAAATTATATAATGAGTACAGAGTAAAAAGTGCTGCCACCATAGATAATAAATTATAGTAAGTGTAATTATCTATTAAATTAAATGAAGAGTAAAAGAGCTTCATTTACACACACACACACACACACCCACACATATATATATATATATATATATATATATATATGTGTGTGTGTGTGTGTGTGTGACTGCAAAAGTGTGCATAAGTGAATTAATGTGTTTATGTACGTAGATACACTATATAAGGCTTAGATTGGTCAGGAGGTCTTCAGTTTATTCATAATTAAAGCTTAGTTAGTAGTATAAGCCATTTTGCTAAGTTAATTTTAGTTTTATTTATATATCTCGATCTCGACAGGCAACACCGACCACCAGAGGACTCGCTCGTTCCTCGCCAGGCAGCAGGTGTTCATAGACAAGCTGGTCAAGCTGGTGAAGACCGTGGCCAGAGAAAGCGGCAACAGGAACAAGAAGGCGGAGAGGCTGCAGCAGCTGCTGGCGGACCCTGATGCGTTCAAGTTTAATTTTACCAACTTCGAACCTATGCCCTTCCCGTTGGACCCCAGTGTTAATATAAAGGTGAGTTGTAATTGTTGACTATAGCACACATGTCAAACGACAGAGAGAACTAGACTAGTGTCGAGAAGCTAAGTCGAAAGTAAACTCCGCGCTTTGCCTCACCAAAACGTGAAAATGAAAATAATTTAAACATAATTATTGCCTTGAGTGGGAATCAAACCCGGAACCAATCGCGATACAGTTACACAATGTTTTTTTTTAAATTTTGTGGTAAAAATAGTCATTAACAAATTAATATAAAAAATCTATAAAATTGTTACTTAAAAATAGGAAAATATTAAATAAAATCAAAAATAATTTACATTTCAGGGTATAGTTGCTAAAAAGGCAAGTCTATTCAAATCAGCACTAATGCCGTGCAAACTAACGTTCCTCACATCCGAGGGTATGGAGTACGAAGCCATATTCAAACATGGCGACGACTTGCGACAAGACCAGCTCATACTGCAGATGATTACACTGATGGACAAACTTTTGAGACGGTGAGCTTGAAATTATTTAATAAATTCTTTAATCATTTCTGGTATAGTTTAGTGTAACTATAATATTTTTAAAATGGCGGGAATTAGTGCGGGGAAAACTGAATGACAGTCCAAAAATATCAAGTCAATTCTCTTATTAGAAATTAAACAAAGAAGCATTCCGTTAACGGTCAAACACTGTCCCAACGTGCCACAATGTACAACCTTAAAAGATTCCATTTATTACACAATATTTTGACACAAAACAAATATATAAATAAATAAACACTTTAAAATAAAATATTTTGTGCATATCGTATTGTCATTATAATATTTGTCCCAGCGAGAACCTAGACCTGAAGCTGACGCCGTACAAAGTGCTGGCCACCAGCTCGCGCCACGGCTTCCTGCAGTATGTGGAGTCCACCACGGTGGCCGAGGCGCTGGCCACGGAGGGCTCCATCCAGAACTTCCTGCGCCGCCACAACCCGTGCGAAGCTGGGGCGGGAGCGGGCGCGGGCGCGGGCGCGGGGGCGGGCGCGGGCGCGCACGGCATCCGGCCCGAAGCCATGGACACGTACATCCGCAGCTGCGCGGGCTACTGCGTCATCACGTACCTGCTGGGCGTGGGCGACCGCCACCTCGACAACCTGCTGCTGACGCCGGCCGGCGCGCTGTTCCACATCGACTTCGGGTACATCCTGGGGCGCGACCCCAAGCCGCTGCCGCCGCCCATGAAGCTGAGCCGCGAGATGGTGGAGGCCATGGGCGGCGTGCACTCCGAGTACTACCACGAGTTCCGCAAGCTGTGCTACACCGCCTTCTTGCATTTGAGGAGGTGCGTTCCCTTAGACTACCTGGTGTCGAACTCGACGCCGCGCTTTAGATTACCATAACGAAAAGAAAACAAAGTTTATACATAATTATTCCTCCAAATTGGAAGTGAACCCACAACTGATCGCTTTTACACTCGCACGCTGTCCCACTGCGCCACGAATGCCTCAACCGAAAACACTTGTGTGAGATTTGAATCCCCATTCATTGTTTTATAAAATCAATTATGTTAAATTAAATACACTGACTGACTAAATAATATATATTTAACACATAATATTTACATAAAAAAAATGTTTTTTAAAGTAATTCGTTTCCAATTGTTTGTAGACACGCCAACCTCATGCTGAACCTGTTCTCGCTGATGGTGGACGCGTCGGTGCCCGACATCGCGCTGGAGCCCGACAAGGCGGTCAAGAAGGTGCAAGACAAACTTAGGTATGCTCGAAAATAAATTATTGTTTAACCGAATGGATATGAACATTGGACTACTCGCTTAAGTGTATTTGTGGGAACATAAAGGTATATTACGTTACATTTTGATTGTTAACTTCATTTTAGTTTATTTTCCTAAAGTTTATTAACTTTTGCGTTTTTATTTTAAAATGGATATTAAAATTAAAAGTCTTATTATTGTTATGATATGAAATTAATTTAGTTTTATTTTGTATCTATGTGAAATACTAATTTTATACATAATCTTTAACCAGCGTGGAAATCGAACCCGCAACCTATCGCGTTTACAGTCAAACGCTATCTCACAAGACACTATGGCATCTTCTTAATGTTTAAATTTTGCTTATTATTATTATTATTTTTTAAATCTATAATAAATTTGTTTAAGAGGGTTTCGAACCCGCCTCATTATTTCCTTTCCAAGCACTCTGACCGCTAAACTATAAGTTCTTTAACTTTTATACACTACGTTATTTGTATTGTTAGCATCTCTGTAGAGAGATTTTTACAAATAAGGTATTTGATTTTCGCGATTTTTACACATTGTAAATGAAACTATTTTAAACGGATTAATCGCGTATATTTTGTTATACGAAAATACATTAGATAGACCAGTCTACCTGTGACCACGGACTACTGTAAAGTGTTTTTTTAACAAAAATTTTCAAAAGTTTCCAAAATGTATTTTCGAATACCAAAACATACGCGATTAATCCGTTTAAAATAGTTTCATTTAAAAAAAAATACTAATTAATTCAAAGATTATTTCTAAGTAATAATTGTTTGGCAAGACGCTTTGTTATTAAATTAAATACTTTTATATTTATATCCTAAGTGTGGAATATCATTTTGCAAACAGTTTTAATACAATTTTTCATATGTTACCAGATTGGATCTCGGAGATGAGGAGGCTGTACACTACCTGCAGAACCTGTTGGACATGTCCGTGACGGCCGTAATGGCGGTCCTTGTGGAGCAATTCCATAAGTTCGCTCAATATTGGCGGAAATGATTGTTTTTATGTATGTATTCATGTATATTCGTTTATGGATAGCCGCCATTTTGTTTTTGTATGAAAGAAATGTATTGAAATTATTTGTAAAAAGGAATTTCAGTTAATTTAATTAAAATGTTTATTATGGAATTTAGAGAAAAATTATTTTAATTACGTATTACTTTTGAAACAAATAATCTTGAGTATTTTTTTTTAAATAATTATTTAATTTGTTTTTTTTAAATAAATGTTTCATATGGATTATCCCTTTTTACCAATAAAATATATCACTCTAAATATTATATAGTTAGAGCATTGTGTATATTATGTAATAATTTGCGGATGGCTTCACTTATTATTTTATTTCCATTGAAAATAATACAATATATATATATATATATATATATATATATATATATATATATATATATATATATATATATATATATATATAAATAATTGTAAATTTCACATCACTAACTTAGGCAGGGCCTGACCTATAATGTATAATGCAATGAGTGATGTACTTGTTTTGACTTTTAAACAAAATCTAAATATAAAGAAAAATCATACTAAACTTCATGAAAATTATATAAATTATTTTAAAAAAATTGAGTTTTATCATGTTGCAATATACAGCGTCTGAGTGTAAACGTGATTGGGTTCGAATGACATACACGTTGCTAAGGCAACGCGTGTCCTACGCCATTTTGGACGGTTACTGTATACTATAATGATTTTTTAAAACATTTTTCTATTTGAATAATCTTTTTAAATTTTTTTCGTTTTTTACCTTTAAAATAGTTATAATTTAAATTCGGCTTGTTTTTCTCTTTAAAGTAGATTAATTGAATTGTTTTTGCCACAATATTTTTGTATAAAAATATAGTATAGAGTGAATAAGTTGCAGACATATTCATTTTAATGGCAGCCATTTTGAACTGTTTTGAATTATCCAGTATATTGTATCTATATATATTTGTTTGAATATTAAAAATGGATGACGTCATCGTAGCATTGGGTAGCGGCCGTATTAGTTATGGGTTCGATTCCCACTCGAAGTAATTTCTATTTGGTTGTCAACTCACTGGTGGCATATAAATTTTAATTTTAAATTTTGACTAAATAAAAAGTCGTTATTAATAAATTTATTTTTTTGCGATTACACCACATTTAAAATGAAACTGTTTCAAACGGATTACTCTCGTATATTTTGTTATTCAAAAATATATATTTGAGAATCCGACCGTTAAAATTTGAAATATTTTCATTTTAAAAAATTATTGATTTAATAAAATACTAAATATGCATAATAATATTTTATTTTCACTGTTATGTTATTAATATATAATATAATATTTGGATACAAAACGCCTTCCCCCATGCATGTGTTCAATTGTTTTTTTTTCAATAATTTTTATGTAAGTCAGACTTTAAATGGAGATTTAAATACATTTGTAATTTCTTTCTATGAAGCCATCGTGGCGCAGTAGGACAGCGTCTGACTGTAAACGCGATCGGTTGTGGGTTCGATTCCCACTCACGCTAATGATTATATTTAAAATTTATTCTCATTTCCCCTCACTGGTGAGATAAAGCGCGGCGTTGAGTTTCGTCACTCAACACGGAACGTCTCTATTTCGGACGGAGAGTAGGCGACGGAGTGTGCTGACACTAGGTTGCCTCCGACTACCCTGCTATGCGGGATAAAGCTGGTTTTCTCTTTTTTCTTGTTATATAACGCAGATATAAGTGACATGTTGTTTGAAGCTAGCAGTGTTTAAAGTGAAATGTTAAATTTGTAATTTTTTACTGTGATATTTACAAATAAAGTATTTTCTTACAAATGTTGTTTTTTTCTCATTAATATATTAAATAATTACGAGAGCGATGGCGCCGGATCATATTGAACCGATTTTAACTATAGTTTTTTTTTTTAAGAAATTTAGCAAGTCACCTTAATTTCAACGATTGTATATCAAAAATGGTTATTTGCTTAGTTATTAGAATATACATAATAACAATATTTTGAGTACGAAATAGGAATACATAATTTAATGTTCTAACAAAGAGATCAAATAAGGTTTATATTATGAAAAACATATATAAATCAGTCTTCTGCGTATTCCGTCTGGCGCACGGAACACAGTGAGTGCCAGACGGAAGACGTAGACGTAGAAGACTTCCACTCCAGTGCCATCTTTCTCCCATAAGTCATTCAAATTCAATATATATATATATATATATATATATATATATATATATATATATATATATATATATATATATATATATATATATTTCTTTTTTTATATATTTATTATATTTTTTTTCATATTAAGTATAAAAAAAATTAATTGGTGTAAATATATTTATTATTATAGAAATATAATAAGAGCTAAACATTTATAGTATCGGTTTACATTAAAAAAGTAACGTAAAAAATATCTATTCTAATAATATCATTAATATGAATACTTGTATAGTATGTTCTCGCAATAAATACTGAACAGATCTAGATGAAGCTTTACATTATAGATAGATTAAACATAAGAACAACATATATATGGAGATTTTGTATAATTTGGCTTTAGTCGACAAAACGATCAGAATATTTAAAAAATACTGTCTCATAATGGCGCAGTAATGTCAACCTCGGTGTTTGAGGATTAGAACCCTATTATTGCAGAATGATAAACGTAGTAACTTGGCGTTGTAATCAGTACAACCGAATGCCAAGATATTCCATAGAGCTATATCCGGCCGAAATAGAGACATTGAGTGACGGAACCCAACGCCACGTCATATTAGCAGAACAGAGAAATGGAGATATTATAAAAAAAAACACCCCCAAGTGAATATCGAATGATGAATCGAGTGACTATAGCGTTCATAACTTAATAAGAGCTTTGATTTTCGCGATTTTTATACATTTTAAATGAAAGTATTTTAACCGGATTAATCGCGTATATTTTGGTATTCGAAAATACATTTTGGACACCTGACGTTTCGAACACTAGTCTTACAGTAGTCTATGTTCACAGGTAGACTCTACCTGATATATCAAAATATACGCGATTAATCCGGTTAAAATAGTATCATTTAAAACGTTAATAACTTACTGGTTACTACACTTTGGTGACAGAATTTAAATACTAGCTACCATTAAGTCGCTGCCACACGAAATATTATCACTGGCAATTATTATTTTACTGTTAGTAGCTGTCTGTACAACACTGCAGGCCGCTATCTCCGCATATGTAACCCCACCTACCATATACACTAGTACTGTCCTCTGCTTCAACGGCATTGAGGACAGTTTAATATCGCTTTTCAATAATTTCAACAGACTTTTAGCATCTTTAGAACCAAAATCTAAATCACTATGCACGTTTAAATTGGATAATTTTTCATTTAAAGTCTCCATTCCATTTTTTAAGTTATCTACAATTGAACCGCCCACTTTCAAGTCATTTAAGGCTGATAATTTTGTTAACACATCTACAAACGATTCGGAGGTTAACAGCGCATTACACAAAACGGCCACAAGTGGAACATAACCACCATTAAACACATAACTGGGGGATTTAACATCTTCTAATTTGGACGGGAGCTGTTTTAACCTGTTAGCAATTGTTTGGAATTCATTCTGCCATTTTGGCAACCTGTCACTTAAAGTACCCAGGTTAGTTAGAGATAATTTCGGACAAGAGGGCTGGATTAATAAGCCCGCTGTAACTAAATTATTGAAAACATATAAAAATTTATATCCAAATGCCAATAAATATTTACTTACTAAACAGTTGTACTCCTCGTAAGATAAGCCCTGAGTTAAACTTAACAAACACATGAGACGTAAACTATTATATATATGTATATCTGTGCCAAAATTCTCATCGACAAAATTAAAATTCGATTTTTTATTCCTATTATTTAACATATCAGATTCTGTAAGTGTTAAATTTTCAAACTTATTGTCCATTTCAGATATTATAATCTCACTTGCCAACACATGGTTCACTAAATTTTGTTTGTATAGAGTGATTTGTTGTAGTTTGTTCGCGACAAACTGTTTCATTTCTTGAATACCTAACGCTTTGATATCTTCATTCTTCAATAACTTGGCCTTAGAACTTAACACGCTGAGAACTTCAGAGAAATGTCTATGTTTTATTTCTCCATACAAATTGTCTATAGAACTGTCGAGCATCATGGCTGTGTTTTTTGCGTTTGCAGGTTTAGCATCTTTGTTAATAAAATTTAATTTGCCACTTTTCATTTTTGTTTCTTTGCCGCTCAATTCTAAATGACCACAGCTTATATCAAAAATTTCACATAACAAGCCGCTGTATGTAGCTGGTGTTAGCAGACTTGATGCATAATCTTGATCTCTATCAATCACAATTAGGGCTCCTATGTCTTGCGACTGGGGATTTACGAAATCCCTTTCATAGCTTTCATTATAAACTTCTATAACATCCAGCACACTTGCAGACAGTTTACCCAAAGATAAAATACAGTTTGGTTTCCCTGTCACATGAAATAAACTCCATAATGACATTGAAATACTTGATAAAAGAGAATGGTTCTTTTCTACAAACAACTGCTTGTACAGAAAAGGTAATTCAAGACTTAGCAATTGATCATCCAAACATAAAAATTCCCATGAAAATGAATGCAATTGTACAATATCATAAAGACCTCTGTTTTCCAACATAGAATCATAAGTTGCTATTACTTTTGGTACAATTATGATATTAAAACATTTAGCGTCACTCAAAGTTGGATTTTGACTAAGAACTGAAGATATTTGATCCAAAACACATTTATATTTTAATGTGCAAGCTGATATAAAATAGATGCGATTGGTGTTTGTTGTTGTACCTAACTGTGGATCCATTTTATATATTTTATCAACTCCATGTTGCCTGAAAATTTAAAATATATTTCTTTAATGACAACTTGAAGTAGTAAGTGTAAAATAAACGTATAACTAAGAAAGCAAGTGGAATTTAGTACACAAAGTCAGTATACCTCAGCCAGCTTACTCCACAAATTCTTTCCAAAGGTTTAATCAATTTTGGGTCTATTATTAAATCGGCTTTTTCTCCACATTGAGCAAGTATATATTTTAACTTATGCTGAGAAATTTGACTTAGAGATGATAATTTCAGTGACAGTGGTTGATCCATTATTATTTATTTTCTAATAAGAAAACAGAACTCAATTCAACATGACAATGTCTTTTGCAGATTTATTAAAATATATAACGATTAACGTCTACTATATATAAATAATATTTTTTTCAACTGCTCAACATGTTTTGATTATACTATTATGTTTTACAATCACAGACGTTTTGCTAGAGACGTAAAAATCTAGACTTAGTATTCGGCAATTGGCATATATTTGAGATACAAAATTTGACGGCCTGTCAAGTGACAGTTAAAATGTCAATGTCAAATTGTCTACGTCGACTACAATAGACACGCTTTTTGAGTTTTGGCAAATAAATCAAATTTGACAAAATGAAAATAATATTTTAAACATATTTTCAATATAAGTATCATTATTTTAATATATCTAAAAATCTTTCAATATTGCTAAATTTTCCTAGCTTATGACTTTAGAAGACTATTTAGTTGAAGTCATAAATAAATATAATAATAACATTAAATAAGATTATTTATTGCGTAAAATAATAAGTTTAAATGATAAATTTATTGTATAAATTTCGCTGAAATACCGCGAAAAGTTAACCTTGACAGTAATTTCCGGTCATGCGTCGTTGTCGAGTTCGCAGTATCCTCCCCCTCCGCCGCGCCGCCGCGGAGTGTCTCTCGTCGTAAAATTTAATTTTGTGAAATGGCTGCGAGAATTATCAGAAAAATCGTAAGTTTGTAGATAGTGTTGTAATTTTGTTTTGCATACAATAATCCGCATGCTAGCCCCTTTACATTTACCCTATGCGACGGCTCGTTTAATTTCTTTTGCCATCCAAAAATAGACTTATAGTTATGTCGAAGAATTACATAAATGCGCTTTTCAAGCCTTTTCGTGAGAGTAAAGTTATCGAAAGCTTATTGAAATTGTTCGAGTCGGGAACAAATAAACCCTCCGCAGGGGTCGCGAGTGTGAAAAATGAGGTTAACATATATAATATTACAATTTAATTTTCTGCTTTCGTGGTAGAGGTTATACGAGGATTATTCTGATTGAATAGGTCCCAGCTGGGCGAGCTGGTGTAGCGCAGTATAGCACGGGGGTGCGCAAAGTCACCCTTATCCCCGGCCATGGTATCGGCCCTGAGATCACCGTAGCCGTACAGAAAATATTCGAAGCTGCCAAAGTACCAATTGAATGGGACGAGGTGGACGTCACAGCTGTTAGAGTAAGTTCCCATATGGTTTATATTATGTTTTAAATAATTAACAAGCACATATATAAAAGCTAATTTGGTTTAAAACTATATACCTACTGCTTTTAAAATAAATATACCAATTTTATTACAAGGAAAATGTTATGTTTTTTACCTTCTTTTTATGACAGAAAAGATTATAAAGAATTTGTCGACATTAATTCTTATATTTCATTGTTTATACATAATTAATTAAAACACCACATTAAGATATCTTTCTAATTTTATAATTACTTTAGGGTCCAGATGGCAAATTTGGAATCCCCCAGCGTGCTATTGACTCTGTCAATGAGAACAAAATCGGTCTCAAAGGCCCCCTCATGACCCCAGTGGGGAAGGGCTACCGATCTCTCAACTTGGCTCTGCGTAAAGAGTTTGACTTGTATGCTAATGTCAGGCCTTGCAAGAGTTTGGACGGGTAAGTAAATTTTTCCGCATAAACTGCATTCAGACATTTTAATGTTTCTAAATAGCTAATAACCTATTTATTTCAATGAAGTTATAATTTGAATAATTTTTAATTGCTTGCTATTATAGGTTTGTTAAAAACATACATTTTTTAACTTAATCTATGCCTATTTAATTTTAGATATTGTTATAAGTATATGTACCTACTTCTATAAACTGCTAAATGTATATCAATCTGATCAATCTTCCACATTAATAAGTGAAATACTGAGAAAAAATGTTATTATATACTATATACATATTAGTTTAAACATATTATTGTCTTGATGAATTGTCTTGTTGTCTGCCAGGTTCATATTATAAAAAAAATTATTATTAATATAAACCCAATATGAAGACAAGAAAATATATGAACTGATTATTTCTGCTCTTAATACAATTTTGTGTGATTTTGCATGTTTATTTTAATAATTTTCAGTTTTTTTATTTAAATTTTAGTAGCTAGGTGTTGAGTAAGACTTCATTATGAGGACTTAGCTAAGTGGTTTAAGTGGTTGGTCACATATATTTACTTTCAATGTTACAATAGCAATGTAATGTATATATATATATATATATATATATATATATATATATATATATATATATATATATATATATATATATATATATATATATATATATATATATATATATATATATATATATATATATATATATATATATATATATATATATATATATATATATATATATATATATATATATATATATATATATATATATATATATATATATATATATATATATATATATATATATATATATATATATATATATATATATATATATATATATATATATATATATATATATATATATATATATATATATATATATATATATATATATATATATATATATATATATATATATATATATATATATATATATATATATATATATATATATATATATATATATATATATATATATATATATATATATACATATATATATATATATATATATATACATATATATATATACATATATATATATATATATATACATATATATATATATATATATATATATATATATATATATTATTTATGACATACACTGCACAATATGATAATGCCGAATTGTAAAGGCACTTGGTTATGGGTTCGTTTTCCAATAGTCAGACTAATCATAGTTATATAAAATTCTTTTTACCCCTTTGGTAATACAAAGGGCGGTGTTGAGTTTTCGTCTATTCAATTCCATTCCACCTCCATATACAAAAATCTTTATATATGAGCATAACTCCTTGAGGTTATTTCTTTTCGCAAGCTTTTTAATATTATTAAATAATCCTTTTTTAAATTATATATTGGCATATTGAATGATAATAGAATAAATTCTGTGTTTCTAACGTCTTGCTATATCAATGATCGATTAGAGTTTGGTGTATTTTATTATACAATGATGACTTTTCACATATTAAATCCGATAGGTCCAGTGGTTAGAACCTGACTGCTAAGCCCATTGTGGGTTCAATTATTATTCTATATATATATAAATATATATATATATATATATATATATATATATATATATATATATATAAATTAATTTTTTGACATCCAAATACCATTTAGAAAAGTTTTTAATTTAAGAGTTCAGGGTTAAACTCTACGTTTACTTACATATGTAAGGCCAAGGATTTTCCCACATAGCAGGATAGCCAGTGTTGAGGCACTCTCGTTCTTTGCTTTTCGATCTGAATTGGGACGTTGCATGTATATTGGCGGAACTTAACGCCGCTTGTTAACTGTTAGACATAATTTGCATAGAAATAAATATATAAGAAAACAGTTACTCGATATTCGATAAACACGTAATTTAAACGCGCATTTTAAATTTTTTTGTCGTTTTCGCCTCGAGTACAATGCCCTCTTAGATGTAAAACGAGGCTTGTATGAGACGTTAACATTAAGTACGTAATTGTACGACCATGAAATCATATTAATCACATTAAACTAAGAAGACATGACTTAACAATTGATATTTATATTTTTATTAAGATAAGTTTCGGCGTTGAGTTCCGCAATTTGCTTATTACAATTAGCAGCGGGTTCAAATATAATTTTAATTTTACCATTTTCTATTTATTTTAAAGACTATTAAATAAAAATTAAGACTGACTCTAAACGTGATCAGTTGAGGGTTCGATTTCCAATCGGAGGAATTATAATATTTAAATAATTTTCATTTCCTCGCTCTATTAAGACTAAGCGCGACGTTTAATTCCGCCTATCAACACAAAATGTCTCAAATTTGGAGGAATGCGAAATACGAGATGCCATGACACTAGCTATTTCCAATCTACTCTGCTAATATGCGGGATAAAAGCGTGAAGCGAAAAAAAATAAAACCTCCACAAATTCGTATCTACAACCGTCGCTCTCAGACGTCACAACTGAGCTATACGGCGTCGACACTATTATATAAATCGTAAATAGATTAAACTCGAGTGATAACCGTGAAAACGGGCACTTGAGGGTGATAAAAATGATTCATTGAAGTTACTTAATCCCCATATCTCGTGACGTTAGTTCTGAATGTCAATTCAATATTCAACACGCATATCTTATAAATTATTTTACTAATACACTAGTCATGGCGCGTTATTTTGTTTGGGTGGACTGTAAATTGTAAAATTACATTTTTTTCCCGTTCCCATGGGAATTTCGGGGAAATCTTCTCTCAGTACTTTCCTAGGCTCCCCAAGGAGCCTACATGCAAAGGACTGGACTCCTTTTTTCCCGTTCCCATGGGAAGTTCGGGGAAATTCTTTTTTTAGTACTTTCCTAAACACCCCTAGGAGCCTACATGCAATGGACTGGATTGTACAGTTCCATTTATTCCAGTTCCCATGGGAAGTTCGGAGAAATCTTCTCTTAGTGCTTTCCTAGACTCTCCAAGAAAAAAAAACTTAATTTTAGGTTTTTACGGTTGGTAGTCTTGACTGTATCTATTATATAGTAGATATAATAGTTTTTTCTTTACAATAACACGTACAAAAATAAATTTCTTAAAATTATACATTAATAACATTTTACTATTTTAAAAGTTTTATTGCACACTTAGCATAAGAAAATTAAAAAAGAACTCCCCCAAGCGCCCTATATAGCAAGAAATATCAATTATTCAGCCAAAAATATACATTTGAAAATGTTATAAATGCAATATCGACATTAACAGCGATAGAATTTTTATTGCATAAAATTATTTTAATATGAATAACTAGCAAATTTAATTATATTATCCTGAAGTGTTTATCTTGTATTACTGATAATGCAAAAGTGGGAAATCCCCGATGTAGATAATGACCACATTGACCGCTTTGTCAGTCACTGTTGCCTGACACTTAACTATTCCAATTGAGCGTGTCAGTCCTCAGTGACTGACACCTATTTTTATATATGTAATTTAGCGATATCGGTCACTCTTTTAGTATGCTAGGTTTGTTTGAGACTCGGTCCTTTGTGTTCCTGCGACTTTGGATGTAAATATGGATTGAAAAAACTCATTCATCGTCATTGTCATTATATTATTTCTACTTACTTCTACAAGAAGCATCAAAATAAAGACATTTTTATACTTTTTTGTATGAAATTAGCTTTATATATATTTTCTGCCTCCCGTGTTTTTTTCTCGGCAATGATGAGATATAATACAATATGGTTATACAGGCGTCCCTCGTATAACACGGTTAATTCGTACCGTGCTATATCGAAACCGTGTTATTCGAAACAAGGTATACCGTGTAGTATCGAGACCTTGTCTTGTGTTATATCGAAACCGTGTTATACGAAACCTTGAAATAATATAAATAAAGGCAATGTGTACCGTGTTATATCGAAACCAAATCTTAAGGTGTAAAATTTTATGATAGCTGAAATTTCGTTCCAAATACTACATAAATGAAAAAGGAAGTTACCTTCAAGTTTTTATTAAGAAAAATAAATGAAATTCAATTTTATGATGAAATACAAAAATTAAAAAATACAACAAAAAATATATTCAATGACTAATAATTATAATTACATATTATAAAACAAGTAGAAACAGCTTATTACGATTACAAAATTAATTTTCATCATCACTCTCATCAGAAATTACAGCTAATCTTCTTTTTTTTCTCCAGGTTGGTTGAAACTCCTCTTCACTAGTTGTTTCTCCATCATGACAAAGGTTATCTGACGTAGTAGCAACTACCTGCCTATTTCGATCTTGCAATTCTGTCAGAATTTCTCTATAAGGAGCTAAAGAGCTATTCAATTCTCTTTTAAATTTTCCGCTACGTACAACTGAAGGATCTTTTTCAACGAAAAATGTTTCCAATTTTTAGCTAAAGCTATTCCTTCTTCCAGATCAATTAAATTTAAATGAGGAACCGTTGTAATATTACAAATGTTTTCCGAATCATCGGGGTAATCGAAGTTGGAGTTATTTAGTAGTTCAATTAGTTCTTCCTCATTCAAAGTTTGCTCTTCAAATAGTTCCCGAACATCATCAATGTTCATATCAGAAAATCCGTCCCCTTCTAAATTAGAAGCAACCGATATTATTCTGCTAAATTCTGCTTCCTCAAATAGGACACAGCTTCCTCTCTGGACCATTTGCGGTAACAAAGGTTTCCAACACGCATGAAGTGTAGACTGTTTTAATTCCTTGCAAGCCACATCTAAAGTTGTGACACAATCTAAAATAGAAAACTCTTTCCAAGCTTGAGTAAGCGTAACATTTTTATCGTTTTCCAGTCTTTCAAAAATTTTTTGGAATGCTAGTCGTATGTAGTATGCCTTGGTTGTTGCAATGATTCCTTGATCTAATGGTTGGATCAATGACGTACAATTTGGAGGAAAAAACACAATTTTTACGTTAGGATGATTCAACTCTCTACTATGGCTACCTGCATTATCAATGAGCAATAAAACTTTAAAGCTCAAATTTTTTTTCTTCAAAAACTTTTCTACTTCTATAATAAAACAATTTTTAAACCAATCTTCAAACAAATTTTGCGTCATCCAGCCTTTTTATTTGCTCGCCAGAAGACTGGTAGATGAGACTTATCAACGTTTTTCAATGCTCTGGGATTCAAGGAACGATTTATTATCATTGGTTTTACTACAAAATTTCCTGATAGGTTACTACACATGTGAAGGGTAACACGATCTTTACAAGTTTTATAACCTGGTGATTGCTTCTCATTTTTTGAAATAAAAGTTCGAGACGGCAGTCTCTTCCAATATAAAGCTGACTCATCGGCGTTGAAAATTTGATCTGCTGAATACTCTCCCTCTTCAATAATTCGCGGTATTTCCAATATAAATTTTTGAGCAGCTTCTACATCTGCTGAAGCTTGTTCTCCTTGCAATTTTACATTGCGCAAAGAAAATCTTTTTTTAAAATTTTCAAACCACCCTTTACTTGCCAAAAATGATAGGTTTGGTTCTTCTTTAGAAGAAAGTTCATCTTTCCTTAAATGTGTGTAAACTCTGAGGGGGGTTTGTTTAATAATATTTGTACTCAAAGGGATTTTTTTATCTAAACAATCTTCTATCCATATTATAAGAGCATGTTCCATTTTTACGATATTTATATCTCTTTTGCGGGACACACGTTTTGCACCTTGCGAGCAACCAAAGGCAACATTTTTTCTAATTTCGCTATCATTTTTGAATATTGTTCGAATAGTAGCTTCGTTTAAATTTAATGATTTTGCAATCGATGTAGGTTTTTCTCCGCTTTTTATACGATCTAAAATTGCAATTTTTTCTTCGAGTGAAATAAATTTTCGTTTAAATTTTTGCTTCTTGATCTTGTCAGACATTATCTAAATTTAGGGTCCAAAATAAGATTTACAATAAACGTTACAACTTCATTTTTTACATACCTCAAATTAAAATTATTATGCACTTATAAACTTGCAAAAGAAGGCTTTTTTACTACGTACTTTTTACTTTACTTTCTAAAATGTTAAAAACAAAGCAAGCTAAAACTTTATCAACTTCATTTACAAAGGACAAAACGCAAATGTACTTTCACTTCTCAAAACGAAATGAGATATTTTTTTGTAGCAATAAATTTGTGGTATTCCCCTTATTGAACGGAAAAAAAATTCAAATTTTCAATGCATATTTGTTATTTATTTCAAAACCCTGTTTTACCGTGTAATATCGAAACCGTGTTATATTAATCTCAATTCTTGTACCGTGTAATATCGAAACCGTGTTTTACAAGTACCGTGTTATACGAGGGACGCCTGTATATGGTTTCGAATTTCACAATTAAAATAAAATTTGCTTTAAAAGTTGATTATCGCCAAAAAATACACTTTATTTATATTTAAAATGGATTCCTTATATATATATATATATATATATATATATATATATATATATATATATGTATATATGTATATATATATATATATATATATATATATATATATATATATAAATATATATATATATATATGTTAATCGAATATCAGTGTATTTGAATATAAAAAAATCTTATCTAAGCCATATCTTTACATTCCGGCTCTCAAGTTAAGCCATTGTAAATCACCAATCCATACAAATATTGTGTTTACATGAATACATAATATTTGTTTATATATTTGTATTAAAACAATAAATCTTTTTTTTGACAACCATAATACTATGGATTTTAGATTTCTTATATATTATCAAAATATTGTTTTTCCATACTACACTTTTTAATCGGGGCCATCGTGGCGCAGTGGAACAATGTTTGACTGTAAGCACGATTGGTTGTGGGTTCGATGTTCGCTCAAGAGGAATGAATATTATCATTTCTCCTTTTACGGAAACCCAACTAACGGAATGTCTTGACACTAGATTGTCTCTAGTTGTAGCTCAGCGTCAGGCTACTTTTATTAGCTTCATCTATTTACCAGTATATGTATATTGTGTTTAACGCTTTTATCCCGTATAGCAGAGTAGACAGAAAGCGCCTAATGTCAAGACACTCCGTACTTTGCTTTCCACCGAATTCGAGACATTGCGTGTTGAGTGGTGTGTTGTTGATGGTGGTATTTATCAGTGCAATAAAAAACAAACAACACGATTTTGTACAATTTCTTGACTTCCAGTTTTCTTCAGTATTTGCACACGTGTCCGAAACCGATAACACTACATTACATAAACCTGACGTGACGTTGTCATGCTCATAATGAGAAAATAATTTTAATAGTATTTCTTCCAGTTCCTTATTTCATAGTAAATTCTTTATATATATAAATCTAAAATTGATTTGGTTTATTCCAAGATTAACCAAAAAGTGACAACATCATAAAAGTAGATAAAAAAGCAGTTTCAGTCACGTATATATAATCTTATCTGTTTGTAGAGCTGTCCTAATTGCTATAATAATTAATTTAATTATCCAAATAACAATAAATATTTTAACTTTGTTTATTTATAAACTAGACGAGTAACACCCGCGGCTTTGTTCGCGTAATTTTAAAATGAATACAAAAAAAGTGAGAGCAATCGGTTGCGATTTCGACTCCCAATTGGGGAAGTGATTATATTTAAATTATTTTCACTTCCTCGCTCTGGTCGGACAAAATGCGACGTTGAGCTCCACCAATCAACACGCAATGTCTCGATTTCGGGTGGAAAGCGAAGTACGGAGTACGAAGCACGATACTGCTAAACGGGATAAAAGCGGGAGGCTAAAGAAAAAAATTTGTTAATAAAAATAAGATATTGCTTAAGTGAAATGGAAAGCGAAATGGTCGTGGCGCAGTGAGACAGCGACTGACTGTAAATACGATTGGTTGTGCGTTCGATTTCCACTCGGTTGAATGATTATATTTAAATTATTTTCATTTCTGATGAGACAAAGCGTGCCGATGAGCTCCGTCCGATAGTGAGTGAGCCATAAGTCTCTCAATCTCGGCGGAAACAGGAATACGGAGTGCTTGATACTAAGTACTTCTTACCCTTGCTTATAATACACCTTAGGGAACATCTAAGAAAAATATTGAACGTTTTAATAAAAAATATTGAGCTGTTTGTTAAGATAGGATACAGCGTTAAGTTCTAATTTTTTTAAAAGAGCAGATATAGTCCTCATAGCGCAGTGTCTTGATAATAGGTTATGACAAAAAATTAAATTGAAATTAATATCATCTCTTCCAGTATCAAAACGCTGTACGACAACGTCGACGTGGTGACTATAAGAGAGAACACCGAGGGTGAGTATTCCGGTATTGAGCACGAGATCGTTGATGGAGTTGTTCAGTCCATCAAGCTCATCACAGAGGAGGCCAGCAAGAGGGTTGCGGAATTCGCCTTTCAATTCGCAAGAGAAAACAAGAGGAAGAAGGTGACAGCGGTACACAAGGCCAACATTATGTAAGTAATGATGTAAATTAATTTATTAATTATGTTTTTTTTTATAGTGTTTTGACGTTACAAATTAAGCCGTTTCATTTTCATATTCATATTGGTTGTACAAAAATATGTAATCCGCCATTTTGTAGAGGCAGCCATTTTGGATTTTATAAATGGATTATCAGTCAAACTAAATTTGTATACAAAATTTCAGCTCAATCGGTTAAATATATACATCAAAATTAAATTGCAAACTTGCACATGAACAAACTTACATACATTGTAAGTTAATTAAAACATTGTAAAAGTGTTCGTAATTAACATAATTTCAATTACATGCGTTATAAAATTGTAATTTTTTAAAAGAGAAATATAAAATTTCTATTCTAAATATATCTACGCTAAACATAAACAGTAATAAGTGTGTAAGAATTTCGAAAAAAGAAGACGTAGACGAATAGAATGTATGGAGGGGCCCTCAATTTCGATAAAGTGTCTAATACAGATGTATACAGTACATATTATAGACCGTTTTATATTTCGGTCTACCAAAAAAATAAGAAATGTTTAGGATGTCGGTCTTTAGTTT